>JAQHUG010000102.1:2666330-2722324 GCA_028555095.1 Dicrostonyx torquatus | reverse complement strand
AAAAAAATATTTTTACCAAAATAGTATGCCCACAGCATCTACTCTAATATGTAAATAGAAGATCATGAGCCGCAAACCATGGTCTCTACACTCCTAAATCAGATTACTTAAGGGCGGAGTTACTTAATCCCTCCTACTGGCTGAGCTTTTTCTTTCTTGCTTTCAATGATAAGATGATTAAAAGAAACTAAACTGTGGGCCAGAGAAATGGCTCAGTAGTTAAGAGAACTCAAGTTCAGTTTCTGTCACCTACAACAAGAGTCTCCCAACCTTCTGTAATTCTAGCTCTACTGACACCTCTAATGCCAGCTTCAGTGTTCCCTCAGGGTTCAGATGAAGACTCATAGCTCAGTAGTTAAGAATACTTGCTGCTTTCCTGGAGAACCCAAGTTCAGTTTCTGTCACCTACATCAAGAGTCTCCCAACCTTCTGTAATTCTAGTCTGTCGGAACCTCTAATGCCAGCCTCAGTGTCCCCTCACGTTTCAGATGAAGCAAGTGAGGGACTTTAAAGGACCTGAGAGTGAAATAAACTCTCCTCTACATACTTTTCTGCATCAGTTTCTTCATTCTTCTCCTGCTGCTCTGTTCTCCCCTTTCTGTAAAGTTTCCAGTATATATTCATACTTCAAACAAAGGCAATTCTCTGAGCTTGGACATCCCATTGACTTTGAAGGTCCCAAATGTGATCAGTATGAAATACTCCGTTCCTAACTGCATGTCCTGCCAAATGAAAGATAGTTGTAGGGAGGTGGCTCCTGATGTATCTCAGAGAACAGAGTGGAGATGTGACTGTTGGAACCAAGTAAATTCTCTCATTGGAAGTCTCGTGGGGTGGGGAAAGCCATCCAGTAAGCAAAAGAACAAGGCAGGCTTTTAAATGTCCACAGTTCTTGTGGGACAAATAAATCCAGCAAGACCCAGTATATTTTCTATATACTATATAGCTAAATGAAAAGTCATTCTCCTTACCACTTACAGATACATGTGCTCATAAGATTAAGATGTAATCATAAGAATAAATATACACATTACATGAGATTGCACACTACAATGCAGATATTGTGGAAACACCAAACTGCTTCAGCAAAAGTGAGCAAGAGCTTTCAGAGTCTATGGTCCTGCAGACCTTGTCTGGACAGGATCAATCCTCCACCAGATAACCACGCCTCTGGTGGGTTGACATCTGAACACTACCTGCCACCTGCTTCCCATGGACCCTGACACAGCTTGGAAGGATTTGATGTCTCTGGCTTCCTCAGGAACCTGTGCTCATGTCCATATAAATAAAGCAGAACACACACACACACACACACAAACGCATGTACACACACATATGCACCTCTACATAATTCAAAATAATAAAACAAATTAATTAATTAATTAAAATAAATTGGAAATCAGATGTGACACTCTAGACCCAAACCAAGGCATGCCATTTAACCAGGCTTGTGTCATTGTCTTTAGTCATAAGGATGCTCAACTGGATCACGTATAATCTCCTCATATTAAAATGACTTAATTGGCATTTTGAGAAATGATATTCCAGATATATACATGTATTTTATCCTTAGGAATCCTTAACTGGAAAATGACCCAAAACATTTTGAGTTAACTCAGTAGGCACCCATTTTCCTACAGTGACTGGATATAGAAGAGAAGATCCTGCAGACAAAAGGGAAGGAAGCATCTCATAGGTGATGCAGTGAAAAGGTGCTAAATGATATCGTAAGATTACTCTTGTTGAAATTTACCAAGGATCAATATTAATTCTAACAACAGCTACTTCTTGATGATAAATGACTATAGTCTCTGGGTATTGGCTTATATTTTGTCCTAGGTCTATCAAGCTTTTCTGCAGTTTATCCTTGACAAGATGCTCAAACTCTTCTGTTTTTATCTACTAAGCCTCAAGTAGTAGCATTTTTTAATTAAATTCCATACTGGTAGCTATCTGTATGTCTCTACTATTCTTTACTCAACAGCTAATCCTTTTAATTTGCTCAGTATACTATAGAGTAAACAAATAAATATTTTTGAATCAGAATAAATAAATTAATACATTTGAATATGTCTTATGAAATTGGCACTATGCTGGACAGTGAGAATAGGATTGGGAGAGGATATTCTATATTCAGAGAGTCTCGTTCTAGTTGAGGACATTGTATTATTAGAGAAACATCAGATATTTTAGTGAAAAGGTAAAACAGTCTGAATCAAGATAAGAAGTCAAGAAAGCCATTTTGGCCATGTTTTTGTGAAGGAAGTGTCTCAAGCTCATAACAGGGTCAGTAGGGAAATGAACCAAACCAAACAAAGCCCAACATAACACAAGGCATATGCATGCCAGTTACTTTTATCATCTTAGATTTTATAATATTTGTGTATTGTGCAGGTTTGAAAACTGTATTCTCAGAGGAGGAAATAGACTGCCTTCCATTTTTCTTGTTTTCTTGCCAATACTAAATCTTGGTCTTAAGGCTTCTGCCCTCTCTCTAAATGCTCCAATTCAAAGCAAAATCCTTTTCAACCTCTCTGCAAAGCACTTTCCTTTCTTGTTTCTCTTGCCATGACCCTGGTTCAGATTCCTTCACTTCATAGGACCTACTGTGATCTCTCCCTAAGGACACGCCTAGCATTTGTGTTTTTAGATTATTTCATGAAGGTGCGATCTCTCTCTCTCTCTCTCTCTCTCTCTCTCTCTCTCTCTCTCTCTCTCTCTGTCTGTCTCTCTCCTTCCTTTCTTCCTTCTTTCCATCCATTCTTCCTTCTTTTATTTCTTCTTTCCTGCCTCCCTCCCTCCTTTCCTTCCATCCTTCTTTCCATCTAGAACTAGGGATCAAACCCAGGACCTTAGGCATGTTCTTTACGACTGAACTACACCCACAGTCAAAGAAAATTTTTTATGTCCCTGTAGTACTTTAACCTTTTCTTTAAAACTAAAACAATAATATTAGTGATTTTTCTTAGTACCGTATTATTTGTTGACACAAATTTATTTCTCTATTCTTCTTTCTTTCAATTGTTTCTTGCTCTTCTCTTCCTTTTCCCTCAGTTTTATAGAACACCTTTTATTCTTTTCTTCAATGGAGAAATCTTTCTTTCATTATCAATTTAATAATCATTGAACATTTATCCTAGGAAATGCTCTCTTCATTCCAGTTGACTTGTCACTGCTTTACTCCTTTTTCTCCGCTTTACATCTCACACACGAAAAACTGCCCAGAACTGTAAGCATTATTTTAACACATGTCTCTCAGAGTGTTCATCCGTTGGAAATTTTTCTGTCTTCATTTGGAAGTTTGGATGATTTATTTTTAGAAATGCTATCTCTCCTATACAAGATAGATTTTTCTCTTTTAAAATAATGTAATATCAAATTACATTTGTTTTCTTTCCAAATTTGGAAGAACTATGGAGATATCAAGAATTCTTGATCAATCTGATTTTATATATTTAAACTGAGATGTCTCATCACAAACTTGAAGAAGAAAAGATGCTGATAGTAAATACCAAAATATTTTAAAAATAGGCTAAAATACATTAGCTCTTATTTATACAATTTCATATTCTCACTTACATAGCAATACCCTCAATACATAAAAATGCTAGACTCTTTTACCATAACCTTAACATAACCTTTCCCTTCCTCTCTCTTTCTGTATCTTCACCCTCTCTTTGTCTTCAAGTATGTTTGTCTCTAGAAAATTAGTTTACTTAAAAATCTTCTGAACAGAAATGTAAGCAGTGTTTGAGAGTCCTTGGTGCTCTTATAAAGAACTCGAAGGATAGTAATTACACCACCATATTATGAGAAACACGCAGCAGCAATTGTCTTTGTTCATGATTGGTCAAATCTCTAAGAAACCTAAACAACTTTTTTATTTTTATATATGTGTAAGCGAACACTGCAAAGAGCTAAGAGTCACACTCCAGTGTCCTTGCTCCAAAGAGAAGGGTGCAGACCCCTTGCTCTAATCTCTTGGATCTTAAACTAGTCTTCAGTCTTCTGTTGGTTCTGTCAGTTTGTTTTTGCTGGTTAAAGCCTATGGAAGTCTTGATTTTACTGGCAGTCTAATGAGATTTAGTATCAACTGGCTTAAAAGGCTCCTGCTGTGAGTGCAATGAGAAGCCAGAGCCCCTGCTGCCGTTTGCCTCCTCTGTTTACGCTGCTGAGAGACTCCCTGTAATCAAGAGTTAATGGCTTAGGAAGATCAAATGGAATTGATAGAGCCAAAATCGAAGCACAAAAGCATGGCAAATGATATCCACATTTGAACTCAGTAATGACATACTTGACAACAAAATGATCTTTACAAGTTTAGCAGAAGCATCAAGATTTTCCAAGGCAAACCTAAATATAGCTACTGGTTATTGATCACTTCTATTCTCATCTCTACTCTGAGCTAAACATAATTTACACTCTACCTTCACAACAGAAGTAGAAAACGATACTATTCTCCTATTGGCCAAAGTAGACAACAAAAATAGAAAGGCTGCCAGCTGCTGTGGTAAATAATGAGATTTGAGCCCCAGACTGACTTGTCTGTAGTTGGTGTTTTTAATTCTCATTCTTTGTTGATAAAAAGAAAAAGGAAATCAAGTTATTATCATCAGTAAATAATGAGTAAATTATAAGTATTAGTCTAACTATTATCCAAATACAATTATTTAAAAGTTAGTACAGACTAATAATTTTCTTCAGATTTTAAAAATAGTTGATACAATTTTTATGAACACATTTTCACAGAATAATGTTTTGAAAAATACCTTCTCCCTTTCCCATACTGCAAGGGGCAATGTAATTATGAAATCATAGTTACTCATTTTGTCATGGTCACCCAAGTAAGGGGTATTGATGTTGATTAGTGTTGTAAAGGTTGTCGTATAGGGCATTTTACTGCTTTAAAAGAATCTCCATTGTCCAATAACTGAAACTCCTAATCAACTAGATGACGCGGTAACTTTGTTGAGAGTTTAGCTCTTCAAAAACTCAACCACCATTATGCTCCATGACACCACACGTGTTATCTGAGCTGCCTATAAGATAGAATCACCTCAAGAGCACCTGGTACTAGTCACTGATAGCAACTTTCAGTATGGGATTTGGGGCAGTACCAAACACAGTCCTACACAATAGTCAATACTTGCAGTAGATACACTGATTTTCTGTGATAATCTGGCTTTAAAGCATATTTCAGTCGTGTTTATGAAGCTATTTTATACTTAGCAACTGTTAACAGGCACAAGATGTCCATGAATAACCAAAAGAAATTTTTCTTTTCATTGTAAAGTAGTACTAAAGAAAGTCATAGCCTAAAAAGGAGATAGAAAGTATGGAGAGACAGCTAGATATGATATATAGACTTATGACATTAATGAATGTTTCATCTAAGTCATTTAGATGATGTGTTTAATATGATTTATAGATCTGTTCTAAGTTATTGGACATATCTCATCAAAAAGTCTATTCTTCATGGCATAGCACCTAGGCAAGCACCATTGTCAGTTTTCTCATTTCTTATATAATGGAATCAGGACATTATTATCAACTTCTTATTCAGATTTTTGGAATGTTATTTAATTTTTATTTATTTACTATACAATTCTACCTTTATCTGCCAGAGCTCCCAGTCTGGGCCAGTCTGCTATGCTGATTGCTTCTTCAAAGTCTTGAGAAACTGTTGTTCTATTTTTTTCTCAATAACTATTGATGGCATTTTAAGAGGTTCAGAGTAGCCCTTGTTTACTTCTTGAAATGGAATAGAGAAGATGGCTATGGGTAGTGGGGGTGGGCTTGCTCATCAGCTTTCTTTTGTGAGCTTTATGCCCTTGACCATATCCTAATCACAAGTATCCCTTCCCTCACTCACCTGTGCAAATGAAAAGTTCCCTTCTCAGTTCAGAATTCTGACATACCAGAATGTTCTAAAGAGAGACCAATTTTACCCTGTAAATAAATGGCTGTGGACCAGCCATTATACTCAAGCAAAAGCTGAATTGAGAGACTGCTACACCACTGTGGGAAAATTTCTAAACACAAAGACCACAGTTCTTGTCTCAAAATATTCTAGACCGCATGAAATAAGTACAGCAAATATCATAGGGAAAGAAATTGGAAGTTGAACCCACAACCAATTTGTTTTGCTTTTTCCAGAAACAATCACAGCCATTGTTTAATAACATAATTGTTTTTCCCTCTAGAAGAAAAAAATGCCCAGTATTCTCAACATACTGAAATGTTGAGATGCACATAATTCAGATTCACTGGGTGCCTGCTGAAACCTATTTTCAGTTGGAGCCAGGTCCTGTAGTTCTGTGTTAGAGTGAGAGGGTATTGAATATTCCTGAGTTCAAATAAATATTTCATTCTTTTACTCTTAGTAATTGCATGTGTTTGTAAGAGTGTGAAATTACTCAAATAGTGAATAATAATACATGATACAGATTGATTATCATTTACTTGTCTTGAGTACTGTATAAATGTCTTGTACTTATTAGTATATTTAATCTCCTGAGAAATTTGCTTTAGTTTTTATCCTTTATCACATCCTTCCTTCCCATCTTCCTAATTTTTACCATTCTTAGCTATCCACTATTCTGTATATTCTTATATATTTTGTATATGTGCAAACTGAGGCATAGATATTAGGTCATAGGAACTAGCAGCCACCTCAAAGGTTCCCAGGGCTTAAGACTCACCACAGTGGTGCATTGCCTCTCATGCTGCCTCTGAGAATCCTTTGCTATGTTATCATTACTACCAAGTCAATTCTCAGTCCTCTTTTTCAGTGCTGGAGATGAGTCCTGAGCCCCATAACATGCTAAGCTAGTCAGCTACTGCTGAGCCACCTCCACAGCCAGTATTCAGTATAGTAAAGATAAGTGTATAAAAGAAGTTTTATTGTCTAATTATTTTTATGTATATGTATGTGGCTGTTTTGGCTACATGTAGGTCTTTTCATCACACGTGTTCAGGCCCATAGAGGTCAGAAGGGGTATTAGAGCCCCTGGGTCTAGGGTTATAGATGTTTATGAACTGTCAGGTGTGTGCTGGGTATCATAAGTGGGTATACTGGAAGAGAAACCTGTGCTCTTAAACGCGGAGCCATGTCTTGAACTCTTCAGGAAAGAATCTTGACTTCTTGAACCTTTGAATCACTAGAACTTCATATTGGTTGTGTTCTCCAAGGGAATGTTTTAATAAGAGCTGTTTATCTATCAATACAGAAAGAAATATCCCCTTACCTTTATTAAATTATGATGATTTCAGGCAAACAACAACAACAACAACAACAAAGTCATCTTCATTTGGTAGTATATTCATTAAACAGTCATTAAGAAATTTTCTGTATATTTAGTTCTTCTAGGAATGCATTTAATCTTGCCCCCCCAAGTTAACATATATGAAAGTCGCCAATAAACTGCAATGAGCAAATGTTACAATAAGAACAAGGAGAGTACATAAGGGACTATTGAATAAAGTGAGTTTTATTTTAAGGGGCGCAACAGGATCATTTTGACTTTTGGTAAGAAAATACTCCTGCATTGCTGGTGAGAGTGCAAGCTGGTATAGCCCCTTTGGATGTCAGTATGTAGATTTCTCAAAAAAAAAAGAAACAATCTTCCTCAATACCCAGCAATATCACATTTGGGTATATATCCAAGATTCTCCATATTGTGCCAAAAAAGACATGTACTCAACTATGTTCATAACATAGCCATCACCTTGAAACAACCTAAATGCCCCTTGACCAAAGAATGGACAATGAAAATGTGGTACATTTACACAATGGAGTACTACACAGCAAAAAAAAAAAAGACATCTTGAAATTTACAAGCAAATAAATGTAGCTAGAAAAACATCATATTGAGTGAGGTAACCCAGACCCAGAAAGACAATCATCATATATATTTACTCGTAAGTGGCTTTTAGACAAAAAGCAAAGAAAACCAGTTTATAATTCACAATCCCAGAGAACCTAGACATCACTTAGGATGTCACCTAAGAGAGACATATATGGATCTAATCTACATGGGAGGTAGAAAAAGACAAGATCTCCTGAGTAAATTGGAAGCATGGGGACCATGGAAGAGGATAGAAGGGCAAGGGAGAGGTAGGGAGGGAATCAGAGAAATTTATAGCTCAATATAATCAATAAAAAATTAAAAAGTTAAAAAAGAAAATTCTGAGAGCATTTTGATATGTTAACTAAAGCAGAGATGGAAGGAATCCGAGGAAAGCTATGAGGAGTTTGATAAGAGTGAGGCTTCTGAATAGATCAGTGGGACCTGGACACCCATTGAATAACACAGAGTGGGAGGGATGTTGAGTTTTCCAACTCTGCAAGTGGGCAGATGTTCGCATTGTGGATTAGTGTATAAAATAAGAAGAGTGGAATAAGAAAATTAATTGGTGTTTTGGAATTTAAATAGACGTCAACACTAGACTTTCAGAATGCATGCCTAGAAGGCCAACAAAGTTGTCATGTTTTTTACCTTGTTTAGTGATATTTACACTGTTAGTACTTTTTAATAGTTCCAGCATAACATGGAGCTAGTGGAGAGCCAAATGCAACTGAATAATCTGCAAGCTCAGGGAATGAAATTCTCTTTGAAAAATCCTCTCATACAAATGGAAGTAAGGATATAGAATATACCAGAGAGAAAATCTTTGTTGAAGCAATTTAGGAAATTGTTTTTATTTCAGTTGACTTTGTTTTACTTTATGGATGAGGTGTCTGACTGTCTATATTTAAATATGACTACAGTACTGGCTAGCTTAAATAAACTTGGACTTTAGCTACTTAGTTTATTATTCTCCAAACTGTGGGTGAAGACCCAGAGCAATTATATTTATAGGACAGTTCAAACTAACAACTCAGCAACTCTTTGCTCTTTCTCTTTCTACACCCCAATTTCCTCACACAGTGATCCTCCACATTCTAGTTTTTCTCACCTCTTCCTTGACTTACCTTTCAATCCCTCTTTCATCTCTGCAATAACAAAAGTAATTCACACCAAGACTTTGAGAATTGATAGAAATAATTGGAAACAGAAAGAATGGACTTGGTTGAAGGATCACATTATAGAGAGTACATGCTCCTATTCAACTCTCTTTTTTTATTGTCTTCCTGTTCCAATTCTATTTCCTTACCGATTCAAATTTCCCTTTGTCTCTGATATTAGAATTTTCCTTTTCATCTGAGGGCTTGCACCCATATGTTCAATTATTCACTCCTCAACTACTCAAACACTTAGGATTTAAAATGTTTTAACAAAAAGTTAATTGCCTCTCCTGAATGATTTTAGTCTACGGATAATAACAAGTTTTCTGTTTTAATAAATTTTTTTGATTAAATTGAGAGATTCTAGGAGACTGCCAGCCTATAGACACATAGCATACAGAACAAGGCTATGTAAGGAACAAAGGGCACAGGCATGTTACTGGGAGAAAGACTAAATAAGGCTTCAGTTAGTGCTATTCTGAAACAACTAATGGCTAATGAAGATCCAGTACTTTCAAAGACAAGATGAAAGACATGGCTTTTTAGAGGGGTCCACTTGGATGTGTAATGCTTCTGCCCCACCAAGGGAACTGCGGAGAATGGAGACAAAAGATAGGAAGAGGTGCGAACACAGAAAAGATGCAAAAACAGTATAGAAACAGTGGGATGTAAAGGCTACCTGGAGGACCAGTGCAGTAATTAATTAGGGGTTATAGCTAAGTTCTTTCCTTTCTCTTAACTACCTACTTATATGTAACTGCCTAAGTATGAGCACCAGGTTTCTGTTAAGGGCAGAATATTATGCTACGTTATGTACATGCATTTTTACAAACCATATAGTAAAAACAAAAAAGAGGTATCTTTATTCAGTTTTAGGCTAAAGAAATTAAGATTCAGATTTTGAATAGTTGTGACATACCTACTAATATCTAGTAAGTAACTCAAGATAGAAATCCAGATGTCTTCAAGGAATACACTAGAAAAATAGGAAGTATCCAGAGATTGATATATGGGAAGAAGGCAAAAGAAATAATTGACTTGTAGAAAGGAATTATGAGGACACTAAAGGCTGTGGTAAAAGAAAGGGATTATTCTTTCAGAGTTTATAGCGGGAGTTTTTGTGACCTTCAGGTATAATCATGTGATACTTGAATGCAATTGAGATGAGATCACAGTCAAGAAGAACATGCTGAAGCTATAATGCTTGGGTACTGACTGGCACTTATCCAGAAATGACTGTGCAATCCAAGCGACATGAATAGACATGAGCGATCTGAATATTGGACAGTGATCCCAACGACTGTAGAGAATACTCAGGTGGATAAGAACCTGTGGTGGACTCAGTTAACGAGAGCCTCAGAAAGGGGAATTTTTGAAAGCTGTGACCCAGAATCTTGCAGACTATTGATTCTGGCTCAGACAAATTGTGAAATGAACATTATTCAGTAGAGAGAACTGTCAAGGAAGACCCTGTATGTGCAGGCGACTGCTGAATGTTGTGTGTGGTTGCTAAGGCATCAGCGCGGCAAACATTTTCATAATAGGGAAGACACAAATCTAGGTTTTGTGAAGATGGATTCTATTGTGTGTTTGAGTAGAGTCCAAGGAAAGGGGGATGGACTGGTGAGATAGCTTAGTGGTTGTGAATGTTTGACAATCTTTCATAGCACAGGAATTTAGTTCCCAGCATCCTCACGGAGTAGCACACAACAGCTGGTAATTTTGGCTTCGGGGATCACACATCCCGTTCTGGCCTCTGCAGGCTACAACAGATATGTGGCATGTGCACACAGGGCATATACACACATGCACACATTAAAATAAATGTTTTTTGAAAGCAAAACAATACAAAATGAGCATTTTTGCTCTTCTGAACTGTCCAAAATCATAAAGTTATGTGAACCCATGACATGGTTATTACAGAGACCTGGAAAGATCTACCATTGAGGAGCTGAAAGCCTCAGCACCACTGTTTCAGAGTAAACCACTGTGGGTCAAAAGGATGTGAAAACAGACAAGAGATAATGTGCATCGGTTTTCAAATCACATGTTAGTGGGAGCTTCCTTCGGGACTTCTGATATTTAGACACTCAATATTAGAATGAATGGCGTGGACCCTGGAAGATTAATATAATAGCAAAGAACCCTTTATTTACAGCATTTCCTTCCTCCCTTCTGAAGACAGAATTGTCCTGCAGATTTTATAATTTTATTTGTGAGCTGATAAATGTTTTATAGTGCTCACCTGACTGTTTGGGATGCACTTGCTGCTCTCTTTTGCTCTTCTCTTGGTCAGAATGTCCAGTCAGGAGCATATGAAGGCGTTGCACAGCAAACAATTTAGAGCCTGAGTTTGTATCATCACAGCTCTTCCCCTCCTGCATATGTGGCATCCAGTAGGCATCTGCAGGACCACAGAGAGTAGGGACACCAGAACCATAGCCGGTTGCCAAGATTATTTCAAATTGCTTTCACTTGAATTTAGTTCACCGCTTAATAGGCTTTTCCTAGGAAGTCACCGAAATGATTAAAACCCACGCTTTGTATTTGCTACTTTGGGCAAAGACATCTAAATTTATCCGAATCTGAGCTACTAGATATTTTATTTGTCATTAATGTTCAGATAAGTAACATTTAAAGACATTGGATAGGTGGGATACTGATAAAACTGGATAGTTAATCTATTTAAGGAATTGTTTTCACAAATCTAATGCTAATGAGGTAGATTTAGTATTTAAATGTCTTAAATATTTTGGCAAGAAAGACATTAATACTCTGTTTTGTGATTTTATTCATTTGAATAAGTGTTAGTATTTTCTTTTTTCCAAAAATATCTACACCCTGTCTTAAATATTCCATTAAAAGTGATAAATAGAGTCAAGTATAATCTCAGAACTTAGGAGACTGAGGCAGGAGAATCGCAAGTTCAAGGCCAGCCTGGTCTATAGAGGGATTTATCAAATAACCTGGGCTACAGAGAGATATCACATCTGAAAAACAACAGTAACAGGAAAACAGACATTATAAGTAGTATTTGTGATAGCTATATGCTAAAGAAAGAACCAACTTGTCAAATATTCCAGAATCTTACCTTATAATGGCAGATAATTTTAATAGTTTTTTTCTAATCATTACTAGAAAGAATGGGGTACAGATATATGTATGAAAATACCTTATCTCGCTGGGCGGTGGTGGCACACGCCTTTAATCCTAGCACTCGGGAGGCAGAGGCAGGCGGATCTTTGTGAGTTCGAGGCCAGCCTGGTCTACAAGAGTTAGTTCCAGTGCAGGCTCCAAAGCCACAGAGAAACCCTGTCTCAAAAAAACCAAAAAAAAAAAAAAAAGAAAGAAAGAAAGAAAAAGAAAATACCTTATCTCTTTTGTATTTTTCTAAAGTCAGTTTTTTTATCAGATTATATTAATGTCACAAAATTAACATTGTTCTATAAATTGACTATTTTCTTTTTAAGATTTAACTTTCTTAAAAATCTTAAATTATATTTTAAAAATATTTCAGATCTTAATTTTATTATAAAGTAGTCCACAGGAATTCTCTTTCTACTAGACTCCATGTAACAATGCAACCATTCCCTACACAGTGTTCTCTCTCTCTCTCTCTCTCTCTCTCTCTCTCTCTCTCTCTGTGTGTGTGTGTGTGTGTGTGTGTGTGTGTGTGTCTATCATCTATCTGTCTGCCTCTCTTTCACTCTATCTGTGACTGTATATCATCTATCATCTATCTGTTATCTATCTTACTGTCATCTATCTATCTATCATCTATCTATCTATCTATCTATCTATCTATCTATCTATCTATCTATCTATCTATCTATAACCTCTTTCTCTCTCCCTCCCTCCCTCTAGCTCTCTCTCAGTGTCATTTCTATGTAAACATCAGCACTCCCAGTGAAGAAAAATTTGCTCTAAACCCCTGGGCAGTGCTGCAGACTTCTTGGCCTGCAGACAGTGCTTCACTATGAATTCTGAGACATATCTCATTAGAAATCTGTCCACACACTTTCAACTGTTCAGTAAAAGTGATTCAAGAAAAATCAAAGCCGATGCACTCTCTACAGAAGTGAGAATTTCTAATGTTTGGTTTCTACTGACTCTGGCTTTTATCTGAAAAAGAAAAAAAAAGAAATGATAAAGATTTTGTTTCTGTTTATTATCATCTCGACTGTTGGGTCTTCGAATTAAGTTATTTTAGTTGGTTAAGCATTGAATAGACATTTTTCTGTGGTCAAATGACCAGGAAATTTTGATGGTGAGTCTAGCCTTTAATGGTAGAGCCATCTTTGCAGCCCAAATGCCAGGGTATTTAAGTAGCTCTACCCAAATCTATTGTTAGATTATAAGAAGCATTGCCTCATTAGTTTTTAAGTGAATATTTAAAATGACTTTAAATGATTAATTACTCACTATGCATTCAACTTCAGTTACTTATCAGTACTTTAGATCAGTGATTACAATAATTTTGGAAGTTGTTTCAAGTGATATTTGTGGTTGAATATTTTAGAAATTAATCCCTTTCACTCCTGAACTTATGGCAGCTGTGGTCATCTGCACAAGATGTGCACAAAATCTATTCCATTCACATTTCACCTCAGATGGGAAAGGAAACAACGAGGCGCCAGCCGTCCTTGAGACTATTGGAAATTAGCAGCAACTGGAGAAGAGGGGGTCATTGTCTTTAATGGTGCAGCCACTGATGGTTGTCTTTGCACCAGGATATTATCTCCCACGCATATTTATGTGACAAACTCTAAACTCAGTGGGTAACACACAAAAAGAAGGCATGAAAGTAAATGGGGGCCTGTGGAGAAAAGGAATTCCAGTGAGAGAGGGAGATGATTGGGAGAGGGGAATGAAGGACTGAAAGTTACCAAAATTCATTTTAATTTTACAAATATATGAAGCCATAAAGGTGTGGACATTATCAAAGTTTCCTATGTAGATATATGAAACAACTATCAAAAATATAAAAGTGAAGAAAAGAACCAAGAAATACAATACAAATGTTCCCCTAGCTGAAAAGAACCATCATCATCATAATAATAATAATATTAACTGCCACTATCATATATACTTGTAGCAGTGTGAATACTTTAATTCTCATCTATCAAAATGTATATTTATCTGGCCTGCAACACCTAATATGACTTTGTATGAATGACACAACAAAATCCAGAACTAAGTTCTATTTTCTTTTACTTAAGAAAAAAAGAACACTTAGTTCTACCTCCTATACTGTCATTTTACCTGACCAGAGGTATTTGAGATACACATGAATATAGAAAACCAAGAAGAAATACATTATTTTTGCACATATACCATATTGCACAGATACATACACCGAGCTCTGAGTAAGGCTCTTGACTAGGAACGGGTTCTTCAGCAGGAATGCCTTCCATAATTAAGCACTTTTTCTTCTGCAGCAACTTGTGCCCTTACTTGAAGAACACACTATATTCTTTAGAATTTCATTGTTTTGCAGCTGTTATTCTATACACTATTCAACCATGTGTGTGTGTGTGTGTGAGTGTGTGTAACTTAAAATGTCAGATATGCAGCAGAGTGTGGAAATATAAGTTAAATGGGATGTGGAACTAATGAAGAAAGGATTCATTTTATACCTACTGTAAACCTCTTTATCCTCAAAGTCTTTCTTTCTTGATATTCTCTTTTCTTTATTAATTGATTTATTATTTTTTCCAGCTTAATCACAGTTTCCTCTTCCTCCCTCCTCTTTTCCCAGCCCTTACTCCCAACCTCTCCTCCATCCACTTTTCTGCCTTTCTCTTCAGAAAACTGCGGGCCTCTCATGGATATCAGCCAGTCATGGCATATCAAGATGTAGTAAGACTAGGCATGCCCTCTCCTATTATGGCTGGACTAGGTAACCCAGTAGAAGGAAAGGGGCCCAGAAACAAGTAACAGATTCAGAGAAAGCCCCTGCTGTCACTATTAGGAATCCCTCAAAAAAGCAAGGTACACAAATGTAACATATACAGAAAGGGCCTATGTCACTCCCAAGCAAACTCTGGTTCAGAGTCTGTGAGTCCCTATGTCATATTTAGATAGAGGCTTGTGTGAGGAGTATTGGGGAGGTGAGACTGGAGGAACTGGCAGGGATTGTAATTACCAATAGTCTTCAATGCCAAAGCAGTGGGACTTCATTTAATCTGAGGGCAAAGGAAATGATGCTAGTTTTGTCAACAGAGGAAGTAACAGATGTGGATGAAATGCCTAAACTGAAGATAGGCAAGAATCTACGGCAATCTATCATCATAGTTAACTATGCTCACAATGCCATGCGTTTCTTAGGAAGTCTGGTTCACTCAGTTTCCCTACAAGAAGTAATAATACATTTCCTTTATTCCCAAAGTAATGATTAACATGGTAAATTTTATGATTCTTAACCACATAGATGGCTGAAGAAGGTGTTTTGGTTTAGTGGTTAGAAACCATTTTTAAGAGTAGATATTTGGTGCTCAGAGCTGAGGAATAAAGCAGAAAGGAAATCTAAGAAAACATTGAGGTATTTGATTTGTAGAAAGGGATGAGTTACTATTAATGTCAATCACTAAATAAGGAGACAAATGAGATTTGATGTGAAGGAAGTGTATGGTCACTTCTGCTGGAAATTATAATTTTGGAAGTGCCACGGAACCATTCAGTGGAGATACAAGTCAGTAGCAGTTTACTAGGTGGGAATTAGCAATCCATATTCTAGTGTTACCTGAAAGTAAGTCCGCTATGAACTATGAACACTAATTTAAGAAACTCTCATTTATTCACTGAAAGAGCAAGTAGATTCTTTTTTACATAGACACCAAGACAATGGACACTGAAAACGAGATGTTGGCAACTATGAGAGGTCCATACTAGTGTACCTGGAATGGGCGGACAGTACAGCCCTATCTCGTACAGAAGCTTAATGGAAGCTCATGAGCTTAGAAATCCTTAGAGAATAATAACGATTTCACAAGCCTGGAACTGAGAAATCAACCCGGATGAGGAACCATAGAAACCACACTTCATCATCTTTGGAGTCCCAGCTAGGCCACTGCTGACTCAGACATGATCTGAGAAACCCAAGTAGATTGTCTGGTCCCTCAAATTAAGTCATAAAAGCTGTTTTTCTGATGAGGATTATTGAAATTTGCTTGCCAATAAGAAACCATGTGATCTAGCGGGAAATCACTCACTAGTTCTATGACCTTGGCAGAAAACAGAGTGAGTGTGTCATCGTGGCATCCATGTCAAATTTAAATTATACTGCCTACTATATTTTAGGTCGATCTTAGTTTGGGTTTATTTCTTTTTCTTTTTGAAGCACAATCTTAACTGTTTTAGAACTTGATAGCCCTGATCCTGACTAATCTGGTTGACTTTGGCAGCAACTAGTATAAATAGAAAACTAGGAACTATTAGTCTTTCCCCCTACCCTGAATTCCAGGAAATCCCAGAGTGCTATATGAATAGATTCAGGAATGTTTTAAATATTTTTCCCTCTCGCTTTTCACATGCACCAAAGTCAGACTTCAAAAGTTAAAAAAAAAAAAAAACAAAAAAAACAAGAAAGGTAAGAGCTGTTTGGACTTCAGTGAAGGAGTAGGTCTTGGAGAGAGAATTTTCTCTTGGGTGCTACCTTCAATCTGATATTCATTTTGCTCAGATCAGTTGTAAATACCAGGCTGTTTCTGTGAAATGTAAGTGGTGTTTGCTCTGGGCTGGTGGGATAGTCACACGCTGTTTGCTCTGTCAGGGGCTCCGCAGGAGGATCCCCTGTCCGTTATTCAGATCAGCTCACAGGAACCAGCTGTCCTAATTCCAGGTGGGCTGAGAGAAACCACTTTCCTCACAGTCACAGCTGTGCCACCTGGTAGCTTAAAGAGCAGTAGCTGGGTGAATGAACCATTGTTAAGAATTCACTTTTTATCTGGTAAACAGTTTGCAGAAGCCAGAATAACTGAAGGTATTTCCAATCTGCTCCACATTGAAATGATGTGAACACAGAAAGAAAGGCATTGTCGAGGTCGAGGGAAAATGCCTCCCAGGGATATCAACCGAGCACAGTATAACAAGTTACAATAAGACTAGGCAGAAACCCAAGGCTGGTGCTTTGCTGGAGGGAAATGGAGGGCTGGATCTGGGGGAGAGGGAAGGTAGTGACTGGGGAACCGGAGAAGTGAGGGCAAGGGAACTGCAGCTGGAATGTAATGTGTGAGAAAAGAATAAAATTAAACAGAAAGGGGAAAAATCCACTTTCAAGCTTTAAAAACTATCTTATAAAAATTTACCTTTGTTTAATAAAAAGAAAATGTTTGTATGCTGCTGACACCTGTTATTTAGAACACTGAATACAATTGACATGCCAAAATCAGCTTTATAAAATTTGCAGTTCTATTAACTGTATTGCTCGACCTGGTCTGCTCATTAGACAACCCATGTCTTCCATATATTTTTACATTCTTCAACATATATTTATGTGAATACTGCAGCTGTTGCTTTGACTACACAGATACCACTTTCCACGTTTCAACTGTAGGCAAAGAGAGGGCTGAACATTTCACAGTCCCTGTTACTTGCAAGCAAATAAGATAACTTTAAAAACCATAAATAAATATTTAAGTGGGGCTCATATGTGGTTTGATGAATAATATTTGCTGATAATACACAGTAAAGGAAAAGAACTAAGCTAACAGCATATAAGAGAAAGTGAATGTGGTTGAATGAGTTCAGCCTCGGTTTCTATGTAAGCTATCAATATCATTGCTGTACTTTGCAAAATAAACATATGCGCACGAACACACTGGAAGCAATTGTTTAAAAATAAGCCTTTACCAATAATACTAGAAAAACATTTCTTATATCTAGCCCATGTCCTGACAAGCGACGTTTTAAAATAATGATATACAAATTCAAATTGTTTGTAGAATTTTTCATTCTTAATTCACAGCTGTTCTACAGATTATTTATTTTTAAACTATTTTTATAATTATAGAAATTACACAGTGTGTTTATGTGTATCACATGAATTTAAGCATTACTGACGTAAAGAATTAACTAACCATAAACATGTATGTATGTAAAAATACATAACTAAAATAGTTTTCTAAAATTATTCATTAAATGCTTGTTTGAAATCATAAGTTATAAAATAATGTATAATAAGTGAGAATCAAGGACCCTTATTTCTAGAAATGTCACTCACTGGTTGTATGACCTTGGAAATTAACATCTTAAAACATCATCAAGTCACAGGAGATCGAGGTAGCTCACAAGGTAAGGTGTTCGCTGCCAAGCCTAACCTGAGTTTGAGCTTCAGGACTCACAAAATAGAATAAGAGAATAACTCCCTGCAGGTTGTTCTCTTATCTTCATGTGTGCATTCTTTCTGCCACAACAAATAAATAAATAATATGAATTCAAAAATTTTAAATCAAGTCTTAATCTATTAAATAAAATATTTAAACTAATAATTTCTTTCCAAATTATGTTTTCATTAATCACCATCCAAATGTAGCATTCTTTCCCTAGAGCCATAGGGATGTGCTGCATGGAGGATAAGTGTTTTGAGTAGATACTTTAATGACCCAAAAATGTAGTAAATATGCTTGGGAAATATGTATGAGACAATTTTACAAGAGACTTTGCACTTGTGCTAATTGCCTTTGTAATATTTAACTATTAATCTCCCGAGGTTAAGAGAGAATATTCATTTTACATTCGAGTCATTTGAAGGCTGAAAGGGAGTTTTCACATCACTTATCACAAAGCCCTACCCTCTTCTCAGAGTCAGTTAAACTGGGGGTCCAAGAGGCTAAAGAATTGATTAAATGCTCTATGGTGAGTGAAAACCCTTCACAAATGGGATTCCAGATTTAGGAGGACTTTGTGCAGCCATCTGTCTGGAGGCTGTGTAATCTTTGTCTTCAAAAGTTGCCTAATGCAGTGCTCATGTGTGAAGAATTTTTCATCAGATTCCTTCACACTACTGGTATAAGATCATAGAAGCAGTTTCAGTCTTAGGATTGTTTGAACAGCTATAGAAAAGCTCTGTTCTAAATGATTATACACTGACTGGGGCTGACAATCAAAGCTAAACACTAGGACTTCACCCTTTGTCAACTTGACACACAGATTATCTTTTCAAAACCATAACCTTCTACCACTTGTCCCCAAGGTCTCATATTTATTTTATAATATAGAATATAATCCAAATTTTAATAATCCAATCAGACTTTAGAATTTCAATATGTTCACTATCCTTTAACCTTGAGCTCCTAGAAATAAAAAGCAAGTTATCTGTTTCCAATGTCCAAGCACAGAATAAACATACATGTTCCAAAGGGGAGGTAGAGCACAGAACAACCACAACAAACAAAACCAAAATCCAATTTTGGAAACACCCAATCTTGCAGTTCTAATGTTCAGTATCTCATTTTTGTTTCTGCTCAGAAACAAAGATAGTTTGAAAGTTATTTGTTTTAAAGCATGTATGAGAAAATGAGGGAAAGCAGCACCTTCTTTCTATCTCACACAGGCTATTAGGTGGGCTTAAACCTGCTGGAAATGTTCTGTTCACAGCTATTAAAAGAATAGTTCATTGCAACCTTTATTTGGAAAAAAATAAGAAGAGGGAAGCAAGGAGGAAGGAAAGAAGGAAGAAAAGGTGGGAGGGAGGGAGGAAGGAAGGAAGGAAGGAAAGAAGGAAGGAAGGAAGGAAGGAAGGAAAAGCGAGAGGAAGGCGGAAAAAGAAGGAAGGAGAGAAAAGAAGGGATGGAGGAAGGAACAAAATGAGGGAGGAATGAACAGACAGACGGAGAGAGGGAGGAAGGAGAAAGAAAGGAAGAGAAGAAGCTAGGAAAATGATTATTAGAAATAAATTTATTCATTTTCATCACTATTACAAAATATCCGGGGCTAGGTAACTTACATTGGGTTAATTAGCTGACATTTTCAAAGATAGGTCCAAATATTATGACTCAAGTTCTGCTTTAGCACGAAACGCTGCATCACATCATGGTAGATACCATCCTAGTGATGCAGTGGGTGAAGCAGGGAGACACTATGAGATCAGACCAGAAGACAGTAAGGGGAGATTCCAGCTTGCTCTTTCAATAATAACCTTCTTGACCGAAGTAATTTACAGATCTCAGAACAAAGGACTCCCACAGGCCTCTACCTCTTAAAGTCTCCGGTACCTCAGTATTACCCACCACACTAAAAATTGAGCCTGCACACAAACCCATAGTTGACACAGTCCACTTGCAAAATACAACACCAAATGGACAGAATTAGAAGTGACACTAGGGTGAAGAGATAAATTCCAAACGTTTCTAATTTTAAGAGAGGTGGCTGGTGTCTTATTCTTTACCTTGTACAAAGCTAAGGAATGTTGACACCAGCATAAAACTATTTCTTCATACCCTTTCATTTTTGACTGTGTTAATAACTTTTTTTAAATATTGCATCGTGCAATACTGCTTGAAGCAATGACATAAATCAAAAAGGGAGTGTGGGAGATTTTCAGTTTCAGCAGACTGATTCATCTAATGATGAAGATTTTAGGATCAAATATCTTTTAATCGAGTAATACTTGGAGAAACTGTAATAAATTCTGCGTAAGATACAACGGCTTCTTTACCCAGAGTTAGCCAGCAAGATGAACTTACTAAGGCCTGTACTAGGAAAAGTAAATAATACACAGAAGTGCTGGCATAGAGAGAACTTGTGTTCTCCTACTTCAAGACTGACGTTGAGAATGGTAGGTCAATGCGTTTGTATGCAATATGTTCACATCAAGGAAGACCTTTGAGTGAAGCATGAAAAATACCTATTGTCTACATTGTGTGTTTACATCATTCATACTTATTGATATCATTCATAGTTCCCTTTTGTTAAAATTCTTCTCATCACTTGTACAGATGGGACACATATGAAACATTAAAAATGCTAAGATTGCTGAAAAGTTCATAAAGAACGAGAGCACAAGTAAATGGTCCCTTAACTGGATCACAGGAGTCTTGATAGCTTTCTATTATGTGTTGAGTGGAACAAAGGTGCTTGAATAAAGTGCTGCACACTCAAATGAGGCAGACAAGAAAGTACATTAGTAAACAAACAAATACATACTTTAATGAAGGATAGTAGATGTGTAAATGGACATAGATACATGATATATATTTCTATCATAGACAAGAGATAGTTGATAAATAGGTGATATATAGATAATAGATAAAAATGATAGTAAGTTGATGGTGCTATATAGGTAATAAATAAATGAATGATAACTAATATATATATGTGACAGGTAATAATACAAATATATATATATATAAACATAGATAGATTGATTAACATCATCAGTTGAAATAGAATCCCCCACATGGGCTTATTTTGTCATTTTTCTTCTGTTCACCCTCTGAAATGAGAAGGTTTCAAGTACTAGTACATGAACTTGTGAGGAAAAAGGGACATTACAGTTGCATACCAAGAACTGCACACAATGCAAAAACACTTTCTCTGAGTTGAGTTTGACCTGTGACCAAGTGAAAATGCCCATCAGACTGTGAAGCACACATGCCTGGGAGGATAAGAGGTTGAAAATCCATTATAGTTACTATGTGGAAGTATCTAAGTCATTAGTTAGCATTGACGAATTAGCAATGTCATACAAACACATTCTATTTCTGATGGTGGGATTTATACTCTTGGCGCTTGAAATTGCTATAGTTTGTTATACTTGTTATCACAAGCTATAATTATTTAGATACAAAACTCATTGAGCACATGTTTAATTTAGGTACTTGCTGAGTATTTAAAGATGTGTTATTTTTGTTTTCTAAGACAATTCATTGGTATGATAATTTTTCACACCAAAATTCACACTTGATCTGATTATCTGTTTAAAATTTCTCAGGATCAATATTAAATATTATAAACATCAGTACTGTCCATGTAATCATACAAAGGTTCAAATATGTATTGTTCAACAGTAAAGTTGATGTTTAAGGCATTGAAAAGTGTGTTTAACACTACACATTTTTACATTGGCTAAGACTTGCCTTCTCTATAACCTATGACATTTGGGTTCAAGTCAATCATTCAATGTCTCAGTGACAGGGGCACAACACTAAGCATCCTCTATCCATCACCCTTACTAATCACCCCACCACAAGCACACTCCTCATCGCTGACCAGTTCCTAACCCACCTCTTTCAATCCCTGTCCTGCTGGCAGTAAATCCTCTCACCAGCTCATTGAATGAGTGCACCTGGGGCTGCTTCCCAAAGACCCACAAAGCCAGACTTTGATGGACAGCAGAAAGTGGCGCAAGGTGAAAACAAAGCCTTTAACTGAGAGCTGTGCTTTGTTCTGCTCAGGACTGTAAGGTCCCTCCAGCTCATTCCAACTGTGGCGAGGATCTTAATTTTCGCTCATCTGACTTACTTGCAGCTGTTATTCTTTCCAATATTAAAAGTTCAGCTTCTAAAGTGTGAGGAATTAAGAAAGAAGGGAAAGCAAAGTGCTTCTTGCAAACCAAAAGCACAAAAAGCAAATAAAATCTGGCTTGGCTCTGAAGTACAAGAAGTTATTTTCAAAGCCCATAAATTATGACATAGTGCTTAACATGTAATTTAAATATATTTAAGCAACAATTATATCACATTTCCAGCTCAGCTAATTGGCCTCACAGATGTTCCCTTGGAGCTGTATTGCCCTTCCATGGGGAAATGAATGATGTGCTTTTTATCATGGAAACCAGATAAAAAAGCACACTGAAAGAAAAATGGAAACAGAAACATAAAACGCAGCCAGTAGCCCTAAAAACAATGAACACTAAGGCTTTTGTGTAGAATTTGTTTTCATTTTAATGCTGAAAACGGGAAGAAGAAAAAAAAAAGTGTGAAGACACTCCAGGACTGTGATGCTGCCTGGTGGTGTGCACAGAGAGGGGGCTGGCCGGTCGCTGATGGAGAGACCTGTCAAAGCAGGGACAGTGGATGGATTCTGCCAGACAGAGCCTCGCTTCCTGTCTCAGAACAAGCTAACTGCAAAATCCAGTTACTTGTGGTTTACCCCCTTTACAGCTGAAGGCATTCTATCCCAGACAATGAACTGTTTCCTCATTGAGAATGGCTTGTGACTTAGTCCTTTGATTATTCATCTTTCAAATTCTAAAAAAAAAAAATACAAAATGTATGATTAACACTAACTGTAGCTGTGATTCAAATTGAGCTTTAGACAGTACAGGCATTTTTGTTAAGTAAGAGGTCAAAGGAATACAGGTAACTCCTAGTGTTTTAGAATCCTTTGCCTTCTGAAATGTAAGTGCAGACACGGAATGAACTCAGTCCAACAGCGTCATTCTTCTGTGCCTTGTTTTGTTTCTACTTCCGTAATCTCAGGCAATAGCTGATAGTTTAGTATAAATCCCAAAAGGTCAGTCAGTGTCCACATCTCTTCTAGTATACCCTAGTATTTCTAACAGTGACCAGTCATTTTATTGTTAAGATTTAATTAATATGTCTGAATACTTGCTAATTAATCAGGACTTATGATAAGTCTGGGGTCTGAAATGTTATAACACTAATTCAGGCAGTTCTCAGGTTTTATTTGTGCCACCCCACAATTTTACAAATCACTGAACTATATAAAATATTCCAGTCTCAAATACTATGAACAACTAGAATTGATTTCCTGTCTTTATAAAGGACAGCAAATCTGCCTGTATTTGTGATGACTGGAAAACAGATGAGCATTCAAAATGCATCTTTGACAGATACTTTTGACAGGATTTCTTGGCTTAAGAACTCTGATTAGCTGACACGTATACATACATATTATATAAGAATACATTTATATAATACTGTTGCACGTAATTTGTCATTCCACAGAATAAAGTGGAAAACGAGGGTGAAACTGGGGGTCTCATTTATTTTACAATTGAATATGAGTGACTAGACCTGAAGCCTACAATTTCTAACAGAACAAAATGATAAGTGCGTAGTATAATAACAACTCCGATGCACTGAGTCTTAAATATATCTGTAAAAATAATGCCTGTAAACTGCGAAATGGAGCAAGAGAGTATGTAGCATATACACAATTGAATACCGTTTGACTATAAAAATAGGTGAGAGCTTATCATTCGAAAAGACATAGATGGACGCAGAAATCTTATTCTAAGTTAAATGGCAGGCACAGATTGGCGAATACCTCATGGCCTCACTAACCCCTATGTATAATTAGAGAAGAAAATGAACTTTACTCTCGATGCTGTCACAACTCTAGGGTGCAATGCAGTATAAATTCACTGTAGGACTTGTTCTTTGATCAGTCTGGAAAACCATGTTTGTTAAGTGAAATTGTGTTCTTCAGTTGCTATTGATTTATATTAAATAGTTATTATTCATAGAACAATCTTTTGAGATTGCTTTATAAATTTCTAAGTTGTAGGAACATTGATGTGGGATGATAGGTGTTTCATATAAATGATATAGGCGGCGGGAAGGCATCTTTAGTCATCTCTGCTGACTTAAGATCAGATGTAGAGAGCTGCATCCCAAACTCAGCTACTTCTGCCTGCTTTACGCCTTTTCCTCAGTACCAGAAAAGCAGAGAAAGTCTCACAGGAAAAGCTGTACTCACTTAGACTGTTTAATGATGAGTGAATGTATAAGGGTATATTTTTATATTAAGGAACAGACTTTGGGATCCACACAGCCATGCCCCCCCTCCCCACAACACTCCTAAGGAACTATGTCCTTAACAGTTTATCATATTATACCTTCACTTTTATATAGCCTAAAGAATAGACTATTAAGTTATAAAAACAAAGACTTTTTTATTTGCCAAAACCTGGTTGTGAGTCTGACTACATAAGAGGAATAGAAAGTGTGTTTCCAGTAACAAATTTATTTTTCAAGTTATCGTCTTTTCTTCTTTTTTTTAAAGAAGTAAGGTGGAAGATACAAGAGTATGTGTTTTTTTTTAAGTAAGGAGAGAGTGAGTAGCCTTTGCTGAAGTAGTGAAAATAAATGTAGCTTAATAAAAAATATTTCAGACATATTGACATCTACTTTCTATCTCCTTCTAACCCCCCTTTCTCTTCTTGTAAGGGAACAAGCTGGTTTTGTTGTTGTTGTTGTTTTGTAATGATCCTAAATAATGTGAAGCTATTTTCATCTTTTGATATACTAAATATTAAACTCTCTTTTATTTTAAAACACGGAGTCATTATTTCTGATTTCCTCCCATTACATCCCATCTTCTATGGTTAATCTGAAAAAATAATAGTTTATATGCCAGTCTTATTTTCTTTAAATCATTAAAATTTTTACTGTTTCACTGTGATTTTCTTTGTTTGGAGCAGAATTAGTGTTTAAATTTGGCAGCTTATGGTGAGAATGAACAAATTTTGACAATCTAGGAAAATCACTGTTGCGCACTTTCCCCTATGGCTCATGCAAATCGTATCTTTTCTTTCTCTTTTCTTTTTTTTTTAATTTTCATCCATGTTGCCTCTTATTATATCCATCATTCCATTTTTCTTTTCTATTAGAGTGAAATTGGACACAGCCCTCCTCCTGCCTACACCCCCATGTCGGGAGTAAGTATTTCACGATCAGCCTTCATCTTTTAGGATTTTTGGTCTTCTCTTAACCATGTTTCTTCTCTTGTATCCCTATAATTTCCTCATTTTTGCCTTTGCCAACAGTGAGTGAGTCAAGAATTGCCAATAGATCCTATAGTTGCCTGTGTAGATGTCTGTTTCTCAGGTGACAATATGCAGCTAAGACGTCATACATCAACAGGACCTTTCAATGTTTATTGGAAGGATTTACCCAATTCATAGATTATGCTTCTGAGTAAAGATTTGATCTTCAGTCTCATGACAGAAGGTCATGTGTTGTAAAGTCCGAGTCTCAGTGACTGTCTGTTATTAGGTACTGGACACTCAAAGTCAGAGGACCCACAGGGAGGGAGGTAATATTAATAAATTAGCATATTGTCATTCGTGATGTTTCACTGTACTTCTGCACTTAAGACTATTTGTCTTGAAAATTTTCCTTGAGTTTCATAACAAAATCAGGCCACCGTAGAAAAAAAGCAGAAATTCTTTTTATTAGATCACACTCTAGTTACTTAGTAAATATAAAAATTAAAATTTTAAATTATTTCCACATGATTATTACTTATTAAGAAAAAGTCAGGATGGAGAAGGTGTTGAGAAGATGGTTTAGTCGAAAATTGCTTGCTGCACAAGCATTTGAGTTGGATTCCCACACCCACACTAAGACCTGGGCATTGGAGTTCTACCACCAGGAAGGTGTAGAAATGACATCCTGAGGGCTTCTTGGCCAGCCAGTGTAGGCAAATTGATGAGTTCCAGGTTAAGTGAGAGACTCTGTCTCAAGAATTAAGGTAGAAGGATATAAAGGAAGACACCCATCATGGCCCTCTGTCCTCCACCACGTTCATGTATATCCACACTCACACATACATGCACATGAATTTGTATGTGTGTGTATGTATGCACACAGAAAAAATAGAATTTTAAATGTTTCTAGTATTTACCTCAAATTCATTAGCCACCTAGGAAAATAAAATCTTTACTAACTACACTTGAATGAAAATGTGTTTGGTACTTAATTTGGTTAATATCATTTAGTATCCTTTTACAATTTTTCCTAACCACTGGTCCTCCCAATGTATTTTTGCTATTTTGACAGAACCAGTTTGTGTACCAGGATGGGGGCTTTGCTACACAACAAGGAATATCCATGCCCTATAGAGCCACAACCAACACCATACCAGAAGCTCCAGTTGCTCAAGGTGCAACAGCTGAGATGTTTGATGACTCCTGCTGTAATGGTACCCTACGCAAGCCAGTGGCACCACATGTCCAAGAGGACAGCAGCACGCAGAGGTATAGTGCTGACCCCACAGTGTTTGCCCCAGAACGGAACCCACGAGGAGAACTGGATGAAGAAGGCTACATGACTCCCATGCGTGACAAGCCCAAACCAGGTACATGCTGAATGTTCAGAAGTGATTGTGCTCATTGATCACCTCCATCAGACAAGCAGGGGCTAGCAGCCAAGTGTCCAGACAGCCTGATCTATAATTTTAAAAAGGTCCAGGCTACTACTATAACAGTGAAGTTTTCTGAATCAGTGGCGTCTCTATACCTGAGTACTTGTTAAAATAGTCAGAATTTCAGGCTCCACCTAAACGAGAAATTGGATTTTTTTTTTTTTACAAAATCCTCAAGTGATGTAGGAGCACAATGAAGCCTGAGAGCACCAACCTAAATCCATATTTTTGGAAGAGTTGCGTGACATAACATGATGCTACAGGGCCTTGGGACTATTGCTGTGTTTACCGTGGAGGTTGCTAAGGACCAAATTTTCTGACATCAACAACAAAACAGATAACTTATTTCAAGTATGCAATTTCACTAATCTAACTTAGAGTTAAAGTTGTGAATCATTATAGATTCACACATGAGAACTTAGATTTAGACTGACCCCAGTATCACAAAAAGTTACTCAGTTTTTAATCACAGGAAACTAAAATTTTGTGAGTGATTCTTCAGAAACAAAATTTGATTCTGGATGTACTTACAAACACCACTGTCTTTAAGATAGCTTGTGAATTAACGGCTTTGTAAAAGTTAAACATATAAAGGTTAAACAGCCAGCCCCTTTAAGTAATATTTCAGTTTTGAAATAAAAAACCCTCTTTCCTCTTATGCTAGCAGTACCTCAAAACAGAGACAATGAATAATTGTTATTGAAAATAGTGACCATGATGATGTTTGTCAGTATCAACAGCAGACCGTATGTTAAGACTGTGTAAAATGCCATTATGTCATCTTTATATGGCTCAGTTCACTTTCTATGAAGCACAGGTCACTGATCCCTGAATACACAATGCAAATGATCTAGTATAATATAATAAAGATTTTGATGACTTTCGTGCAGAATAGATTAGGATGATAGACGGATGATTAGATAGATAGATAGATAGACAGACAGACAGACAGACAGACAGACAGACAGACAAACAGAGGTGGGGAGAGAGATGAGAGAAAGGGAGAGAGAGAGAGGTGAAGATACTTGTACAAAGTATTTTTTGGCATTTTTGGAAAGATTTTAATTTGATTTAAGTGTATGTGTGTGCTTGAGTCTGTGCACATGTGTGTGTCTAACTGTATCTATGTTCACAAGTGTTTTGGCTTTCTTGGAGGTCAGAAGAGGGCATCAAATCCTCTAGAGGGAGAGTTCCAGGTGCTTGTGAGAGCCTAATATGGATCCTGGGAAACAAACTCCCGCCTTTTTGTAAAAACTGAAGTACTTTGCCATTGAACCACTTCCCCAGCCCCACAAAGAGTATTTAACCCGGACGGCCCCATTTACACAGCTGGCACCACATGTGGGTGCATTTAGAAGAACAATCTAGGATATAGGGATTCTGATTGTGTCTTATTTTGCTAACATTTTGTAACTATTTTGTCTTGTTTGAGCATGCTCACTTTTCTCATGCCTGTCCCAATCTTACAGGAAGGCTTTGTTTGGTTTTTGAGAAATTTCTTGTTCTAAAAAAACCCAACTGTTGCTCTTAACTTCAGCCAGATTAATGACTTTCTGAAAGTAGATCTCCACTAGATGGCTTTTTTTTTTTTTGTATTCTTTTAGAATATCTGAATCCTGTGGAAGAAAACCCTTTTGTGTCACGGAGAAAAAATGGAGACCTTCAAGCTTTAGATAACCCAGAATATCACAGCGCTTCCAGCGGTCCGCCCAAGGCCGAGGATGAGTATGTGAATGAGCCGCTCTATCTCAACACCTTCGCCAACGCCTTGGGGAATGCAGAGTACCTGAAGAACAGCGTTCTGTCTGTGCCGGAGAAAGCCAAGAAAGCATTCGACAACCCCGACTACTGGAACCACAGCCTGCCACCCCGGAGCACCCTTCAGCACCCAGACTACCTGCAGGAATACAGCACAAAATATTTTTATAAACAGAACGGACGGATCCGCCCTATTGTGGCAGAGAATCCTGAGTACCTCTCTGAGTTCTCGCTGAAGCCAGGCACTATGTTGCCCCCTCCGCCCTACAGACACCGGAATACTGTGGTGTGAGCTCAGCTGGGGTCTTCGGAGGAGAGACACGCCCACTCCATCCTCCCTCCCGCCCCCCAACTTCCTCCTCTTTCTCTGGTGGTCTTTCTTCTCCCAAGGCCAGTAGTTTTGACACTTCCTAATGGAAGATATAGAGACACAATGATAGTTCTATGCTTACCTAACTTGAACATTAGAAGGAAAGACTGAAGGAGAAAGAGAGGAGGACACACACTGTTTCTTCGTTTCTTTATATGGATTGGTCATCAGAGTGTCAGAGCTAGACTAGGATATATAGGGTACTATTGCCTGTTAAGAGTCCCAGATTCGTTCCCTTTGCACTCTTTCTCTCTCCGCCTTCTTCTTTCCCTTTCTTCTATCAATGCAGGTGATTGAAAGCCCAGACTCAATTCTCGTCTGCAACCATAGACTTGTGCACATTCAGCATTTCTAAACTCATATGAAAGCTTCCATTAAGAACAAAAGGGTAAACATTTGGATGCCACTTGATAGCAACTGAGATTGAGGAGCCAATTCCTTTCTCCACTAGCTTCTTTCCTGGCAAGTAAGAATGTCCAACCCAGCTTTCATAATTTTTAAATCTCCATTATAGCTAAAACCAGTAATTATGTTTAGAAGGCCTCTCTGGTGTTCTCATTTTTGTTTGCTTTGGCCTGTTCCTTTATATTAATTTCTCCCCTATTTTTGGCTGTAGTTTCTAGTTGCAAAGATATTTACATAAAAGCTTCTTGACAGAGTTAAAACACATACACATACACGCACAAATTATATAATGTAGAGGCCAAGATAGTAGTAAAAATAGCATCAAATCTAGGTTTTCTGTTTCACCCTACTGAATTTATTTTTCCTTCTCATTTTTCATTCTTTAGCATTTTATTCTTTGCCATAAATGACTGTCTTTGATTGGCAGTGGTAATCTTAAGAGTAGAAGGGACGCTAAGAAACAGTTCTGTGTGGTTCAAAAAAACTACTGATACTTTCAGGGGTGGTCCCATGGGGATCCATGCAGTGGAAGAAACACTGGATTGAGTCCGTCTACACGGAAGGTACTCAGAAATGTAGTTTGCACTTAAGCTCTAACTTGATTTGCTCTTTTTTCCGAACTCCTCTTTGGATTTTGAATGAAGCAATATGGAAGCAACCAGCAGATTAACTAATTTAAGTACATTTTTTAAAAGGATCTAAGATAAATACAGACTGTGGAAATGCCAAACAAGCCAACTAGGACTTTGGAACAGTACCCAGGGATTGTGGTGAGAGGGCCAGCACATTATCTTCATACTACATGACATTTGCTGTGTGAGGAAGTATGTTAGTTAAGTTTGCACTCTCTGTGTGAAGGAATGCAAGTTAAGGTCTGGCTTGAATTCCATGGAATTTCTAGTATGAAACTCTGTTTATATTGAGTAGAAGTTAGCTTAACTCTTCACACCTAAGTTGCTATGATTAAAAATAAACCATAAACATTTGAAGCCTATGAACAGCGCCACCATTAAGTTAAAGGTTGTAAATAAACATGAAAACCCTTCTCATGGAATCATTTTATTACCCAGTATATCACTCATGTAATAAGTTATGTGATGATTCTTCATACACTACCATAAGATGTCCTGGTTGTAGAACCATCCTTTTTAGGTTTCATTTTTAAATAACACCTGTGACATTAAGATGAATGTTGGGGAAAATTACAAACAAATCTCTAGTAAATAAGGAAGTTTAATACATTGCTCTTTTCTACAAAATTCTTCTCCAAGACATTTGGATTTTAAATGTTTATTTTTAGTATTATTTTATTAAGAGAAAATTAGACTCACTAGCCTAAAAAATAAGTTCAGTTAGATTATGAATCTTTTTGGCAAGACAGCGAGTGCTTAAGAGAGAAAAGTTTTCAAGGATGTTTGTGTTCCCACCTACTTCAGAAATGTAAATCCATCCATCCAAATCTAGATTTTTTTCAATAGACATGAGTTTAAAGTCTACTAAAAGGGGGGAGCAGTCAGATAAATGAAAACTCATCTCTGACTTCAAATTTTAAGTTTAGATTTATTTGCAGTGATATTCTTATTTCTCCAGGAGTCCAAGGAACCAGGTCACATTAACTATTTGTGAATGATTTCACAGGAAGGATTTTGGTAAATGTTCTGAAAACCCATTGGGATGTAAGTTAAAGATCCTTTATACTTCTGAAGATGACAAACACAGTCACTTCTATGTTCTTATCCAGACACAGACTGGACCAGAAAAACATCGCATCACTGGCAAACTGACATAGCTGGAGTCTTACTGTGAAACCAGCAGCAGGAGGTGATCTTTGGCCAAAACCCTTAAATGTGTTGGTCTTGACCTCTTCTTAAGCTAAGAGAAGTGAAGCAAACTGAAAGTGGGAGGAAGAGACAGGAGAAGGGTTTATGAGATCTTGTCGATGAAGTCTTCACCATGAATTTACTCAAGATAAAGACACAGCATAATACAAGGCCCCAGCTTTAAAGCCCAAAGTCCCCCCAACCCAATTCAGAAACATCTACAAGAAAAGGGACCTTATATAGGTCCCTATCACCTTTGAAGAGTTGAAAGTAAGCCTCTGTTAGTAGATAAATCTATGCCTACCCATTACTGGCAGCATCCTTGGACTGCTATAATGATCTTTTATCTTCATTTATCATATTTGTATGGCTTCTAGTGAGAGTAAGAAAACAGAATCTTTTAATTTGTAAAAGGAACAAGATCATCTCTGAACTGTTAAAGCAATGGAAACAGAGTGAATGCTATTTCTTTCCTCCTTAAAAGCACAAGATGCTCAGGTCCCCCTGGGGATAGATGCAGGTGAAGCTGAGAATGACCGCGAATGCTATTTTAGCATTCCTTCATATGACTTTGTAATATATGCTTGATTTCACTTGTTCTGTTTTGACCATCTACGGGGAAATTTTTCAAGAGTGCATTAAAGGGACAACATGCAGGGATAGCAGGGAGGCTTTCATTTACACAGGAGATAACTTGTTTAACCCAGTAAACTGGCATTGAATGGTGCTGGTTAAAGCCTACAAATTGCTGTGGAACATCAGGTGCTAGTCATGACCAGCACCAGTGAAAATATACAGACTGAGCAAAATTAATGTTAAAAGTAAGCTTGCCATATTGTGTAAATCATCAAATTGTAATGATCATGCTTATCTCTGGAAATCCAATTTTCAGGCGGGTATTTTGTTTATTTCTTTTTGGTAAAATAGTCATTTAAAGAAGTCATTCTTAAACAAAGGAGAAAATATGTCCTCTAAGTCAGGAGAGGTCCAGAGTCTTAGAATGCTGCCACTCAAGCAAGATTGAGATAACAAACTGGTCCTGGTTTTCTGAATTACATTAGTAGCACGTTAGGATGTGCTTCTTCTCTCTAGATGCATTCTTGAAACAGTGTGAAAACACAGCAAATTTTAAACGATTAAAAACACAAAACTAAGGTCAAAGACTTACTAAGAGACTCAGTTTTGTAAGTCAGAAAGAATGACTGTCTGACTCTAATGTGAAAGAAGAAACGGGGGAGTCATTGTCATGTAGAATACCTATGAGAATGGCGCATATTGTCCATGGTGGGAAAAGAAGAGGAGAAGGACATGAGGCTTTGATGATAGATGAAGTTGGTAGATGATCAGTGTGCTTCCCGAGATGTCAAAACTAGAAAGAAAAAGCAAGTTTTTATGCCTGACACAGAAGAATGTAAATACAAGATTCTTTTGAATAGTCTAACCTCTATTTTAAAATGGGCATTCTTTGTCCATCTTTAATTCTTGATTTTTTAACTAGTACATGTAGTTCACAAGATATTAAAAATAAAAGATGACCACTAAAGCATGTGTATAACTGGATACAATCATGACAATGCCATAAGACATAGAATTAGTTAGGTCATCAAATGTTAAATGCTTTTAGGATTAAAAAAAATCAAACTAGAAAATTAACCATACAGTATAAAGCAGCAAAATAAAATTCAGGCTATGAAAGTGTAGGGTGGGTTTTGCATAGTAAATAAAACTAAGTTTGCCATTTGGAATGGTTGTTGTTTGGGTGTAGCAGATAGTAGACATAGTGTGGTTTCAATTGTGAAAACATGCTTTACAGCACTGTGTTCCATTTTTCTCTTGTTCTCCTATTCCTTCATCACATTTAAAGTGTGTTAAGTATAAAGAGGAAACAGAAAGGGCTTTCTTTGTAGACATCAAATTGAAGTGTTTTAACAGGAAAATAAACCACATGTGAGGCTAAGAGAGCTTCCAAATGAGTAAAGCAAATGAAAAGGGTGTGGATTACCTTTTGCAGATGTAAACCAAATAGCAAAATGAGTTATCATTTAGAAAGCAAACACAGCACATTTGATTTGTAACATGTCTGTTCTTTTCCTACCCTACCTTCTTGCCTACAAAGCTAATATGGAACCCATTACCATTTTTTTCCTTCTTTTTTGATAAGTAGATACTAAAGCAAGAATTTTAAACTACTAAATAGGTGTTCTTTTGGACTCTAGATTTTTAGCTGTTGGTTCATTCTGAGGCAAATGAGAAATCCAAAAGCATAGCTACTACCAGTTAGAAAGTCAGACAAGTCAAATTCTACTGCATACACACACACACACACACACACACACACACACACACACACACACACACATATATATATATATATATATATATATATATATATATATATATGAGAGAGAGAAAGAGATTCCCAGTCTTGTATCATATAGACATGTCAAGGCATGTGGATGTCTCCTGCTAACCATCTTCTGGAGAGCAAATGACATGCGAAGATGAGTGGGAATCAGGCATAATTTTAAAAGCTCATTGACAGTTGAGACCTCCTTCTTGTTGACACTAAGATGAGGCCAGCATTTACATGTCTGAATAGAATCAACACAATATTTCAAATCTCAGATATAACTTTGAAGGAGCTCTTTCTGCTGTGATGAACACAAAGATGTGACCATTGTATGGGGTTAGCTGTCCTTGCATTTGTATGTATAAAACCTTCTAACATCAGGGGCTGCTTTGTTCCTTTTATCAAATGAAAACATTGTAAAATAGCAAGAATTTAAGACTCTTGCTGTTCAAGTCCCAGTGATTGGGTAGACAACAGTAAAGAATGATTCTCTTGCAGACCCCTGCCTTACCTCACTCCTGGCCTAGAGAACATTCACATGGCTCCCACAGAAGAAAATTTCTTGAAAGTCAGCTTTGCAAGCAAGTGACCCCTTTGTCAGAAACAGAAAATTTTATTTTCCTCTAAGCCTTAGAGGAAAATGGCACCTTTGCGTTCTCATTCCCCCACTTGCACAATGCCTTTCTCCTTTGATTTTCCACTAGTTCAAAGTGTCTTTCCCAAGACTGTCACTTTCTTAAGCCATAGGGGTTCTATAAAGACCCACATACTCTTCTGTGAAATACTGACCTAGCCTTTGCCCTCAAATGCCTGATTTTTCCACTAAAATAGTCAACCACACTAGATGGTATTTAAATTACTTCTCAAAAAAAAAAAGACAGCACAAAATTATTTAGGATATAAAAATTGTTTTTCCATGCCGATTGATTCTCTCACTGTGGACTTCTCTGTAGAAATTTGAGGGAAGTTAGCTCTGTAATGAATCTTGAGACTCACATTGTGTGTACATGCACTTCTAGATTTCACATGTACTCTTTCCATGAAAACTATAGACAGTAGATATAGTTTTTATGTATATATATGTATAAAACTAAGTTATTGCTGCCAACTAACTTATTTACTTTGATTACCTTATTTTATTCGTGATTATAAATATTTTACAGCTGCTAGATTTTCTTTTCCAAATGAAGAGTTTTATTATCTCAAAAGTAGAGGCATTTCACCTTTAAGAACTTTCTCTTACTTTTGTTGAGCATCTATCCATCTAAAAAATTTATAATAAGCACCGTTTCACTGTAATGAAAGTTCCTGCTGACTGACAGAATTCTACTGTCTATACAAGGAAATTTTTCTTTTCATGCTTTAGTGTGTTTCCCCCGTGTCATGAACAAAGTGTTTATATTTGTATAGATACACAAATACAAGAAAACAAGATTCACACCTGTAGGCAATAGTTCAATTTGTCCAAACCACTTTGTCTGTATTGCTATTTTTATCTTTAATGTGTTGATGTTTCCCCAGGCCTGTTGCCCATTTGAAGAATAACAAACCACACCTATCTATTGACATACACCTGACCTTCAAGTTTCATTTCCAGTGTTTTTCAATTAATGGAGGGGTTGCACCATTTTCCTTAATGTGAGAGTCACATCCCTGTAAAGTTCTGGATCTCTCAGGGGCTGGGAGTGGGGACTGAGAGAACAGCAACCATAGCACTCCAAGAACCCTTTTGGAATTATTCCAGTAATCAGCTATGAAAGTAATTTTCTAAATGTAGATATATGTAAGTCGTTCTTTTAAAGTAAGGTACTTTGAAATATGTAGCATAAATTGGTACTGCTGTTAAATGGGTCGACTATTAAACTGAGCAGCTGTGCAAGGCCAGCTAACTTTGAATGCACACCTTACTTGCCGACTTGTGTCCACCTCATCATGTGAGCACCAAGGCTGCATCACTGCACACTGGGAGTGCAATTTCCCATGCTCTGGCTGCTTGGTCAATCTTATTGTGAGTATCATTAGAAGAAGATCAAATGTAAGTGAGATTCACGTTCATGACAATTCATGGCACACACATGAAACTAGGTCACATTAAGTCTCTCAAAATTCATCTCATGCACACAACAGTAGTTGACTAAGAGAGTTTGGATGATAAAGGAGACAATGTGTAGAAAAGGCAGAGCTGCATTCATTTCCTTATTTTCTTGATTATAAACAGAAAACGAGCCCTCTTTCATCTGAAGAATCATCAAAGAACAGGGCTGAAAAAAATAACTCGCTTGTAGCCATCAATGTTTCATTTAAATCCCAGCATTCAAAGTTAGCTGCCTTTTTGAAATAAACAAACAAAATATACTACTGTATGTTTGAAAATGTGAATAGTATTTTTATAGCTTGTTAAAGACATGGCTAGCTGCACTTGTAAATAAGGATAATGTTGCTTTGATTTTCTTCTGTGAACATCTTTATTTGGAACATAATTGTCTTTAGGGTTGATTTGTATATAAGTAATTGGCTTGTGATTGTTTCTTTTTTGGTTGGAAGTTATCATTTTGACATTATCTGTGATTCTGTATTCAGCACTATTGTTTTGTGTCCAACCTCTGCACTCGCTTACACAATAGGATATGCCGATTGTGTGTGGTGAAATGTTACTTTCATTTTTTTCTATGTTATCTATGAAGGATTGTGCACTTAACACATACTAACTTTTTTAATGTTAGGTATATTTTTAGTATAATTTTCCTATTTTATCTTCTCCTCCACCCGTCAACCTCTTCTCCCTCCTTTCCCCGTTTTCTGTTGTTATTGAGGACGAGGGAGAAACTGTATTTTAAATTGATGTAATTAGGCTTTTTGAGTTGGTTCTCAAGGATCCTCTTTTGACTCTTGGGAAAGAATTGTGCCTGCACAAGGCACGTATAGAATGCGACTGCTTTTGCCTCATTCCATACTGATCATCCCAGCTGAACAATTTGAAAACTGTTCTGCCTTTTTGTTACATGAATCTGTCAGAAATATATTTTTAATTTAATATAAATGAAATTCAATAAAATACGAAACAAATGTTCTTTCTGTGCTGGAACTTTTTAATAAGAAAAGAATCAGTTGGGGGAGAGACAGGTTTGTTCTGCATTTAATAACCTGTAGTAGAGGAGGCTGCTCATTTGTTCCCGGCTGCTTGGACCTGAAATAATCACACAGAAACTATATTATTTAAATCACTGCTTGGCCAATCACTTAAGCATATTGGTTAACCCATTTCTATTATTTTATATTTCATCACAAGGCTCGTGGACTACCGGCAAGGTTCCAGCTAAGAGCTTGCGGTCTTTCCTCTCTGATGGTTCCATGGTGTCTCCCTGACTCTACCTTCTTTCTCCCAGCATTCAGTTTAGTTTCCCCACCTAGCTCTACTCTGCCCTATCACCGGTGAAGCCAGCTTTTTTATTCATTAACCCATAAAAGCAACGCATGTATAGAAGGACTTCCCACACCAGCAACCTGAAGATGTAAAAATGGCTTTATTTCTGTCCATGTTTAGAAATCTCATTGATTATTCACCACAGGCCTCCGCTAGTCGAAGGAACTCCACTAGTCTGTTGTGTTCCCTGTGCCTTCCCCATCTAGGCATGCATCTACTGACTCGTCAGCACAGGCTGTGTTCAGTTAACTGTGATTGGTTTGTTTCATTGGGAATAAAAGAAATATAAAATATTTGTAGGTGGAATTCAAATAGTATTTGTTTCCTTTTGTCTTCATTGCAGTTCTAACTGTGGAGTCAAAACAATGGAACTCTGGGATATCAGACACTTACAACTCTTTATTACCTCTTTCAATTTAAGTTTTAATATTAATCCTTCCTGTTTACAAAGTGTAAAAATTTCACAGTTTCAATAATTTCTCATTAGAAGTCTATTATTATTTCAAACTGCTACACTTATGTGATTCTGTGTATCTCAACTAAATCAAGAAATAACAACAAGAGAGCCTTTTAACACAATTTATTACAGAAATTTCACTTGAGCATGTTCAGTTCTAACCCTTTGAATATTATTTTAATAAAGCCTTTTTCTGTTTATGTAGACATACATACATACCCTCATAACCACCCTTGGATATTTTAACTTTTTCATCTGAACAAATCACTGTCACTTAACTCTGTTGAAGGTGAAGTACATCAGGACACCGTGCATTTAGGCCACGGATAGACTGAAGAAAAGAAGCAAACAACTTCTTTCTTTTGCTCTAGGATAAAATTGAAATTTCCAGTAGTACCATGCTAGTTTATATCACTTCTAACATTTATCAAATTACTAAGTCTTATATAATATATAATTTTATTCTCCATATATTGACTCAATTGGCTTGCCATACTCATTGAAATAAAAATTATTGAGACAGTCCTGGCCATTCATATAAGAAAAATAAAATTTAAAAAAAATCTAGATTCATGCAACTATTATAATAGGTGCTACCCCGGAAGTGACATTTTCTGTCTTAGTCTTGTTTCTTTCCTCTGGTGAATAATCAGTTCTCTTATTTTTCCACCTCCTCCTGTGTTCCTGCTCAGTGAGAGCTTCTTTCTGGTAGGAGTCTGCTTTATGGTCAAGCACTGACTGCAGCTACCAATGATCTTTGCTAGTTTCTTAACAACTACTCTTCAAATGCAACTAAATGTTTTAGCTCCTGAAAATACTTGGGATCACCTTATTTATAACGGAGAATTAGATTCTCTTCATTGAAGAAGCAAATGTCATGTAGTGTTATGTAAAAAGCATCCAAAACATAATCACATGGAGAGCCCATTGTTTGCACAAAGTGCTGTAAACACAAATTGTAAAGTTACCACTTGTGACATTTCGTGTATCAAAAAAATATTGCAAATGGGTACATGTTTTCTGGCAAAGTTAATTCATGGATATATAATAAATAGAGATGATATTACACAAAACTACCTAATTTATAAAGTTGATGCATTGTTTAGGATTTACAATCTGTTAAATGGTCAGTGGAAACTTCTGGAATGTAGCATAAGATCTGATCTAGACTCAATGTAATCATTTAAAAGCATGACAATGAAGGTTGGAGGTTCAGACCTTGGAATTCTGAGAAGAATTATAACATCAAAATCAAACTTGGCTATGGAAGAATTTTCAAGCCATTTTGTCTCCAAACTGAGGCTTTAACCTCAAAACAATCAGTAGAAAGGAACTATGGTGATGTTATAGAAGGAAAAAGCATAGATAAATTGTAAGATATTGGAAATATACTAGAAGTTAGAGGCCATAGCTAATATAAAAATTCAAGCCGGGCAGTGGTGGTACACGCCTTTAATCCCAACACTCGGGAGGCAGAGGCAGGCGGATCTTTGTGAGTTCGAGACCAGCCTGCGCTACAAGAGCTAGTTCTGGGATAGGCTCCAAAGCTACAGAGAAACCCTGTCTCGAAAAATCAAATAAAAAAGAAAAAAAGAAAAAAAATTCAAACTTCCAGTCTTCTTACATACTTTAAATTTAAAAGTCATGGTTTATACCTACTTAAGTTTAACGCCCTACAGTGTGATAATGCACAATATGCATACACATATATGTAAAAATTATAGAGAATAAACTATATAAAATATTTAAAGGTGCATTTTTATATCATAAAACGTCAAGTAAAAATCTTTATTCTTAAGCTCTTTCATCATCAGCCTCAAGATATATATCATACTTTAAGTTGTACTCAAAAAACTGTATGTTGAACAGGTGTATAGTTAGCTAATTGTATTTTTCTCCCAAGTACCATCAAGTTGCATGGTGAACCAGGGGAGCAAAGTCACTAGACAACCATCTTAAGATTAGAAACAGAAGACTGTCACCCAGATAGCAGTTTTAAAGCTATAAACAGAAAATTCACCACAAGACAGCAATCAGGAGACTGTGAACCAAATGGCAAACTGGGGATGTGCAATGATGCCTGTGCCTGCTCTTACAAGTTACCCATAAGATTTAAAACAGCCATCTTGAAAACTATTTGACCCTTTTCTACTTCCTTACCACTCCAAGATAACTAGAGTCCTACAACAAAAGATGATCAAAGATCTCTGCCTCTTTGACAACAAATCTTCTAACGATGAAAGTTATATTCTATTAGCTGTCCACTGAGTCCTGTCGCAAGACGCACACACATATCAAAGATGTCCTGAAGGTGAAAACTTCATATTATTTCCTAGTCACCTTACATGGCACTTTAATGTTATCGTCTATTTATTCCAGGACTTAGATGATCGCCCTGCAGCTATTTAGTGTAAAATTGTTATGCTTGTGTGCAGTTGTAGGAGCCGCCACTATGACAACATGTAATTAGCAGAAACTGGTTGATGCTTTCACAAGATGGCTGTCTGTTAAAATTCTCGTACGTATTGCCTTCTTCAATGTTTCCTGTTATCCTATTACCTTCCCCTTGTCACTTTTTGAAGAAAGTTAAAAAAATTTATGACACATGAGAAATGTCATAGCTAAGATACACTTTATCCTTTTGTGTATTTTATTAGTTTCCTATTCTATCCCTTATTTATCCTACATATTAATATTGGAATGGTCACCAGGCTGTGATTTTTCTTCACACTTTTAACTTGAGGTATGCAATGAATATAACCACATGTGTTTCTGAAAAAAATATGTCTTTTGTAAATTACTAGATTAGTTAGTAGTAGAAGACATGAGCTGAAAAATGTAAGATTTTTGTTGGATTGTATTTCACTGAGTTTGAAGCATCCTCCTCGCTGCCTCATTGTACAGAGCTGCACATTCTGTAGTCTATGGTTTTAAGGATCTTTAAGGTTTTGTAGTGATGATAAATTAACCTTGAAGCATCATTGGCTTAATAGTTAGTCTTGTTTTCTGTATGACCTCACAGTTCTTCTAAAACTTACCTTAGAAAGCCATGTACCTCATCCTGCAGCCCACCAGTATAAACATTACCAAATGATAATTATAATAGAAAGAGACTTCTGGGAGCTCCGAGAGGGTCTTTGCATTGTCTCTGACAAGGAATGACACTTCACTCTGTTCACATTCTCTTGATGGAAACGAGACACCTGGTACTGTTCAGGATCAAGGTCCTGGCAGCAGCGAGGTGCAGCTAGATACTGAGTGAACATGGACTTGCTGACATGTGGCTGTTGTAGCAATGACAATGAAGGGAAAATCTGGTCTTTGCACAGAGCTAAAGATGCCATCTGTTAGAACACATGACAGCTCTGCACGTTGGTGATTATCACTACTTTATTCTGTATTCTTCTGGGATATTGAAAACCACATCTGACTACCAGACATATAATCTAATGGACCTTCCACTCATATGTTCAACATAGGACCATGGTACTCAAGGTGTTCTGTAAGATCCTAAACATCTAAAGGACACAGAAAAAAAAATTCCACTTGCAATGCTTCTGGACTCTGAAAATTTGATCAGGTGTCCCCTTATCAGCCTCATTCTAGTTCAAAACCAGATGAAATTCCTGAGGCTATGTCTATCTCAAGGGTTCAATAGAAGGTGGGAAATAAGAGCCAGCAAGATATCTTAGGAGTTAAAGGGCCTTGTCAGCAAGCTTGACAGCCTGGGTTCAATCTTTGAAGAAGAAGAATAACTCCATAAGTTATTATCTGACTTCTACATGAGTTCTGTAGCATGAGCATCTCCCAACACACAAGATAAGCAAAATACAATTTAAAAAATGTAAGCGAGAAACAGTTCCCAGAGAGAGAAGTACCCAGTAGTGGAAGTCCCTCATAAGGCTCTGCCATCTCCCTTGTCATCATCAGCATTTCTTCTCAGATCAGAAGATCTTGTATGTTGGAAAATGGAAGTGGTGTAGGAAAAGAAATATTTTTGAAGAATACTAATAATAAAATTGCCATTTTCCCAAAGAAAATTCAGTCATTCTTTTTTTCTTTTCTAGTTCTGTTTTTCATTATGTCATGAAGTTCTTCATGTTGTCACAAGAAGTTGGGAGGGCAAAGAATAGCGATTCACAAGGCGGCATGATAAGCATATCACATGGGTTTAGTCACCCAATCCAATCCTTAGAAATAATGGGGAAAGAGCTGTCTCTAACACACATCCCTTTCTGAGCACTGCATAAACCAGTAAGAGCACCTGGGTGGATGAAAGGCAAAACTTACTGTTGCTCTGTAATAAAACTCTGAAGAGAATGTTGTGCAGGGCAGGAGGGTGCCCAGCTGGAAGAAAATTGGTGAGAAGCCAGGACGGCCAATGACAGCTTTTACATAGCAATCTGGGTGGAGACAATTGCATCTAAAGGGCGTCTCATTGATGGAGTATCCCATCGATCCCTGGATATTTGACAGTTAAGGCCTCTGTCAATGGAGGCGTATATGGAGTAAGCCTGGAGCATATGAACACCATTGGAGGAGGACTGTAATATAGGCTCAGCACCGTCCCACACTCTGACATCTTTCCATTCATGTTCCCTGGTTGTCCATGCTTGTGGCAGTGCCCACACTCACAGTTCTTAGCCTGGGCTTTCTCTGCTGCTATCCCTGAATTCAGAATGTACGTCTCAATACTGGTTGTGTCAATCTCTGGCTTACAACAGTAAGCTTTGCTTTGCATGTCCTTCGGCTGGAGGTGTTGAAGCACAAAGTCACAACTCAGGTTATACACTAGGCCTTTCAAGTGAGCCTGTTTGCCTGGATTGTTCAGCAATATTATTAAATACACAAGTACAGAAAAATACTGGAAGTCATTTTGGTAGAAAATAAAAGTGGCAATCAGGAGTAACTACTTGGCCCAGGAGATAGAGTGGAACTGTTTGTTTATGCTTCAGTAAATCTGCCTAAGACTTTTGTCTCATTCACTAGAAGGACTCACAAGACTCAACAGCACCTTATATTCGAAGCTAATGTTTAATACAGCAATAATGTAAGAGAAACAGGAAGAGGATACGAACTAAAAATGGGCTAGAGAATTTATATAACAGCTACTGAGTTCTTGTCTTTCCATACTCTGATGAGATCGGTCTCTCCCTCACTATGGACTAACAGAGCCAATCTAAAGAAGCTCTGCCTAGGTTAGCCTGCTGGGATGGCGGGATCCAAAGTTTCTTGGACAATGGATAGCATAGGTACATTCTGCTATGTGAATAACTGCAGTAGCAAATTCAGAGCCTTACCCACGAAGCCAGTAGCATCATCAGTCTTGAATGGTTTGTGTAAATTAATTCTTATACGTCCTGTCAAGTTGATGAAATATACCTGGTTGCTTCAGGTGTCCATAACAACATCCATAAGAGTATTGCAAAGTGAATTCTGAGGACTATATCCCCAGAAGTTAGCCATGGGTAACCACTCCCCTGGAGACACGTCACCATTAACCAAACCTCATGCACTAATGTAACCCATCTGGCAAGAATAATGATATTCTAAGAGGAGATTTATTCATTCCTCTTTTAACTATCAGACTTTTGAGACAATGGTACCCAAGAAACTGGATTTTCTTAGGGTTCCCAACTGAGAGAAGAAGGATGGTGTTTATTGCCATCCACAGGAGGAATTCGTCTCTTGGAAAGAGATTTCATTCAGTTCTGACAACTTGACAGACTACCATGTAGGAGAGACCAGAGCCTACACAGTGATGGATCAATGATGACTGGAATTAAATGTTCGCCTGTCCTAGCCTTCTTATCTTTGGATTCTTCCAGCATCTACTCAAACCAATCTCTGACTATCCTTAGAGCTCTTCGCTCCTCTTCCCAAACCAGCCACATTAAATTAGTCTCCCTTTTGTGTCTTTTGTTATTGCAGTGATCCACAGAAAATCTCCAACATTTAAAAGCTTCATCCCCTGTTAGTGGTGCTTTGTGGAGATGTTTATATGGTGACTCATTGGCAGAGAATGTATGTCTCTCAGGGAGAGCATTGAGTGAAAAAGCCTCCAGCCACTTCCAGGATGCTCACTCTGATTCCTGCTTGCACTTGAGAGAATGAGTTCTCAGCTTCCTGCTTCAACTCACATGTCTACCTGCTGCCATGGTTCCCTGTTACACTAGACTCATCATTCGCAAGCCACAAGCCCAAACTCTTCTGTTTTCAAATTGCCTTAGTCACAGTGTTTTATAACAGCAACAGAAAACTAGACAACTTAATTTGTCTTTGAATTGCTTATTGAGGACTGGTGGCCAAGCCTGTCTCTTTAGGGCTACCAAGCACTGATTCTAGAAACTCCAGGAATACTAATTCTTTTCTGAACTCCTGGACTGAATGTGTGGGTGAAGGATGCAGATACATAGATAGTCCTTTCTTATTTATAGATGTTTCATTTTATTTATTTATTTATGTTCTGTGAGTCAGTGTCTCATATATTCCAGGCTAGCCTCAATTTCATTGTGCCACTAAGAATTATCTTGAACTTTTTTTAAGTGTTGGGATTACAGGCATATGCCATGACCCAGCATAGTTTACTTTTAATAGTTCAAAATTCTCCTCTTGTGTGGAAATATATGTTCAGCTACTTTTAAAAGTTGAACTACAAGAAACACTTAAAATCTGTTCTGCTAAGAAGCACTGACCTCACTCTGGCCTACAAGGTGATTAAAATCAGGATAAAGTCTTCTCTTTGTGTCTCTCTCCTTTGTTTTCACTCAGATTCCTTGTCTCTTTACAAGCAAGACTAACACCATGAAATGTCTGTCTACCTAACCAATCTCATCTCTTTTAAGATAGAAAGTCCAATGTAGCACAATGCCTGCTCTACGCGCTATGTGCTATGGTATGGTTCGCAAGTTGGGCAAGGGCCTAAAGATTGAAAGAGAGAGAGAGAAAGAGAGACGGGTTATGCCAAGAATGCTCACTTTATTGTGTTCCAGGGCAGCTTATATAGGGTCTCCTTGACTAATGTCCATGCCCTGACTCTCAGATGCAAGCCCACCAGAAACCACTTCCCTGCCATCAGGAAATCCTGAGGGTCTCCTGCTCAGAGCAGCTGCAAAACAAATTGTTTGTTCAAAGCAGCCTCAAGCATAGGAAAAGAAGTTGTTCACTCTGGCAGGCAGGGCGCCACAGGAAATTCAGGGCCTGCGGGTCCACAGTCTCCAACAGTTCATCACTTTGCATTTCCCAAATTGTCAAACTCTAGGGTACAAAGTACCAACCCCGCTTTAACCCCAGATCAAGGCAATTACCCAAAAAGGTGAGAATACAAATCAAAGAAACCATTTTGTAGGAGTCAGATTGGTTCTCTCCAGCAATGGCAGGATTAGCTAATAAAGATGACCATGGAGAACAAGAACAGAGACAATGTTCAACCAGATGGACTTTCAGCTAAGCCTGCCTAATTATGCATACCTCTTGTTCTTTCTCCCAATTCTTCCTTGATTTAAAGCAAACATTTTTGTCAACTCCATAAAGACACACTTGGTGTTACAATATCCAGATATCTGTTCTTTTCAATGTGATGTGTGTTGAAGCACCTCTTTATGGTTTTGCATCATTAGCCGTCTCTCAATCGTCGTTTGGGATTACTGACTTAGCTTATTGGGTTTGTAGAAACCAGGGAGTTTTCCCTAGAGTTTTGTTTCAAGAACATCTATGGTTCTCCAGTCTCTCATGTAAATCATATCTTCTGAGGGTAAATTTTCAGAAATAATTTTTTGAGTCTATCAGTGTATAGATATTTAAGAAATTATAAAAGAATGTTTAATTTTCTTTAGTTTACATGTTGCTTTGGAACTTCTTTTTGGAGAAAAACATAGTCATTTAGAACTAACTAAAAACCCTCAGGAGGCCAGTTTGGCAGCTCAGTTCTCAGAACTCATAATGCAAGTGTTGCTAAGAATGTAGATCTGAACTCTCTATGCATTCTGTTTTGATTTCAAGTGAGACAGAGAATTTCTCTGTAAACGACCACTTTCTCTTCCTCACTTGACAGTGTTTTTCACTTCTGACTCTGATTTTGATGTTTTTGAAGGGTTTTTTTTGTACAAGAGAATAAAATTATGAGGAAGAATAAATTAAGATTTCAAACTAAGACAAATGTAAATAATGTCCTAAATGCAGAGGCCCACTGAGTAAGATATATATTATGGGGCTACATTATGAGGTAGCCAGCTCTATACTGGCAGAGGCTGAAATGAGAATAGCCCCCGTAGGCTAACTGTTCAGTCCCAAGTTGGTGGAACTGTTTGGGAAGGATTAGGAGGTATGTCACTGGGTCTAGGCTTTGAAGTTTCAAAAGACTGGCACCATTCTCAGTGTCTCTATGCCTCTAACTTGCATCTATATGTGAGCTGTCAGCTGTTCCTCCCATTGCACCTTTGCTCTGCCACCATGGATTCTAACCTTCTGAAACCATAAACCCTAGATTAAATGTTTTGTTTGATAAGTTCCCTCAGTCATGGTGTCTTATCATAGCAACAGAAAAATAACTAAGACAATATTAGAAGGTTGAAAGTCATTAGGATGGATCCCTCAACTGCTTTTAAAAAATAGAAACTGAAACTGCAGGAATGAGTACTGATAAAGAAAATGGGATCTGAGTCTTGGTTTTGGTCCTGGGTGGAGATAGGCCATCTAAACTACCCAGAAACATGTGGGATTACTACACTGGTCAGTATTCATTATCAAGGTGATTGATTTTTAGAATGATAATTGAAACCAACTTTAGAGCGTGTCTGTGAGGGTCTTTCCACAGAACACTGAATGAGAAGAAAAGACTCACTCTGATTGTGAGCACCATTCCTTGGTCTGCGGTATCAGTCTGAATGAAAGGGAGTAAGGAAGTGGGACACCAGTGTTTCTGTCTCTCTGCTTTCTGACTATGGGTATGGTGTTGCCATCTGTCCCACATTCCTGTTGCCATGCAATCTCTACTACAATGGAGTCTACCTTTAAGGTACGAACCCAGATAAATTCTCCCTTCTTTGGTTGCTTTGGTAAAGAATTTTGTCAGAAGGAGGAATTATAACTACAATCTAGCCAGAGGCATTCTGGTAAATAACAAAGACAGCCCATCGATCCCTATTGCAAGTATTAATTCAAATGGGATTGTCAATCTTCTGCACAGAAAAAAAGACTTCATGGTAAGTTGTCTCAGCATAAGAGACCTTAAAATAATATCAGACTTATTTCAAATTAAGAATAGGACAATGGCTCTTAATCCGAATCTACTCTTTTCTTTTGGGAAGGTACCATCTTACTTTGTAATAAGCTCTACACTCTGTCATTAAATTCTTTTATGTCTATACAGAGCGGAGGGAGAGAGAGAGAGAGAGAGAGAGAGAGAGAGATCCTGGTGAAAATATCACAATCATGCCCTGTTCTGAATTACTTCATCCTGAACCATCAATAATAACTCTAGGTTTGCATTAGAGTCTTGTACTTGTTTCTTGAAAGATATGAAGTGCCTTCCTTCATAATTTTTTAAATATCTCTTTAAAAAGCTAAAGGATGATAGTACTATTGTACTCTATATAATATTTTTATTAATGTCCCATTTTGAAAATATTATGCTGATGAAAAATTACAACTTCTGCACATCAGAAAGAATAACAGATTATATCCCTTTCTTAATCTAAAGAACATGCATATTTAATAATTACAGTGTGATGGCCAAAAATATTTCCTTACACATGTTTAAAGATGAATCTCTGTAAGGAAGTAGTATGTGTACAACTTAATAGTAGATTGAATCTTTATCCTATATAAGATACCCGATTTTATCTCCAGAATAAACCACATACACACACACACACATTTACCACTAACAAATTTGACCCTTAATAGCTTTTTCTTTATTGATATATCACATGCCTTAATCCCTTGAATTAAACAACAAAAAACAGATTAACATGAAAAAGATAATTGTGGTACACTTGGCTTAAAGTTCTACTCTTAGGGGCTGGAGGGTTAGGTCACTGGCAGAGAATATACTCCGTAGATATGAGTGTGTTGTACAAAATTCTCCTCCAAACTAAACAACACCAGTTTGGGGACAGTCATCTGTGTCCAATAACAAAAGATTACTCCAGCTATTTATATGTCATCATAGAGGTGTGAGAAGGGTCACAGAACTTTTACCTCAGTGTCCAACTACTTGTGGGACTCCTCCTAACAATGTGGGGAGCTGTCTCTAACACTTTAAAAAACACGAGCCTCCACACCCAGCTCTACTGTTCCTTTCTTCCTTTTTTTTCTTCCTTCCTTCCTTCTTTCTTTCTTTCTACGATTTATTTACCTATTTGCTTATCCATTTATTTATTTATTTTATGTGCATCAGTGTTTTGTGTGCATGTATGTCTATATGAGAATGTCAGATACCCTGGAACTGGAGTTACAGAGAGCCGTGAGCTGTCATGTGGGTGTTGGGAATTGAACTCAGGTTTCCTGGAAGGGAAGCCAGTGCTGCCAACCTCTGAACTATTTCCCCAATTCCTCATTTATCCTTCTTACAGAAGACTATTTATTCTTCCATAGAAACCATTCTCCAGTCTGCTTCTCCTATTTAATGTGTAAGACTGTAAGTTTGCGATTTGAACCACTAACCAAGCATGCTACTCAGTTACTGAGTACCTGTGGACTTCTTTCTCCTGTTAATCTCTCCTTTGTTTCATTCAAGGGATACAGGCATTGAATGTAAGAGGAGGGTGAATATACAGGATTTTCCTACTCTGTAAGGCTCATGGACGGAAATAAATACCACTAATCATATGATTGTTCTAACGGTATGGAAATATATGACTCTTTAATTTGACATAACTCCTGAGTTCCATGGCCAAATCTGGATATTGTGGAAGGTGCAACCCATTGACTGCAAGTGAAAAGTAGTGGTTACATCGTGCTTTGTATCTTACATCAAGGTTTGGTTTTTCCACTTTTTCCATCTTTGGCCAGATAAAAAATTGGAGTATGGAAAACTTCCCTTTGTTTTAATGCTGTGAAGTTTGGTAAGCCAAAAGCCCTAATTCTAAATGCTTGTACACCGTGAATAAAACTCTCCACAAATGTGAAATCTGGACGCAGGTGAGCGCGTTATATTTAGTGAGAAAAAGTAAAGGTCATTTTGCTCTTCCAGGCATATTTTTAAATATTCCAATTTCCCAAGGTGCCAGCTATTTGTTTTTTCTTGAAGAACCTCGATATTTTACATTCACTAGCCTGGAAAGGTCATTTCCTTGAAATTTAATTCTCTTAACTTGAAGTGTCCATATTTCTCAACATTTATTTGAAATCTAAGATGTGTTAACTGCCATACAACATATGAGAGAGAAATGGAGAGAGGTGTGGGAACTTACACAGAAGCAATGGTCTGAGTCAAATGCTGGCGAAAACTTTACAACTGCTTGTGCACACGGTTGTAGTTCATTCCCGTATTTGAAACCTTGTTTCCCTGCCATTCATCACTGAAATACTGTGCTTACAAACCAAACCTCCATGAATTCCATACCTTAGCATTTGAGAGTGGGAAAATCAGTGCAAGATTTTACCTCTTAAATCACCCATGACATGTGTATGTACGATGTGTGCACATGTACAGTGTGGTGTGTGACATGCTTTTGGAGGCCAGTTCAAACTCAGTGTCTTCTCTAGTACTCTCGAGAGGGTCTTCATTGAATCTGAGGTTCATGAGAATCAGCTCCAATGAGTGGCCAGTGAGCTCTGGGGATCTACCACTGCTCCAGCACTGGGTTCCAGGAGAGCACCACACCACCCCGCTTAGATGTGAGCATTCAGAGTCTGAACTTGGATGTTTGGCCTTGCAGAACAGTCACTTTACGCCAGGCGGTGGTGGCGCACGCCTTTAATCCCAGCACTCGGGAGGCAGAGGCAGGCGGATCTCTGTGAGTTCGAGGCCAGCCTGGTCTACAGAGCTAGTTCCAGCGCAGGCTCCAAAGCCACAGAGAAACCCTGTCTCGAACAACCAAAAAAAAAAAAAAGAACAGTCACTTTACCTATTCATCTTGTCAACACCATTCATAATTATAGCTTCAATGCTTGTTTTAAAAAGTAAGATTAAGTCAGATTTGTTCCTTTAAAAGGCTTTCCATGGCAATAATATTTCTAAACTCTGTGAGCTGCTAGACCACTTCTTCTTGACTTGATTTTCCTGATTGAAGACACTAGTCCAAGATGAACCCAGTGACCACTTACATAAATCACTTTATTTAAAAGATTGGGTGCCCTTGGGGATTAGCTTTTTTCAACTCTATCAAGAGCCATTCTAACCACCAAATACCATTCACTGCTGTTTTCTTCCTGAGAAGGCCTTGCTTGATTTTGATGTTCTAAAGGAAGCATAGAGATTGTAAGAGTTTGAAGCAGAGGATGTTTGCAGACAAGCAGTATTCTTTTGGGCATGACAAGGCCATCACACACATGAATTTATAGCAACATTGACTGCATGCGTGAGAGCAAGCTACATAGCAATGCAGCATGCAAAGGGAAGGATGTAGGAAGTACCACTCCTAACTAAGAACCTATTGGCAATTTATTGCTGTCTGAGAGGGTAAGTTTTCTTCAAGCATGTGGCCTCTGACAGGCCATCACTGCTTCCTTAGATGGTCCTACACGCATGCACATATAGCAGTACTTGTGGACTCAATGGGATTCCAAAAAGAGCACATGAAACTGGGAGAGAAACGTGGTAGTCAGGATAGGGGAAGAATGTGAAGGGTTGGAGAGGGCAATGGATTCTATCAAAACACATTATGTTAATGTAAGATGGTCTCAGGTAATAAAACATTAGTAAAGACTGTAATAATTACACACACACCAACATTTTTTTTAAGTTATTTTCTTTCTATTTGCGATTCATGTTTCCTTATTATACTAAGACAGCCTTGCAAGACTTGCTTTTAATTTTCATATCTACCCTTTTATTGATGACATAAAGACTTTGGGAAAGAAACATGTGCCAGTGTACATAATGTTTTATTTGCTGTCCATTCACTTTCTTTCCTTGTGCTGAAGCTTTATAATCAAGTCCACCAGGCTGTGGTAATGAGACTAGAACAAGATCAGCTCTCACTGGGCTCCCTGGTTCCTAGCACTTCTCTTGATGTTGCAGAAATTACAAAGGTCTCTCCGTTCCTGTCTTCTTGAGGGAATGAATTCAGTCAAGACATAGGCAGTTTGAGCAAATGTTTATTTAACAAAACAAGAGAAGCAAAGTTGAGCAAAGCATTCCTTCCAAAGAGAGGTGTATGGTTGCAGCAAGATGGAAAATAGCACGGTGGATTCTAGATGCTCAGTTTTAAAGAAATCTTTATGACTATGTTTGAGGTCATATTAAAGCATCCAGAGAACTGTGGACAAGACCAGTTCTCTTCTGCTCAGATGTGAAATACTTGAATTACAGCATTGCAGACACACGTTAATCAGCTCTATTCTTCTGACCACCATCACTGGGACTCCTGCACAATAGACCTAATCTCATATACAGGTCATGTGGGACATAGAAACTTCTCAGGGCAAAAGTTTAATCAGTGGAGGGTTTTTCAGAGGCCATAGTTACAATTTAGTCTGCTCTAGTTAGATTCGGAGATGCACATTCCATGAGAGGACCAAGTGCCTTGCATATGGTCCTGGCCTGGGGGCAGTGTTTCGTTGTAGCCAGCTTGACACCTTCAGAACCAATGTTTCCTAGACCCCTACTCCTCCTTTTATCTAGTCAGCTTTAGTATCTCATACCTATGCAGCAATCACTTCTATTTCTCATCCCTAGTATGACCAGCTTCTTCATTTCACTCTCACATTAATTGGAGCGCACGCATTTGCTTTTATTAAAATAGCATCATATCATTTTCACATGATTCATTGTGATAACCTTTTTACCTATCCTCTTTGAATAAATTGTAAAATCCTTGAAGGCAGATATATGTTAGGATTCAAGAGTATGCACTTAGCAAGATATAAGGAATCTTTATTAAACATAGAAGAGGAACATAGTAAATAGTAAAATAATAATTGCAGGATGGAGAGATGGCTCAGTGGTTAAGAGCATTGACTGCTCTTCCAGAGGACCTGGGTTCAGTTCCCAGCACCCACATGGCAGCTCACAACTGTCTGAAAGGGATTTGACACCTTCACACCAATGTACATAAAAAAATAAAGTTTAATAAACCATAAAAATATTTAAAAAAATAAAAAATAATAATTGATTGGCAAAAGACAGAAAGGAGAGAGAGAGAATAAATTACAACCAATGAAATGAGAGTAGCAGTGCACATGATATATATCATTATTTTTCAAGGAAAGTCTAGCACAGTTTGGGGAACATTAAAGGTTAACAATACTAGTTCGCTTTTCTCAATAATAATGTATGGATGGGATGTCCATACTCCTGAGACTTTCTGGTAGAGCTGGAATTTAAAGTAGTTTTAGTGTTTTCAGCAAAATCAATTTATGTATTATGCAATATAATTTCCATCTTTTAGACATTTTACAATAATGTCACAAATCAATAAAGCCATGTTTCACAATATTAACTTGGACATTAGTGAAAACAAGACACGATATAGTGAATGGTTAAACATATTCCCCAGGGCCATGCTTCCAGATTCAAATCCTGACCTAGCCAGTTGTGAGGAAAAGTTATCCCATGTCTTAGTACTTCAGGTAGCCCTTTTCTAAGTTGAGGGTCATTGAAAAGTCACCGGGTAAGCGTGTCCTGCAGCTAAAACAAGCAATGCAGGTAAATCGAGGCTGCATAATCAGTGAAAACTAAGATGGTAGTAAAATCTCCAAGACTGATAGGTTATTAGACAAATTTAAAAATAAATTATGCCTATGGACTTAAAAAAAAATTTTTAGCCCAAGAAATGAAAGGGGCGTAAACTGCTAAGAGTCAACTGTGTTGGCTACTACTGCAGATTGAATTTCCTTACATTAGTCCTGACGATGTCTATTGTTGTGTGTGACTTTGACAATTATCCCTTGAGAGTTGGGTCCTATGTTCCCCACCTGAGCCATGGGTTTGTGCCCAAAGCAGAGGGAGGCTATATATAACATCACAGGTCAGATCATAGGTAGTGACAGTTATCCTACTGGAGTCTGATCTTTGGAAACCTTAACTAGCATATGAGAAATATAAGGACACTTTGCTATGAAAATATTAAAACACATGGAGGGCACTTGAGATTTGCAGCTGGCAGCCCTGTCTATGGTCCTTGCCAACCAATCACCCGGCAGATACGAGATTCTGATTCATGTCACCTACATGAAGATGTTTCTGCATGCTGACCTCACCTTCCACTCTCAATTACTCTTAGTCTCTAAGTTTTCTGAGCTAAGACTTTGACACGAGGGAGAGTCAAAAATTACCTCTACTGTCCAAATCCCCAACTCTCAGAAAATCAGGTATGTAATGAAGCAATGCTTTAAGCCAGTAAATTGTGGAATTGTTTATTACACTGCTATAGATTACCATAAAATTTGCTTATTAAATAGCCACTGAAATTATTATGAGTCTATTACTCCCACAGCTTCGCCAGAGGAGACACAGGACTTAAGGCTGTAAGACGCATGTTATAAGGATAGGCACCGAGGAAATGGTAAAGCTACCATTTTAACCCAAACAGTTCTGACTCTGAGGCCTATGACTTTTTTTTTCACTATCCAAGGGGGAAACATATTCTTACATCCTTAAAAATGCGTTTTAAGAAGTAAAATCATTTCAAGGTCATGCTCATTACGTAATGCTGCGCCTGATTTCTCTTAGGTCCTAAGAAGATGGCAATTTTTACAATCTAGGACTATCCATGGAAACTGCCTTTCAAAATTTGAGGATGATAAAATGATCGTGTCTGAGGCCTGCCAGTGAAGGCTGCCATGCATGGTTCAGTGGGGGTCCACTAGCTCTCAAGTGAAAGACAGGAAGCCATAACATTGATCCTGGGTGATCTGAGTGGTTTCATTCTGTATCTTATGGATAAATATCTGTCAAGGTGATTATTATTCCTCATGCTATGGAACATTTTTCAATATGAACCATAAATATCTATACTATGTCACATTTTGTGTGCATATGAGAAAGGGGTCGAGAAGAACTTGGTTACGAGCAGGGGCACTATGTGAGCAGACATGGGAATACATGGCATTGCAGGTAACAGAGGTCCTAAGGAAAGAAAAGAGGACACGTTATTGTCTTTGCTTTTATCTTCCTGCTATGTCAGGGCTCACCGACATTCCTAGAATAAAGTATGAACTCTTCTATATAGAATAAGCTTATCTGGTCATCCAACTCTGACTGTTGACCCCAATTCCTGCTCAGCACTTGGAACAAGTGTTCTTTCCTCTGGAATTATGCGTTTGTAGCTCTATCACTGCACATATCACATGGATGGTACTCAGGCTGCCCATTTTTTTCAGCTTTTAATTCTTAGGACCTAACTTAATGAAAAGATTTCCCTTAAAATGGTTAAATTAGTAAAATAGTTAGGAATCAAAATCTACTTAGGCACTTTCAACAAAGATGACTGACTTTCTTAAACAAAGACAAATAAAGTGTTCTGATCCTGAAGCTGCATTAAGACATCTATTTCCGAAATGTGGATTCGGTAGCTTGTGATATTATAAGTTTCCTATCCATGCCCTTTATCCTTAGAAAGACTTCATAAGGGTCATTCACTCTCTGGCTTTCCTGGTCTGCCCTGCTCAAGAGCCCATGCCATTGTTTCAGGGTGAACTCTAGATAAAGCAGACCCAGAGGAGAAAGGAAAGGCCCTGAATATGGTGTCTATGACTCTGTGACTAGTCACCTACTTTTAGTAGCTGTCATAATAATTCTATATATGTTAGATATATCTATATCCTAGTAATTCTATCAATCTATATTGCCTACTCTCTTTTGTAAGATTCGATCCATATTAGTTTTTTATTTAGGTCACTTCATAGTCACTAGAGGCAATCAACATGAGAGCCTACTAATATACCATTATTGGCACTATTATTGTTGATTTTTATTTTAAATAAATCTGATTTCAAAATTTCATTTGACCTTCATCACAGAAGAAAATAACATTTCAACTCTATAAGAATACCCTAGTTTTAGGGCAATAAGCAATTTCAAATGCAATCATTTTATGATTTGACCCTGAAATTGAACAAAGATCCCTGAATCCCAGTCAAATATAATTGTTCTGACATACTGCAGGTAAAGGCACAGTGGCCCCTATCAATGTGGCCAAGTGAAGAGCTCTAATAGGCCCGAGAATGCAAAGGGTGGCTCTGGCAGACCCTGCCCTCATTCCCTCTGCCTTATTAAAAACTCTTAAAATCCTAAAGCTAGTCACTGATGTGGGATTCCCCTCTGTATGCTGTGAATATATTTTATTCCCATTGTTTAGTAAAGAAGCGGTTTCAGCCTATGGCAAGACAGAATATAGCCAGCCTGGAAGAGATGTATAGAAAGAGTAGACAGAGTCTGGGAGATGCCATGTATCTGCTGAAGGAGATAGGCATCAGAAGCTTAACAGTAGGCCATAGCTTCGTGGTGATACACAGATTAATAGAAATGGGTTAATTCAATGCAAGAGTTAGCTAGAAATACATCCGAGTCTTTGACCAAGCAGTGTTGTAATTAATACAGTTTCTGTGTAATTATTTGCCTCTGGGTGGTGGGGAAATGAGTGAGTTGTCTCCTTCTACAAGTCACCAAGATCTATTCCATTATTTGGCCACTTCCTCCTCTGTAGGCTGACCACTAAGGTCAACTGTCAAAGTATAGAAATCCAAAATCATAAGCCCCCCTTTGGCTCACTAACTAACATTCTCCAATAAAAATTAAACACCTCATTCTAAGATGGGGTTTCCCATTTCCCTTTACAAACTGGCCTGTGGGCCACGTCTGTAGCTCTCTATCAATGGTAGCCCTTTGTCCCTCTAAGGCAAATATCCATGCTCTCTCTCCTTTGTTCCTTCACCCTTTTTTCTTGTCCTCAATCTCCTGTCTTTGTCTCTTATTCCCTGCCTTTTGTCCATCTGGGACAAATGAATCTCCTTTTTGTTGAGAACTTGGTCTTGGGGTGTCTTGTGCTGATTGAAATCCTTTCAGAATGTGTGAGTCTTCACTGTAGCAGAATGTGTGATTCTTCACTGTAGCAGAATGTGTACCCTTGTTCTGTCCCACCTGGCTCCTGGCCACCGGGCTAGCTTACATTCGAAATAACCACAC
>JAQHUG010000102.1:2617379-2644953 GCA_028555095.1 Dicrostonyx torquatus | reverse complement strand
GCAGGGGGGATAGACATGGTCCTGCCTTAACTTACTCTGCCAGGCTTTGTTTACTACCCATGGGATGCCATACCCTTTGTTAGGAGTGGATGGAAGGATGGAAGGGAGGGAGAAGTAGCAGGGGGCGGGGTGGAAGGGAGAACTGTGGTTGGAATGTAAAATGAAATTAAATATATATATATACATATATATGTAATGCATATATATGTGTGTATGTGTGTAATATATATAAAGAAAAAACAAAAACCAAATAACATCAACTAAGTATATACCTACAGATAAACAGACTTTTGATTAAATTTAAATAGAACAGTATTCAACTTTTAAACTACTTTAACTGCACGTTGTACTCATTATGATAGTATGTTTTTTACAATGATTCTTTTTGTTTTACAGTAAATAATAAATTCTTTTTTACCTTTAGTAACATAACCTCAATGTTTACATACACAGAGTCACATTGAATAGGAATATATTATTTCTTTGTAAATCTTATTTGAAAAGGAGCTAGGTCCTGAACAAACAAACAATCACACCTTCTATCTGTCTATTTCTTTCTTACTATTTCTCTGACCTTCTAATTCTTGCTTCCCACCCTGAGGCAAGCATATGTTTTCACAGTGGTATTCTATTTCAATTTGCCTGAGGCTCTCAATGCTCCCTGATTTTTCCTCATTTTTATTCCTCCTTTATTATACATACTATTATTTTATTTATAAGATTTTTAGCAAGCTGGTAAGAAACAAAAATTATCTCCAAGTAAGTCATTTTAAGGCAGAAATAGCAACATAGATAGTTTCAATTGTTGCCATCATTAGCAATTACTCTTGTAGGGCACGGGGTGGGAGAACAAGTTTATTCTTCAGTTAATTAAATTGATAGGATTAAAGAATATCTAATGACTTCATCATTCCCACTGTTAGTCGTGTTTTACACTAGTTCCTGAATTCATGGAAACTAGTTTATATGTCATCACAAAAGCTTAGACTAGTACAGGCAAAACTAGGGGAGGGATTGATTTAGTCATCAATGTTTATCAAAATGCTGTAAGACAATAAAATATTCGATTAGATTCTCTTGGCTTACTTCAGCTAAAATTGTGATACCTTGTGTAATTTTTCTATGGGCAGGCTAATGGTACTCTCTTTGAAAAGCGACCTTAGCTGGGTACATCCATAAACCCTGAGCCCTTGACCTCCCTTTCCTTGAGTGTTTTCTTTAGAAAACTCTCCTTTGCAAATGCTTTTTTCTGCTTCTTTGATAAGATAAAATTTTAAAAGCTTCTGGATGATTTTTCTCCCTAAGAGTAAACTGTCTTCCTGGAGGACTGGGAAGTAGTCCATTGAATATGGTCACCTAGGGAGACAGCAAACCTCATCTTCCCACTTCACCTTAAAGTCTCAGTAGGAAGGTACGAAGGGTGTTTTACTTGTTCCAACTTATTTTGTGTTAGGAAGACAGGTGTATGTTTACTTTTCCTTTCTTTAATATTAGAAGGGGCAATTGACTTCCTTATGTCTTTATTCTTTATTCCTTTTAGAATTTAATTAAAATTAAAAGGCACACACCTTTAATCCTAGCATTTGGAAGGCAAAGACAGATGGATCTCTATGAGTTCATGGCCAGTCTAGTCTACATATCAAGTTTCAGCAGAGCCAGGATTACATAGAACAGCCCTGTCTCATACAAAAACAAACAAATAAATTATATATATGAGATTTTCCATCTCTCTGTTCTATCCCTCCCATTTCTGCTCCTCCCTTCCAGAATCAAGGCCTCCTTTTTTAACCATTGTTGTTAATACACATTTAAAAGAATAGACATAGTGAATGCAATGAGCTGAGTTCATTCAATGTTGCCTACATTAATATATTTCAACATCTGACCAGATGCTATCAGATAACAAGTTAGGGATCTCATATCTCTCTCTGTAATTGCTAGTTGCTTGAAACTGTTCATATCAAAGTATTGTCCCATAAGAATTCCTCCATCTACTTCAGGCCTCAATTTTTTTGGAATTGTTTAGGTCTTGTTTAGGCGGTCCAGTGGTTAAAATCTTATGGACGCATAGCTTCTCTGTCACAGAAAGAAGGTACATTTTCACAGCAGTGTCCCTTGTCCTTTGGCTCTTATAATCTTTCCACCTCACTTTCACAATGTTTCCTGAACCTCCGGTGAAGCATTTGTGTTATGTATGTATCTCTTTGGGCTAGAATCTGCACTGCTCCGTTGGCATAAGCGTAAGAATACAGTTAGGAATTATACTGGTTTAGGAAAGTGGCGAAAGTAGACTTTTAGTAGTCTACTGAACTATAGTTATGTCATCGCAGGAAAGTCTTCCTAAGACTATTCTAAGTGCTAGAACAATCTTGGGTAACACTGGAGTCTGAACCAGCCATAAATTCCTAAGGTAAACTGGTATCTGGACCAGTTTAAAACTCCTATACGGGATGAACCTGAGCTTAAGGTTAACTGCCTGGTCGTTTAACTGTTATGTCTTCTCTTCAGTAAGCAATGCTTTCCTGTTATAGATGTCCAGAGATTTCTTTCTGTATATGTCACAAAATTGAACCAACTGGAGATGTGGTCTACTTCCCACTGATCTGCTTGGTACAGTCCCATTGCAACAATTAATAAAGACTCCAACTTATTCAATAGGCCTCTCAGGAGTTCTTTTCCTTTAGGTACCCCATAACAGATTATTCTCTAATGACCTGAGTAGCCTTGTGTGCAGTTCGGTAGGTGTACAGAGCCAGGAATAATTTCCTTACTGTTTGGTGGAACTTGTAGCCAATTAGACAGCTGTTGGTTGTTGCTAAGATATAAGTGCTACTATTACACCTTTATGTATGTTTTGCCAAGCTGGTCATTGTTGTGGATCCTAGGCACTCAGTTGGGCAAGACTATTGATTAGATCCCTCCCTAGTTTGGCAGCTTACATGTCACCTTCCTATACTATAAAAGCTATTCCCTATGAAGAAGTTTTTTGGGTCAGTGTCATCTCAGATCTTCTGAGTCCCATGTCCAAAGTGGAGTGGTTCATTCAGTAATAGGGACTTACCTTCAACTTCTGGGAGGCACCCAAATACAATCGTGATAGGTTTTATTGTTTGAACTTGAACTTACCTGGTTAACAAATGGAAAAAGGGTTTTATGTCTAACACTGGAGATTTTGTTAGATAGCCTATGGATCTTGAGGATATAACTACCATAATTTTATGATATATGACATATCACACATATATCATATATGTGTGTATATGTATACACACACATATACATATGTGTGTGTGTATATATATATATATATATATATATATATATAGAGAGAGAGAGAGAGAGAGAGAGAGAGATAATGACGCAAAACAATCCTACACCAGTTTGATTAAAAAGGGGTTATTTATTGGAGGGGATAAAACTTACAGATCAATGTCCTAAACCACAGTCCTCTGGTTGCAAACAGGAAACAGAGTCTAGCAGTCAGAATGGGAGCCAGAAGCAAGAGAGAGAGCAGAGTGCGCTGCCGCCACTTTTTAAAATGAAAACCACGCCCCAGTGGGCTAGTATCTTAAAAGCCATTGGCTGAAGGCGAGAGAACTCCCACAGGAGAGAGAGAGAGAGAGAGAGAGAGAGAGAGAGAGAGAGAGAGAGAGAGAGAGAGATTATAAGCACCTAGAATAAAGTGTTTCCTGTCTCTTAAATTTTGTCCAAGTTCATGTAATTTTTCATTTGAAAGTTATAGAACTAATTTCTCAAACAATCTATCAATTCTGTTATTGAATACTGCCTAAAGCTATTATATTTTCCAAGTGAATCCTTTTAAGATAGACTGCTTTTGTGATTTGAGTATAAATTTATGACATACTGAAAAAGATACTGTCTCATCTCTGCAAAAACGACTATCAGACCCATAGCAAACATTTGTATTTGGGGGCATTGAAAGGAAAGTACACCGAAGTAGCTTCTAAAGATAAACTCAGATGTTGCTGTTTTTAATGAAAATGTCTCCAATAAGGATAAACTCTTTAAGCTGTGAATAAGAATCTAATTCCACTGCACATGGTGGCACATGCATTTAATACCAGCACTTGGGAGGAAGAGACAGGCAACTCTCTGCAACCTGAGGCCAGCCTGGTCTATAAAGTAAGCTGTGAGATCCAGGAGAGACTGGGCTACAAAAAAGGAGGAGAAGGAGGAGGAGGAGGAGGAGGAGGACCAATCTATTGTCATGGTTACCCTCAATTCAAATTGCTAAAAATAATAAATTCCATAGACTTTTTCCCCCTTTTATTGAAAATAATACATCTCGATTATGTTTTCCCCTCCCTCTACTCTCAGCTTCTTCCTACCACCCTTCCCATGTATATCTATCTCTCTCTTATCTCTCATCTATATCTATCTTTCTGTCTCTCATTAGAAAACAGATTTCTAAAAAGTAATAATAAAATAATAAGAAAAAATAATAAAATAAAACAAAACTAACACATCATAATTGGACAAAACAAATCAATAGGAAAAAAAACAAGAAAAGGCACAAGAAACAGATACTCACTTTTTCACACACACAACATACAAACACACTCACACTCACACAGGAATCCAATAAATCTCTAAACTGCAAGCCATAATATAAATGCAAAGAAGAAGAGAAAACAATTAAGTAAAATAAATAAAAAAGTAGTAAGAGAAAATGCAAGAACAAAAGATTCCTGAAACAACACTATGAGGCAAGATTCCTTGAAAGAAGCCTTTGAGTTCATATTATTGATCATCTCTTATTAGGCGGGCAACCTACCCTTAAGAGTAGGATCTATGTCTTTCCATTGACAGTTTCCTGAAGAAAACTAAATTTTTATTTGCAAGTAGTTATTATTTGGTGATAGCTTCTGGGTTAGGAATGGAAGCATGTGCCCACTTCTTTCAGCTCTAGGACCACAGTTGATGAATTACTATGCAGGCCCTTTGCATGCTACCTTGGTCACTGTGAATTCACATGAGTTTTGATCATGTAAATGTAGAGGACCTTGTTTTCTGGTGTCCTTCATCCCTATGACTCTTACACTCTTTCATCTTCCTCTTCCACGGTCCCTGAGCCCTAAGGGGAGGAATTTGATGGAAACATCCCTTTAGGATTGAGTGTTCCATGGTCTCTTGATCTACTTATTGTCCAGCCATGGGTCTCTGTATTTGCTCCCATACGCTGCAGAAAGAAACTTCTCTGGTGATGGCTAAGCAATGCACTGATCTATGAGTCTAGCAGAATGTCATTAGGAGTCATTTTATTGCTACACTGCTTTATTTTTAAGATCATTAGGTTTTACCGTAGATCTCTGGGCTATCTAGTTTAAGCAGTGTCAGGTATGTGTTGCATGTTGTGGAATGGGCCTTCAGTCAACTAAGATATTGGTTGGTTACTCTCACAAATATTGCATCATCATTGCCCTAGCTTATGTTATAGGCAGGACAGCATTGTAGATCCAAGGGTTTGTGCAGATTTTTGTGTTTCTACTTTAATTATCTACAAAGTTCGTCCCCATAGTTAAGATGCTAGATCATAGGGGTGAAGGTTCTATTGGTAACAGCTCAACTCCTAATGTGAGATGATTTGTGTAGGTGTTGTTTTCAACAATGGGACTTTGCCATCAGTTGGAGGTGCAACCTATAGACTTGATTATAGCCTTGGTTGTTTAGGTGTTCTCATGGTATGGCACAACTTCTAATTGCTCTTAATTAAAAAAAAACTGGAGTCAGATATGGAAATTAATGCTGAAAGATCAGAGCAGCAAAGTAGCCAGCCACTAGAGAATTCTTAACTCTACAAATGTACAGACAAAAGGGGTGATCCTGTCTCTGCAATTCTGACTGCATGCTCGGACTGAATCCTCAGGCTGCATTTGTAGCCTCCGTTTCTCTTTCCTGTCTCCTTTTGCCTTATATTCCCCTCTTTGACCAGCCATATCTCTTCCTGTCTCCATCTCCCTAGTTCTGGGATTAAAGTCATGTGACTCCCAGGTACTGGGATTAAACATGTGAGTCATCACTGCCAAGCTCTGTTTCTCTTTTAGACTGGGTTAATATCGTGTAGCACAGGGTTGCCTTAAATTCAGAGAGATCTATCTGCCTCTGTCTCCCGAGTGCTGGAATTAAAGGTATGTGCCACCACTGCTAGTGGTTTAGCTCTGTACTCTGATTTTCAGGCAAGCTTTATTTGTTAGATTGTAAACAAAATATTACTACACCATGGGACCTTTCTTGTGAACAACTCAATTAAAGGAAACTGAGTCCAGACACTAGAACTTCATTTGATGATAAGTGATTGCCAGTGGGACTCTGTCTCCCCATTGTTTGGTAATTTCATTTTGACCACCTTCATATACATGTAGGTTTTAGGAAGCCATTTGAGGTTCTTCTTTTGAGAATGTTTTTTTAGATATGCACTCCATTTTTTAATTTTTTAACTTTTAATTTTTAATTGAGTTAGCTTTTTGAAATCTAGGTTTTGATTTCTTTATGTATTTTGGGTATTAGTCCTCTATGAGATGAATAATTTATAGAAAATCTTTCCCCATTCTGTAGGCAGTGGCTTTGTCCAAATGTTGATGTCCTTTGCCTTACAGAAGCTTTTTGGTTTCATGTGTTCTTATTTATTAATTGTTGATCTCATTGCCTGTACTAATTAATAGTGTTCTGTTCAGAAAATTTTTACTTGTACTAATGAGTTCAAGGTTATTCCTATTTTCTCTTTATTGAGTTCAGTGTGTTGTTTTTTTGTTGAGGTCTTGTGACTTTCTGGGTTAGATTTCTGGTACCCACATATAGTCCCACGACTGTATGAAACTCCAGTAATAGGGCATCTGACATCTGCATTTCGCCTCTGAGGATACTACATACATATGTTGCGCAGGTATACACACAAGCATAACACCCTCCCATGCACACAGAATTAAGTGATAAAACAAAATATGGGAATGTGTTCTTACCAAATTTCCATAAGGTATATGCAGTTTTTCTGAGGGCTGTGTTTATGCTCTTTCATTGAGGTGGAAAATCCTCAAATATGGCTATAAAAGTATATGTGTATCTGTATGTATGTACACAACATGAAACATCTATATGAATATAGAGGTTAAGTAATTAAGTTATATTTTAAAAAACATGGTGAGAAATGAGTTCTATTTGTAACAGTCCTGGATGCTATATAGATCATTATCAAATTCCAATGCCATCTTTACACAAACCTAACTTAACCAACACGTACACACAAACAATGTATGTATGCCTGTGCCCTATCCATATGTAGTTTAATTTTTGTTGATCTATTTGTAGAAATAGCAACCTCAAAGGTCTGGAAAAAAACAAATTATTACAACTTAGCAGAAACAATAAAAGGCTTCATGTTATTTTGGAAAACACTGAGAAATAACTAATGGGACTGTTTCATGACTGCTTAGTAGTCAGTCACAATTATTCCTAGCTTTCCAGGAGCAAGTCCTAGAACATAGATGTTGTGTGGTATTTTGGTTCTGACAAATAAAGTTTGCCTGGAGATCAGAGGATGGATCTGATCACTAGGTAACTATAGACTTTGGGCAGTGGTGGCACAAGGCTTTACTCCCAGCACTGGGAGGTGGGGACAGGAAGTGATAAGTTGCGGTGTAGACAATATCTCAGGATTTGAACTGAGGAAGGAGACAGGTAGAAAACAACTGGCGGCTGCTCCTGGTTCTCTGATCTTCCAGGTTCCCACCAATATCTGACTCCTCCTTTCTATTGATAAGACTAATTAGGATCATGCTTCACACAGCATTACAATAAATTGGACAGACTTCTGATTTTGAAAAAAAAATGTCTTTGCAGCAATAATCTGCCCAGTGACAAAGGCTGAAAAGCTTAACATGACAGGAAACACCATGTGTCCTGTGTTCTTGTTTGCCTCTAGGGATGAGAACTTAAGCAATTATTTGCCTTAATTGCTGTGTTTCTCCAAGGTGCCATTGTATATTATTCCTGAATTCCTAAGAGCATGTGATTCTCTGTGAAAACTAATTTCTTCTTAGTTGTGGTGAACTTGTCCGGACAGCCCTGCAGTCAGCTTTGCAATAAATCTCCTTTGCATGTTCTAGGCAGTAAGGAGACCTTGTTCATTGGCATCCCAGGCCCTTTGTCTAATTTGCCTTTCTCTTGTTTATAGGGAAATTTATAGATGCAAATATAGAAGTTTATGAAGTTGGTTTTGTTCAATTTCAAGTTGTGTGTTATTAAAATATTTCTCTGAGGGAAAAAAGGGTATTTTCCAAAGGCCAGTATGGTTTTAGGTAAAATACCATGAATTTATTTTAACATATATTTATAATTTCTGGAATTATGGCTGAATAAGATAGGTATTCATTGTCCTAAGTAAGGGGAGGGAAAGATGCATTGGCTTTTTCAAAATATTACAGTAATGCTTTAAAAGGAAAGCAATGGTTTGAAAGAAAAACAGCTCCTAACAGGTCAGCTCAAAAGAAGCGCAACGCAGAGAACCACTTCAGATGATTTTTTTTCTATAAATTTTGTTGGATAAATGTCAGACAGAGGCAGCAATTCATTTTAAGGTTCTATATCGTTAAAGTTTCAGTCTCCAAATGTACACTTTTTGGTTTAGGGGATTCTGAAGATAGACCCCCCCACACACACACACTCATCCACATATAAACATGTACACACATAGACACATACACACACTCATGCACAAAAACACATACATATAGACATTCACATGTGCACATGTGATGCAGTCATCAGTTTGTTAAAGTATGTGGTTCAGTTTACATTTTCAGTAGCTCCAGTGATGAAATCTAGATGCCAGTTAAAATCAATGCTGGACCAAAATTAGCAAATACGGACTGGTGGAGTTGACCATTGGGTGGGGCTGGAGACCCATGGGTGGGGCTGGGAAATGATAGGTATCTGAAGAAGACAGGAAAGAAACTGACTGACTGACTTAAGACATGATTACTCTTTGTTATAAACCTAATGAACATGGCTTTTTAGCAAGAAACCTAGAATTAAGGCAGGGGGTGATGATCTTTAAGCCGTCAACAAAAAATAAACATGGGTTAGAGCTTGTCAGATGGAGAATGGTGTATACTTTGCTCCTCAGAGGCAGTATTGTTAATTTCCACATCATGTGTTAATCCCACTGGGTGAAAATAAGACCACCAGCAAAATTTTTTAGACAAATTTGAAATAAACTTGACTGTTTTTAAATTGTGGTGCAATTAAGTCACCTCTTAAGTCAGGTTAGATATAGAGCAGCCCTGCCTCTGAGCCCCCTTTAAGAAGAGAAATCACCAGTAGTTGCAAAGCAGACTTACAGAAGAGAGACAATGGGACAAAAAAAGATGTACAGAAAATCTCCAAACAAACAAACAAAATCAAAACCCAGGGGTCATTACCATATGCCCCAATTAGGGAAAGTTTGGATATTCTCAAAAAGAAGTTAAGGGGTTGGTTGGAGCAGGTGAGTTTCCAGGAAACAGAGATTTAAAAGCCGAAACTCATCACTTAACAGTAAATGAAAACTTATTTTTTAATATTACATTATAATGGCTCCTGCCTTAAAAATGGACTCAGGTAAGCTCCTCACATGTTGTGAAAAAGCAAAGGAAAACAAACAAGCAAACAAAAATGAAACAACGAAAACAAAAAAGGCCCTCAATTCCAGCATCTCATAATAAACTCAGTAGGCAATCAAGCAATACAACCTATTTTTGTTGTTGTTACATCAAGTCAAGGTCCAGAAGTGCTCCAGTATTAGGCAAGTCTGTTTCACTAAAGACTTTGTTGAGGGGCTGGAGAGATGGCTCAGCGGTTAAGAGCACTGTATGATCTTCCATAGGTCCTGACTTCAATCTCCAGGAACCACTGGTGGCTCACAACCAACTATAATGAGATCTGGTGCCCTCTTCTGGAGTGCAGACAGAACATTATATAAACAATGAAGATTTTGTTGAAAATCTCATATCCACTCAAATGTGTTTTGGGAGCAGAGGGCACCCCAAGAGGGGAGACAAATAACAATTTATTTTCATTATTTTTTGAGTTATAATTTAATTACAACATTGCTCCTTTTCCTTTCCTCTATCCAAACCTTTCCATATATCCCTCCCGACTCTTCTTCAAATTTATGTTCTCTTTTTCCACTGACTGTTATTACATGCATATATGTATATGTATACACTTATATATTTCTATTATAGCCTGTTAGGTCTGTAAAATGTTGTCCATATGTATGTTTTCTGGACTGCCCATTTAGCACTGGACAACGACATTCAGGCCTTTCAAATTTGCCTTCAGGATCTGAATCTTAACACTTGGGGACTTTAGGGAAGAATAAACACTTGAAGAAATTATTGGAATTTAACATTGAGAAATTCACCAAAACTTAACTGGTTAACTTTTAGTGACAGCCAAGGGAGAAGGCAAAGAAGGAAAAAAAACAAAAACAAAAACCACCCAGTCTTTTTTTCAATGACTCCTGATTTCTTTCGAGAAACTAAGGAGGTGTGTTGCTCCTCTACACCTATGCATAACAAAACTCTCAGTTAGGTTCGTTTTAAAAAGGTACAAAGAAGTAATTTCTTAATTTCATGAAATTAAACCATAAGTGTAGGAAATCTGGAATCCCTGTTCTAGGAAAGGAAGTTCAGTGTTCACAGGAAAAATTCTCTTTTGGTGTCTCTAGGCTTCAGTCGCTTCTTTTGGTCACCTCAGTTGAGATATTTATAGCTCCAGATTCAAGCGGATTTTAACAGTTTGTCAGTTCAATGTACGTATATCCTGTGTGTCTATTTATGCGTGTGTACACAGGAACATGAGTGTGCACCCCTATCAGTTTCCTACCTATACAATATGCAGCACGCATGATCTTACAAAGATCATTGACAAAGATGAATTGATGCTACCATTTTAAATGTTTCATTTGATGTACTGGACATCAAGTAGACTGTAACTGAGAGAGTATTTGTAGGAGAAAGAATATGTCCTTTAATGATGTCTGTGTTCCATTTTCCAGAAATCTGTAAATATGTTACCTTAAAGGTAAAAATGACTTGTGGATATGTTTCAAATTTTCAGATGGTGCCTATACTGCAAGTTTTTCCACAGAATTTCAGTGTAATCATGAACAATCCTATGTTACTCCTTGTTTTGTCCTTTCTCACAGAGTCTCTGTAGCTAAGGTTGGTCTCGAACTCACTATATAGTTAAGGATAACTTTGATGCCTAATCCTTGTGGCTCTACCACATATGACTCACAAAGGTTCTTTCTGTTTACTTGTTTGTATTTGGAGATATTGTGAGATCTGTATGTGGCCTTACCTGTCCTGGAACTTGATATGCAGACCAGGATGGTCTAGAACTCACAGAGTTCCATGTACCTCTACCGCCTGGATGCTGGGAATAAAGGTCCCACCATCACCACATCTGGCTCTCAATGGAAATTGAGAGGATGGAAAGGGAACTTAAAATTAGAGAAAAAGGTAACAGAATGAAGAGTCAGGGTGATGCCTTTCTGGAAGAGGGCTATGAGAAGCAAGGAAGGCGGGTAGCCTGTAGGAAATGAAAGGTCAAGAACCATTCTCCCTGGATCCCCCACAGGAAAAAGCCCACTAACATCGTCATTTTAATATGCCATAAAGCTTGTTTCTGTACTTCTTGCCTCAGGATTTTTAAGATAACAAATATGCGCTTTTTAAAAGCTACTTTCTAGGGATCTTTACAACAGCAATAGAAAAGTAATACATTATTCATGTTGTATTGTGAACCTTAGGATAATTTCACAGTTTCATATAATAGCAAAACATGAACAAATCTTAATAAAAAATAATGGACTCTGGTAAAGGGGACAGTGACTGCCGCAACTGAATCAGATGGGGAAGAATTATTACTCAGTCTCAGAATCCGAAATGTCAATTTGGGTCAGGCCTTTATTGCCAGCACTCGGGAGATAGAGGCAGGAGGATCTCTGTGAGTTCGAGTCTAGTCTTGTCTACATAATGAGTTCCAATATAGCCAAGAATACATAAAGATATTTGTCACAACACCCCCTCCACCACCACCCCAAGTAAATGTTAATTGGCGCAATTTAGCATCTGAATTTTAAAAAGACATTAATTTAAAATAAGAACAAAGATACAGTTATTGTTTTAGTATAACTCCACTTTAGGGAACAGATTTTATTAGTGGAATCTTTATATTATTTTTCACTCTATCTCTGAATTAAAGTAAGAATCCGTAATTTATATTAGAATTGTCATATTAAATAGTAGGAAAGAAAAATCTAAATTACAGAATGAATGGTTTCACTGCCTCTGTATCTGTTTTCTAGTCTTTAGTCTAGTGACCAAGGAACATTTTGACCCAGTACCCCCATGCTCTGGACTCCAACTCTCAGGACTGGATTAGTCTTAAATTACTAAAAGTCTCTGAAACATGCCATGCTTAGACAGGTCACAGAAACTACCAAACAAACACTGGGGTCATTTCTCACTGCAATTGAGTAGCAATTCTCTTGTTATTGAGCTCAGGAATGCAAATTCCTTTAATTACCATTATTCTTTTGAAGTTAATCTCAATTTAATAAACATTGCCCTATAACAATTCAATTTTTTGCCCTATTCACTAAACCATTATTCTAAGCATAGTTCGAGAATGCAGAGGGGATAAGTCTTGTCAATTGTTTCATGAAGATGGGAAGTAGAAATAATGAATTTTAGTCAATGAAAAATAAATTAATGCTGGGCAACTTAAAACACATGCTATCAGAGTAAAGGACCAGCGTTAACTAATTCTAGCTGAAAAAACAAAACAAAACAAAAAAAAGCAAAACTGCTTTCTGGTTCAAGTCACATTCAGCAAGGCATGAGAATATGAACAGGGACACAGGGTCAGGCAATAATGATATCCAAGTAAGACTTTCATTCTCTTGGCCAATGCTTAGGAAACTCTTCAAAGGAAGAACAATTCACTTGGATTCATTGGGTTCAAAGTTTAGGAAACTTTAGCCCCATGATGGGTTTGCTGGGTTGCTGTGGGTGTTAGGTGAGAGAGAAGATCATGATAACTACAGTGCCAAGGGCAAAGTTGCTTAAATTACAGTAGCCAGAAAACAGAGGTAAAAAAAGATAAGATACTTCTTTGGAGGACATGACACCAGTGACTTACTTCCTCTAACTAGGCTTTGCCTACTTCTTTTTGGTATATTCAAAATATACCATATTAGAAATCTGTCAAGGAATTTATCAATTTATCTACTGAGTGGGTTTAGTCTCTCAAAATTTAATCACTTCTCAAAAGTTCATTAGATGGCAAGCAAGCTCTTAATGTATGATCCCGTCATGGACACATCACTTTTAAAGCATAACAGTTGAATGCTGGAGGAGAGAGTCGCTTGATGGTTCCCTGCAGCCAGCTAGCTTAGACCCAGAATAATCACACAGAAACTGCATTGATTAAATCACAGCTTGGCCCATTAGCTCTAGCTTCTTATTGGCTAACTCTTACATATTAATTTAACCCATTTCTATTCATCTGTGTATCACTACGAGGTCGTGGCCTACCAGCAAAGTTCCAGCACATCTGTCTCCATGGCTTCTCTCTGACTCCACCTTTTTACTCCCATGCTATAGGTCAAGTCAGTTTTATTTATTCATTAACCAATAAAATCAACACATAGACAAAGGACCTCCAACACCAGCTGAATTTAAGCTGTCCTCCTGACATTGACTGAAGGTTCAGTTTCTCTAAGAAAAAAAAATGGAGCAAATGAAAAAAAACATTCATTTTTTCATATATATATGAATATATATAGAAATATTCTTTTATATAGAAATATGGAAAATCCTTAGGTTACTGTTGGGTATAAGGCAAGAACTCTGCAAATTTTCAAACATCATTTCAAAGATTAGATGGGTTCTTATTCTATTTCTTCTGTTAACAACTTCTTCCCTGCCACACAGTCACAAAAAGGCTTACAGACACAGACACACAGAGACACACATACACACACAAAATCATATTCACTCATGATTTAAAGATACCTTTACTAATATTTCTTATTAGCAACTGCAGATCAATTAGTAACTATATAAAGACAGATGTATTTCCTCCTCCTCTGGAGCTCATTATTTGGTGAAACAGACAAATACTAATATACAAGAGTGCTAAAAGAAGTATCTGGCTCTGTGTAAGTTTGTGATGCGAGTAGAAGACCGCTGAAGTAGCTGGGTAAAATCTCTTCAGAAGCTGATAACTTGAACTAAATTAGAGATACACTGCAATTATCTGCGTGAAGAGATAAAGAAGTTGAGAAAGGGGTACGAGTGGGAGGGTAGCATGCACAAAGGGTTAGACCAACATGGTGCTGATGAACAATATGTAGGTCTGGGCTAATGAGAAATCATAAACAGTTCTAAGCAGTCCTAAAGATGCCAGGACATAAAACTCAGACCACACAGACTGTTCAAGATCATGCAGAGATTCCAACCTTCCTCTTGTAGCAATGGGAAGTCATTGAAGAGGCTGCTACAGGAAAATAAAATGGCTATTTTGGAACTGTTATTCTGTGTGCAGGAAGGTCATACAGGGGATGTCATAACAGAAGCCCACTACGTATAGAAACACACATACACACGTTTCTATGTGTCTTCTCTCTGTTAGTGTCTCTCTCAACTGGAATTCATGAGAGATCAAGGAAGACTTCTGAATTGATTATTATTATAAGTGAGTAGGTGGTGTCTTCTTTGCTGAAATAAATAAAAAGCAAGCCCTTTGTTGATTGGGAGAGAAAGCACTGAGTTCAATCGTATACATGATGCTTTGGTGGGACCATACCTCAAGCAGTCTACAAGCTGGTTCAGGACTCCAAGGAGAAGCCTGAGCACGAAAGATGAATGTAAGGAGAATCTATTACAGACGTCAGATATCGAAGGACTTGATGAGAAGTTAAAGAATTGGAGAGATGCAGAGCTCAAGAATAAGATCTATGTGACTCTCTGGACAGTGGGGGAGTGATGAATTCACACCAAGTTTGTGCTGACCTGTTTTCAGAAGCAAAGTTGGATCCACTCAAAGGTATCTTTCATTGCATAAAAGTTAGAGACTATCCTGCAACAAGAAGAGAGTAAGATGAGCAAAAGATGTACTAAAATAATGACCACAAGCTCAAAGATAGAAGAGACAAATTTGAGGGCAAAGAATAAAGACAGGAAAAAAGATACACCTTTGAAAACATAACTATTCTCCAGTTGTTTTCAGGATTCAGAATACTTACATCTTGGAAAAGACATTGATTTTTTGACTGGGTTATTATTTTGACTGGTTAGGAAATTAATGAATAAAGAAGAAAATTTGATTTTTAATATTTATTTTATTTTGTTCATGTAACATAGGTTGGTATTTAATTCCCCATCATCCTGCCTCTACCTCCCAAGTGCTTAAATTGTATGAGTGAGTCATTATGCCTCATATGAAATAGAACATTTTAAAGGTCAATTTGTTCAGAATCTGCGATTCCCACTTCTCTCTGGTAAGTGTATTTGATAGCCCACCATGAACACATGAATACACTGGTTAGCTAGTGTGGGAAAGCCAGCCTGTATCCTCAATCTCATTCTTAAAGAAAACGCAATATTGTTTTCTTATTTGCCTAGCTTCTCAGAAAATTTCAGAGAGCACCAAAGTGAGTTATTCTGACTAGAGAAATGTTTTTTATACAATTCCTTCAATTTACTGAAGTAAGCTGTCTAGGGGAAATTAAATGGATGGAGAAAATGTGAACAGCCTGTGGGAGAAAATGAAAAGTTCAGAAATAATGTTGCAATGGGGATTGCCTTTGTGAGCCATGAGAGTGACTTCAAAGCAGAGTCATAAATTCAACTTTTCAGAGTAAGAAGTATTAGTCACAAACACTAACTTGTCAGAATTTGGTTTAAGGACACCTCTCCCATCTGGTGGATAAACACATGAAGATCAGGAGGTTTTTATTTTTTAAATATATTTATTAAGTCAGTTGTGTGAGAAGAAATTTCTTTCTACTAGTTATAGAGGATGGAAAATCTAAAATCAATGCATGGGTAGATATGGCATGGACTGACAATGGGTTTCTTGGTTTTCTAGATCTTCAAAGAGTTGTCATTTCTCAATCTTGGTCTCTCTCTGTGTCTCTCTGTGTCTCTCTCTCTCTCTCTCCCCACTCTTTGTCATGACAAGGTATCCAATATAGTCTTGAATTTGTGATCTTCCTGCCTCAGCTCAGCAGGGATTATAGTTTTGTGCCATACACAGGCCTATTCACGAGAGCTTCATCATCTTCTTCAATTACCCACCAAAGATTCCACCTCCAAATACCATCATACTCAGGGTTAGCTTTCAAGATGTGAAATTTAAGGGAATACAAAATTTAGTCCAGAGCAACAAGCAAAAACTATTTATCATTCATAACATATATGTGCGTATATATACATATATAATATATATATAGAATAGACAGAGTTATCCTGTGCCTGTAACCATCTCAAATAATCACTCAGAAATTTAATACTAAAATGCTTAGCCAATAACTCAGTTTTACATGAATTTCCTTGTTAATGTGGTATTAAATGTGGAAAAAATCATTAGGAATCCTCATTTTGTACCAATTTTTTTCTGCACAAAACATGGTACCTTTCATCAAGTGAAGTGCTCCTGGCCGAGGATGCTTTCTTTGTTAAGCCACTGGTTAGCTGCCAATCTGTACTTGTCCCTGCTGGTGGTGGATCTACTAATTGCTAGTCCCCTGCTGGTCAGTGCTCACCACAGGTGTCTTCTTTATTCCTTGCAAAGAGAAGAGCACTAAAGTGAATTTATTGAAATGAAGTAGGGAGTCACAAGAGCTCATGATACAGAAGGAATGGCATGAGACCAATAGAACTCGACTTTGGAATATCTTCACACAATACTTTGAAGTATTTAACTAGGTAAGTTTTATGTTAGCTGACATTAAAGTCACATGGTTTTATATCATCTAAATTTGGAGGTGTTTTTATGAAATTATAAATAGACTCAACTTATTCGATAAGTATTGTGTGGTTAAAATATTCATTAAGGGTCACTACAATGAATAGAGGCTAAACAATGCACGTGACAGTCGTTTTGGTTGAAGTATTTGCATACTTTAATTTGGAAAAAATAGAAGTTTACCACTTTTGCCTTTTAACTATGGGGAAATTGTCTTTTTAATTGAAAACATCTTGGCCTAGAAAGAAGACTGAATCAAGGTGTCCACATTTTCAACACATCAAATATGACTAGAAAGGAGACAATTTTATAAAAAATTAAAATATAACTTAAAGCTATTTGGTCTTCAAAAAATAGAAACAAAACACTAGAAACTTTAAAAGATAGCTTAGCATTTATTTAATTGCTTGCAGGGGACTAAAATGGGGTAGTTTTTAGTAATTTCACATATCACAACTTTGTAAATGAAAATAAATTTCTTTAAAGAAGTAATGAAAGTGTCACCATGGAGACAAGAAATCCCTTGTAACCTCCAAATTCTCTTCTTGATGATGTCTTTTCCCTATCTATTTAGGCCACTGAATATTTTACTTTTAAAAAAAATCAAGACATTTTTTCAAAAAGAATTAGCTTGAAACCTGTTGGAGATGCTTTATTATTTCTTTCACAAATGTGAGCATGAGGGATGAGAAAAAGAAAAACTGCAGTAAATCAAATGGAGTATGAGTAGAAACAAAATAAGGGAAAGTTTTAATCTCATCAACACTCAACATAATTGTTCAGGAAGAAAAAAACAAAAGAACAAACCTAAATGGCAAAACTCTTTTGAAATATTTTTCAAAAAACATATACTTTTGACAATTATGAGGGAAGAATAATTTGAAGATGGCTATAATACATTATAATATAAATGTATAACGTAGAAATTAAATGTATGTTTTTCACATTTGCCTTTTCCAAATAGCATTTGTGATTTAGGTTGGGGGACTTCTCAAAAGTAAGGGGAATTTTTTTAGACAATGTGATTTTCACATATTAAACATCTTTCCGAAAACATGTACCTATGACTTCATCACTTTAGAGTGTTACTACTTTAGAAAGCCTCTTTTTAAGTGAATATGATGTAATTAATTTATTGTGTATTTTCTCTCAGGAGTCTGTTGTCATTACATAAACCGATTTATTTTACTAAATTAACTTAAAATAATAAGGAATAAGGGACTAGACAGAAAAATACAAAGCAAGGGGGAAAGATTTATAATATATAAAGTATGAGGCTTGTTTAAATGTAAATAGAAAAGCCAATAAAGAAGAAGTGGCAGGTACAAGTGAACCTCCTGATTAAAACCAAACCGACCAATCAGCGTGAAGGAGTAAGCTGACACTGGAGAACAGAAGTATTTTTGATGACTGTTTTGTTTTGTTACAGAGCCTCACAGTATAGTGGTGGCTGACCTTGGAATCACTGTGTAGGTAGGCCTAGCTAGCCTTGAAATCACAGAAATCCACCTGCCTCTGCCTTCTCTTTGCTGGGAATCAAGGTACATGGCACCACAATAGGCTAAAGATGTATTTTCTATTATACAGAGATAATAATAAGGAAAGTTATGCTGTATACAGAGGAATTTATTGGAGTTTGACAGTAATATATAAGAATAACTACCTAGATTTCTCCATAGTCTCTTATGTAGACTAATCCACTTTGAAAGTGAAGGGGGATGAAGAAAAGGATCTCAGAGTGGATCAATGTAGAGAAGACTTAGGGTAGCTATGGAAGACTGGAGGATTCTGACTGTGGACATCAGAATGGGTGCTGTGTGTGTCTAAGGTCTAAATGGACAGAAGACTGAACTGGTGGTAGCAGAGCCATACTCTTGGCATCAAAATGTTCGCTTATTCTGGTCATGAATTAGAGATTCTAATTCTATTAGAACTCTATTCTACTTATAAGCCCCAGTTACTAGAATAACTTAAGGCTGGAGCCTTGGTAATTTGGTGTAATGGAAGCAGGAAATTGCAGATACTGACAAACACTGAAGAATTACCACTTGCTGAAATAATATTTTTCAAAGCCATTGGGTTTGTCAATAACTTTACCTCATGGAAATGTAATCTCTAACATCTTTTTAGGAGATAATGACTCTACCCACAGTGTAATTTCTTCTTTCATTATTTACATTTCTTACCATGTTTACTACACATGATTTATCTTCTTAGCTCTTATCACTTTCATGGTTATTATTTATTTATATGATTTACCTTATCCAATAGGTATGAAACAAAAAATAAGTGTCCATGCCGGAGTGATGACTCAGTGGTTAATATCACATAACGTCCTTTCAGATAGCCCAAGTTGGGTCCCCAACATCCATATCAGTTCACAACTACTCTAAAAGATCTTATGCCTCTGGTCTCCCTGGACACCTAAACTTATGTGCATAAATCCACACACATATGTATTTCACTTAAAATCAATTGATTCTTTAAAAAAATAACCTAATCCTAGCCTCAAATGTTCCTGGAGCACTATAGGAGCTCAATCACATTCAAGTTTATCAATTATTTATTTTAATAATTTGAGTAGATACTTAAAAAATTCCTGAGTATGAAATAACTTCATCTGGCAGCCAATGTCAAAGGATAATGATAAAGTTATAAATCATATGATTTTTGGTGTGTGCACACGTGGATGTGTGTGTGGTGTATTATGAATCTTCACATGACTATGGGCATACACAATTGTGGTGGCACATGCACTTGTGTGTACATTCGTGTAGAGGTCAGAGGTTTATGTCATATACCTTCCTCAATCATTTTATACTTCATATATTGAGACAGAGTCTTCTATCAAATCTGAGGCTCACCAGTTCCAGATACTCCAGTTAGCCCATTTACCCTAAACCACCCCTGCCTTTGCTTTTAAAGAGCTGTAGTTACAGGTGGGTTCCCCACCATCTGCCAAGCGGTTTCATGATCCAAGGGATCGGAAATTCTGCTTCATGTTTTCACAGCAAGTGCTTTAATATACTGAGCCACTTCTGAATAAATTGTATTCAAACCTAATCAATATTCACAGATAATCATGCTTCATTTGTGTTAGTTTGTTTACATTTAAAAATCCTGAGAACATTAACATATTTGTTAGCAATTTCAATTTCATAGTAACCTTTGCAGATCATGTTTTCCTCCTCGAAATTTGAAACCAAACTTTCCGTGCCATCTTGAGTGTTTTCTGATTTCACTTTCATTCCAGTTACACATTTTTTCTGTACATCACGTCCTCTAATTAGAGTCTACTGAAATATTTATTTCTAATACTTCCTGTTAAAAAAGGGAACATAAGCCAGACTTTCACTTACTTGCTGTGGTCTTTATCAACTCAACAAAGCCTGCCTCTATCAATTTGCATAGATATGGACTAAAAGAAGTGATGAACATCCTGTTGAAGGAAAACTGAACCTATGGGATGGTCAAATTGATACAGTGAAGGTCAGTGAAATTGTAAATAAAGGAGCAATGACCTTCTGGTTCTTTTGTAAAAGCTCACTGTAGCACAGAGCACACGTTAGTTATGGGTGTATGTGCCTATATAGCTCCAGGCACTTTATTATTTTCCAGGAATCTGAGCAGGAACCATTTAAGATTTCTGACTTTAAACCTGAGCCCATTAAATCTTCGTTTTCATTTTGTATGTATTGTATCCTTCTGCACAAATGTTTTTCACTTTGGGAGTTCTAAATGAGAGCTGAATGATTTGTATTAGCAAGGGTGCAAAGCATTGTCACTCAGAAAACTGGAGTTAACTGCACAACACAAATTCTGGAGGTTTGCCAAACTCAACATAAAATAAGAACACTCATCAATTAATATTTTTCATATAAAATTTTCTGTTAAAAGATCTTGATACTCTAACAGGAGCATCCTGAACATCAGTGCTTTATGAGTTGGGTGATTGTATCTGAGTCAGGGAAGCATTCTACCAAACCAAGGAAGGTTAGTGTATTTTAAAGACAATTAAAAATATAACGTACAGAAGTCAGAAGATCTAGACAAGGTTCAGGGGTTCATATTTTTACTCTGCACAAAAGTAGATCAGTTGCAATCTAGACATCCTCTGAGAAGTAGAAAATACAGAGACAAATCTTGGGAAACTGGGAATCACCCAATTAACAAAATATCAAGGTAATTAGAGATGCTCTAGTTTTGAGGTGGATTTTTGTCCTTTTTGGTCTTTTTTTACCTTCTGTTTAGGTAAAAGATAGTCTGTTACCTGGACCTACTTTTTTGTGCTTCTTATCTATTTCTAGTTAAGAAAAGCATGAAAGAAGCTCCAGGTACAGGTAAGAGGCGACCATTATTTGTAATTAGTTTGTAACCTAATTAGTTTTGTGACCAAAGGCTGGTGACCTGACTTCCCTACCACATACTGTTCTATCTTAGAGACTCACTCTGAGATTCTTAGACAAATTTTATATGGCATTATCAATGCCCACAACCCTATAAAGCATGACACAGAGTGAGTATGCCACTTGCCAAAAGCACTGACAGTAGACAGCAGAATAATAGCTTAGATCATGATGGCTGATTACTCCCAGCATGGCGAGCGGTGTGTGCATCAACAAGGAAATGAGCTTCCTTTTCCCAAAACTACCCAAGTGCACCACAGCAGATGCCATCAGTCTGGGCTACAGCAAACATAACTCAGGAGTTGAGGGAAACCCCTGATTTTATAGCAAGGGAAAAAGTAAGTCAACTCTATAAACAATCCAGAAAAGAGACTTAAGCAAAACGGAGTCTAGGAACTAACAATCTTGATGCCATCAGGAACAATCCTAGGAAGCAAAGGCAAGTGAACGTCTCCGAGTTCAGGGCCAGCCTAGTTTACAATGTGAGTCCCAGGACAGTCAGAGCTACACAATGAGACTTATCTCAAAAAAACATACAATAAATAATAGTCAAAAAGTGGCACATCTGTGAAATTGGATAGTGTTCAAAACAAAACACTGATATATACCACAGCATGAATGAAACTGAAAGGTCATGACAAAAAAAGGAACCTAAAGAGAAGACCACATTGTTGTAAGGACTCCATTTAAATAAAATGTCTAGATGAAAAGATGACTGCCTATGCCTGGGAAGAGGGAGGTAACCGTATTGAACAGACATCTTATAGATACATATTTTGAGGCAAGATGTCATAAACTGGATAGACATTGTACTAGCTAACTGAACTAGTAGAAATAAATGTAGGGAGAGAAGAAAATTATGTAGCAACATCTAAGTTTTAAAAATTAAGAAATTATTAAAATTAAAAATTTAAAAAGCTCAAGTTAATAAAAATCCTGATATATAAACATGTCCATTGTGATTATATTAGATAGGAAGAAGCACAATTACAGATGTCAAGGCTTACGTTCATATTCTAAGGCCAGAGAAAGGAATCAGAAAACTATCTCTGACTTTGTTGAACTCAGCAAATGATACTATATTTTTTTGTGGGAAGCAGCCGTCCATCAACTTTGACTTAGCTGAAACATCAAAAAACAAGTGTCAGAGTGTAAGCTTATGACTAAACGTTTAACACAATCATAATATAAATAGAACTTGTAGCTTCATGTTCCATATCAAATTTAGAATTTTATTTTATATTTCATAACGTTATTATTGATTCTTTTGGGATTTCATATCATGCACCCAAATCCTGTTCAACTCCCAGTCTCTCTATATTTGCCCCTTATCCGTGTATCACCCCGCACAAAAAAATAAAAATACAATAAACAAAAAAGTCCACTTTGCTCCTCCTTCTTTTCTACCTCTTCAACATGTCTTCATCGGTCCCTAATAGCATTGAGAGCTGATGCATGTTATTCAGCATACTTTTCTGTTCAGTCAGCCCCAGCAGCACATGTTCACTGCAATGGGTCATGATCTGAGTCATCACACCATCATCCCTGGACTCCTACTGAAACTCTTCTATGATATCCTCTTGTCCTAAGTCATGGAGAACCTGCAGCTACTGTTCCAGAGGCCAGGCCCTTCACATGCTTCAGCAGGTCATAGGGGGGTAGACGTTAAGGTAGACAAACCCAAGCCCCAGAATGTAGATGTGGGTGGTAGTTGAGCAGGTCAGCTGGGACAACGCCCTCAGGTGAGAGGCGAAGACAGCTCTCCTATGTCCCTGCCATTGGGCCAGCTCTCCCAAACCTGTGGTGAAGGGTGCAACCATCTCTTTTGAGTGAGGGTAGATAGGTGGAGTAGAGGGTAGCTATCAGTGAAGGATACAGCCAGCTTAGCATTGCCCCCAGACCCAAAAATCCATGGTTCCCATACCCTCCCTTATGGCAACTCCCCTATAGTTAACACGACCCTCAGATGCTGCAGTACCATCGACCCAGATATGATACCCAACAGTACCCAGGTTCGATTATCACCATGGCCCTGGTGGAAGCACAGGCCACCCAGATCAGTAGGGCCCCAGTGAGAGCATAGATCCTGGATATCAACATGGTCTCAAGTGGTTGACCAGACACTGGACATCTGCATGGTCCTTGGTGGTAACCAGAGCCATAGACATCAAATCAGACCCTGACTCTATATGGCCATGGTCAGAGACATGTCCCTCAGCAGCAGCCTGGCCCCTGAAAACACCATGATTCTTGGTTGCAGTGCATGCTACTCAGATCAGCATGGCCTTAGTGGCAGCTGGCCCTCAGACACCAACATGGCCACATATAGCGGCCCAGACCCTGAGTCCTTTTATAGCTTTTGGTGGTAACAGGAGCCACAGATATCAACACAGACCCTGGCTGCTATTGGGCCATGGACCCAGACATGGGCAGCAACCCAGACCAGGGTGACATCATGGCTCCAGTTGTCAGTGCAGGCCCCTAAGATTGGCATGGTTCTTGTGTCAGCTTGGCCTTTGGACACCAACATGGCCATAGACTGTGGCCTAGACCCTGGGCATCCTTGTGACTTTTAGTGAAAACGTGAGCCACAGACATCAATACAGTCCTAGGTTTCAGAAGGGCCATGGACCTAGACCTGACCCTTGGCAGCAGTCTGGGCCCAGACATCCCCTGGCCCTGGGTGGCATGGAGGCCACCCACATCAGCCTGTTGCACATTGCCTTTCATTCTTCAACACTGCCTCTTCCCACAGCACATGGACCATTCTGCTTCACTGTATTAACCATTTCTCTATTGTGTGTTCTCTCATCATATTGATACTTATTCTACTGGTGCTGCATGGCACCAGGAGGGCCTGTGGATGTGCTTGGCCAGCCTAGACCCCAGATAGTGACTGTTTATATGTGAAAGGCTGGGACGTCTCCCAGCAGCCTGCTCCCTAACACTTCCCCACTCCACTCCCAGTCTATAGTCATTTTCTCTCATTTTGCAGGTAAGGAGTGACACAGAGTGAATCATTTCTTCTTGTAGAAGACCAGTCCCTTTACATGCTTCAGCGGGTCATAGATGGGGTAGACCTTAGGGTAGACCAAACGAAGGCCCAGAATGTGGATCTGGGTGGTAGCTGAGCTGTTCAGCTAAGACAACCTATGGATGTGGATTCAGTCAGATTTGACCAAAGGTCAGAGAGTTCAGGCCTATTCTAGCTCCTTCAAGGTTATAACAGGAGGTTTGACCCAGGGTGTGACAACTAATGTGATGTTTTGTCCTAGGGTGTGGTTATTGGATGCTTTGGGTATTGAGAAAGTGATTACTTTGTTTGTTCCTTATTCTGTGGTAAAAAGGTCTTTTGTTTTCCCCCTCCTCTTTGGATTGGGGTATATTATATAAAGCTTATGAGAAATAAACACAGGCAGATTCAGTATTCACTGGGCTGCCCTCCTGACTCTATCCTGTGTCTCTGGTTTTTCTTTTGTATCTTTAATTTTTCTACCTGCTATTTCTTAATCCTCACACTTTCCTTCAAGCAAGGACAAATAATCCAGGCAGGACATGGTTGGTGTTGTTGCCTGGACATGGAATACGGCAAATGGCCCTCAACATGGGATTCACAACATCTTCTGGGAGCAGAGATTTGGTAAAAATAAGTGTCACTTGTGCATAAGTCTACAGCACTGTCAATGAACTGTTATATTGGTAACAATAATTGATTTTTATTAAATAACTTAAATAATTCTTAATAGTCTTCCATGTACATTATATGGATATTAATTAATAGTCAGAAACTGACTTAAATGATTTTGAGATTCTAATATTGTAGTTAGTTAGTTAGTTAGTTAGTTAGTTAAGACTGCACCTGTGGCTCAAGGTCTCTCCATTCTCATCCCTGGGAATCAGCTCCTCTCTGTGGTAGACCCACTAAGGGAATACAGAAAAATTGCTCATAGCTCTCGAGAAAACTGCCTGCAAGAAGTCTGCCTCATGTTAGTAGAAGGGACACATTTTCCCCTGCCAAACCTTTGCCTCAGGAAATAGGCATATGTGAACTAACAGCGGAGGATCTCTCAGCCTTGGATAGAGAGAGACACCTGCTTCAGTCATACGGGCCATACCTGACACAAAAATTTGCTTCTTCATAGGATATTTGCAAAGTTAGAGTGTTAATGAAATAACATAACAACCTGACATAATTGCAGAAGAAAGACATTGCCATGTTCCACCTGTTAAGCAATGCATCAATACTGCATGTTTTAAAAGTCCACTGCTGCGGGAGATTAAGCCCTCTTGCTTTCAGCCAATGGCTTCTAAGATACCCGCCCAATGTGGGGCGTGGTTTTCATTTTAAAAAAAAAGCTGCAGCCGCTCTCCGAGCTAACTTGCTTCCGGCTTTCATGCTGACTGCTAGACTCGGTTTCCTGTTTGCGACCAGAGGAACGTGGTTTGGGACATTGATCTGTAAGTTTTATCCCCTCCAATAAAATACCCCTTTTTTTTAATAAAATTGGTGTAATATTGTCCTGCAACAATATTTTGGCGCCCAACGTGGGGCATACCTGCACAAATAAAAACAGATAATGGTCAAGCTTATGTCTCTAGGAAAATGAAACAGTTTTTGAAGGGGAGTGGTCTTGGCCATTACTTTAAGACCCCCCAGCCGGGTGGGGCTGTATTTCTCCCCAGGGTGAGGCTCTGTTTCTCCCCGAGCCTGCCTCCGCTCCGCTCTGCAGCTGTAACCAGTGTCACTGCAGAGCCTGAGGCAGGGACCTTTGCGTTTTACTCCGGCCCACCGCGCCTGTTCACTCCCGCTGCCCACCTACGCTCCAGATCTGTGTCACTTCGGCATGTGCGCACTTGGTCTCCGGCCAAACCATGGCCGGGTTCCCTCCGCCTGACCCGTTCCGCTTTCCTTGTGTTTCGTCATTGTGTCTGGCTGAAATTCAGAGCCGGTTCTGAGTACTTTCTCGCTGGTTTCTGCGGCCTGCCCCACCCGGATCCTGCTTTGCTCAGCCACGCTCTCAGTCTGGCCGCTCCCCCACGGCCGCAGCCCATCCGCTGCCACAGCTTCTATCCCACTGCCTGCACTTGTTCCTTTCCCCGCTTGTTGCTCAGATCCCTGCATTTCCCCTGCTCGCACCACACTTCCCCTGCTCGTGCCCCGCACTGCCATCCGGATCTCAGCCACCCTCTGGCCTGCGGCGCATGCGCGCCTGCCCCATGCAGGTGTCTGTAATGGAGGCAGGCACTTTGAATGCATTGTGAGTGAGGCCCACCCTCAATCCAGGCCCTTGCCAAGACATTGCGCCTGCTGTGTCATCTCTGGAGTTTTTTCAGGGGTCTGTTTTCCAGAGTCTGAGTCTAGGGACTGCCCCGCCACCACGGTATCACATCGGGACTGCGGGATTGTGACTGCTCATTGCTCAAGGTCATAGCAGACAAGCGGTTAGCTTGCGGAAACCTTGTACATCTGAGCTGTAGGATGTCTTTCACAAAGCCTTATTTCAAAAACCTCTCTTCGCCAATCAAAATGATCCTAGGCCTTATGCAATGTCTGACTATCTTCTGGACATATATTGCTACTTCCCATCTGGCCTTCTTTGGGCATTTATTGGCTTGGTCATCGTTTGTGCCTTGTTTTTCAAGTTGTATGACATTATCAGACTCCTTGATGCAGAAATTCAGGCCCTGAAACAACGTAACTCTGACCTAACTGGTGAACACCTGGCCATGCAATCAAACGATAACTCTTTTAGGGACCGGCTTTCCCTCATGGAAGGCAACACGTCCCAATTGTCTACAGCTATGGAGGTGAGCAGGACGGAGGTAAGATCAAAACTTAATTCCCTTGAGTTTAAATTCACTATTTTGGAGGAACAGGCTTTCGATCTTAATCTAGAAACAGATTCCCTTAAGAATTACCTCACCACTTTGGATAAGGAAGTAAACGGGTTGTCAATAATGGTTCAATCAATGACACAAGGGATGCAATCTCTCTGGGAAAAAATTTGTACGGTGGAGTCTAACAATAAAATTCTGTCACAGGAACATGTAAGGATTACTGATAGGTTATGTGTACAAGAAGCTAATGTGGCTTCAATACAGGTCTCTCAAAAAAATGAAACATCAACTTT
>JAQHUG010000102.1:2564827-2610864 GCA_028555095.1 Dicrostonyx torquatus | reverse complement strand
GGAACGTGGTTTGGGACATTGATCTGTAAGTTTTATCCCCTCCAATAAAATACCCCTTTTTAAATCAAATTGGTGTAATATTGTCCCGCGACAATAGTCCACAGTAATAATAACAATAGATCAAATTATCTACGACCCAAAATATAGAAAGAAAACAGCAAAAGTCATTTTTTATTGGCTTTTATTTTTATTCAAACTCATGTTTATAAGAAAAATGGTAAATTATTATCTACAGATATGGGTTCATATCTAATCTAAGTAACCAAAACTACTGTTTCAGTAGGATTGAAAAACCGCCAAGGGAAAGTTTGTCAAGAGACTGGAGTCTTGCCGGGCGGTGGTGGCACATGCCTTTAATCCCAGCACTCAGGAGGCAGAGGCAGGCAGATCTCTGTGAGTTTGAGGCCAGCCTGGTCTACAAGAGCTAGTGCCAGGACAGGCACCAAAGCTACAGAGAAACCCTGTCTCATCTAAAACATCAGACTCAATTGACTTGCCGTGATTAATCCCTTGAGAAGGGTCTACTCCTCAGGTAGGCAGATTCACCTATCAACATTCTAAAGAGATGCCAGGAGGAAAAATTCAAACCTTTAGATGAGGGTTCTTTGTGTTCTTTGTGTCTCTTTGTAGGCCAGGCTGACCTCAACCTCATAGAGATCACCTGCTTCTGCCTCCTGAGTGCTGGGATAAAAGGCATGCACCTCCACTGTGTGGGAATAATTCAAATCTTTAGTATGATTCCATATTTTCCCTACTCTTAATTCCTGTCTTGTGTGTTGTTCAGGGTGCTGCAGCCACATAACTTTACGTCTGTCTGATTCTTTGGAAATATTTAGAGAAACACACCTTTCCCTTTTCTTTCTATCTTTATTCTACACAGTCTTTTTCTCGCACGCGGAGTTTCCTCACTTTTTCTCTAAAGCATCGCCACCTCCTGTTGCCTGTGCAATTGCTTGCTAACTTTTATTGTTGAACATGCTGGCCTAATCCAAAGGTATAGCTTTCTTCCTCTCCTGCACCCTCCTCCGCCAGGTAGATGATGAGATATACAGCTGGCTTGCCAAGGGGTTTTCTTACAAATTTTACTAAAATTTTCTTTTAGTTTCTGAGACCTTTCTTATATTCTTTTTAGTTTTTATTTTATATTTATTTCTATTAAGATTTTTAAATACTATCTTTTCTCATTTTAGATAGCTATCTCCATTCCCAGTCTCTCCCCTTCTCCCACTCCACCCCACCACCACATCCACTCTTTAGAAAGAGTAAGCCTTCCCATGTGAAGTCAACAAAGTCTGACACTTCACTTTGTGGCAAGACCAAGGCCCTACCCTCTTTATCTAGGCTGAACAAGGTATCCCTCCAAAAGGAATGTGCTCCTATAAGCCAGTTCAAGCACCAGGGATAAGTCCTGATCCCACATCCAGTGGCCCTACAGACTGCTCAACCCTCACAATTATCCACTACATTCAGTGGGCCTAGTTTGGTCCTATGCAGGTTCCCCCACTAACAGTGAGCTCTCCCTAGTTCAGGGTAGCTGTATCTGTGGGAATCACCATCACGGTCTTGACTCCTTTATTTATATTATTGCTTCTCCCTCTCTTGGATTGGTCACCGTTAGTTTGGCCCAGTGCTATTCTGTAGATCTCTTCATCTGCTTCCAACTGTTGCTGGTTGAAGGTTCTATGATGATAATTAAGGTATTCATCAATCTGATTAATCTGATTACAGAGGAAGGCCAGTTTAGGTGTCCTCTCCACTGTTGCTTAGGGTCTTAACTGGGGTCATTTTTGTCGATTACTGGGCATTTCCCTAGTACCATGTTTCTTGCTAGCCCTTTAATGGCTCCCTCAGTCAAGATATCTCCTTCCTTTCTCTTCCTCACTGTCCTTCCTTTTCTTGAGCATCACATTCCCTCATGTTCTCCTCCTCCCTCCCCTTATCCCTTCTCCCTCCCCTTTCACCCACCCTTCCCTCATACTTTTCTCAGGGAGTCTTGTCTGTTTCCCCTTCCAAGGGAGATCCATGTATGTCTGTCTTAGGATTCTCATTATGACCTAGATTCTCTGGGATAATGGACTATAACCTGGTTATATTTTTTTATGTCAAATATCCACTTATGAGAGAGTACATGTGTTTGTCTATCTGGGTCTGAGTTACCTTACTCAGGATATATTCTTTTCTAGTTCTGTTCATACTCCACAAAATTTAAAAATGTAAAAGAAATCAACAATTTTCTAGATAGATATCACATACCAAAATTAAAACACGAACAGATAAACATTCTAAATTCTCATGCACAAAACTTAAGTCCAAGTGGATTAAACACTCAACATAAATCCAGCCACACTTCATCAAAGAGAAAATAGGAACTAGTCTTGAATGCATGGGCACAGAAGAGCACTTCCTAAATAATACACCAGTAGCACAGACACTAAGAGCAACAACTAATAAATGGGACCTCCTGAAACTGAGAAGCTTCTGTAAGGCAAAGGACAGAGACAGTAAGACAAAATGGCAGCCTACTGAATGGAAAAATATCTTCACTAACCACACATCAGACAGAGGATTGATTTCCAAAATATATAAAGAACTCAAGAAACTAGACACCAAATTACCAAATGATACAATTAAAAAATGTATCTAAACAGAGAATTCTCAACAGAGGAATTGCAAATGACCAAAAGACACTTAAGGAATTGCTAAACATCCTGAGTTGTTGCAATGAGCACAGGCTGGGTCCCTTGTTCCATCTCATCCGGCTCCCAGCTGCTGGGCTAGCTTACATTCGAAATAACCACACAAAATTATATTAATTTAATTACTGCCTGGCCCATTAGTTTTAGCCTATTATTGACTACTCTTACATCTTGCTTTAATCCATATCTAGTAATCTATGTATCACCATGGGAATGTGGCTTACCAGCATGAATCTAATCTATGTCCATCTCAGGCTGGAGCAGCATGGTTTCTGCCACACTTCCCTTCTTCTCAGATTCTGTTCTGTCTAGTCTGCCTACTTAAGGGCTGTCCTATCAAAAGGCCAAGACAGTCTCTTTATTCAATCAATGAAAACAACACACAAACAGAAGCACCTCCTACACCACTGAGTCATCAGACAAATGCAAATCAAAACAACTCTGAGATACCATCTTGCACTGGCCAGAATGGATAAGATCAAAAACATCAATGATGGCTTATGCTGGAGAGGATGTGGAGTAAGAAAAACATTCCTCCATTGCTGGTGGGAGTGCAAACTTGTGCAATCACTTTATCACACTTAAATCAGTGTGGCGATATCTGGAAAAATTGGGAATCAACCTACCTCAGGACCCAACAATATCACTCTTGGGCATATACTCAAAGGATGCACACTCATACCACAGGACATTCGCTCAACTGCTTATAGCAGCATTATTCATAATAGCCAGAACTTTACACAATGGAGTACTACTCAGTGGTTAAAAAAAAATAAAATAAAAAAATAAAAACCAATGACATCTTAAATTCTTTTCATTAAAAAAACTGTGCATGAACTCCAAGAGAGAACCTGATTTCCTTGATAACATGTGGTAGGTACCAAAGGTAAGACTCCCTCAAATTTCTGATAACACAGTTTGATCTTGTATTGATGTTTGAAAAAGCACATAGAAAGGCAGTGTGCAATAGAGGGCCGGGGACATTGTGGCCATTTGGGAGATGATGGTAGAATTGTTTGATAAAAAAGTATCAATAGAGTTCAAGTGTTGAGAAGTATAGGTAAAAAGAATCTACAAATAGCATTGTTTAAACCTCCTCTAACTCAGACATGTTAATTACATAAAGCACTGCATCCTTTTTGTAAGTTATTAGACTACTTGAGTCAATTTTTCTTTTCCTTTCACTAGATACATCCCTGCACGTGTTAAAAGCAATGCTATGTGGGAGGAAACCTATGCTTTCCATTCCCATTTGAAACTTATCACAGAGCTTTGAGAAAGGAAAAACTAAACACAACAGAGATTAAATTTAAATTCACATTCAAAGTCACCTTTTCAGAAAAAAAAGCAAAAGTCAAGATTCACTTTTTCACTGTTTATTCAATTGATTGCAATTCATTAATTTAGATGGACCCTTGTTACTATAATTTTCATTTTGTAATGAGAAAACTTTTTCATTATAAAATAACATAATCAGGTAATAAAAATTATTGTGTATATGGAGAAATAAAGGTACACAATTAAGCTGCAAATTTTATGAAGACAAACAGAATAATGTACTAAAAGGAAAGAAAAACAAAGAGTTAAGGCTTTTACAAGTGTTAAGCTATCACTTGTGAACATTTTATATAAGAAATACAATTTAAACTGGGTGGTAGTAGTACATGGCTTTCATCCCAGCAATGGAGAAAAAGAGGTAGGCAGATCTCTACAAGATTGTGGCCAGCCTGGTTAACAAAGAGTACCTGGAACATTAGTGCTACACAGAGAAACCCTGCCTTGAAAAAAACAAAAAAAAATCCAAAAGCAATGCAATTGATTTTTTACTTAATCCACAATTCAAAGAGCAAGCAGAAGGATGGATCTATAATAGCTGAAAATCTTAGAAAGTATTGTGTTGGGGGGATGGTTGGAGAACTTGCTGATAATATAAAACTTGCAAAACAAGCTGTTGCTATTTCCCTCTTGATACATGTCTGTTGTCTATGGGACAATCATATCTAACAGTAATTGTCTAACAATTGTTCACACCGAGAAAGTACTTCTGATTGCAGACATTAACACATTTAGGCATTAAACCTCCTCACTATAATTACCCTTGAGCTTACTCTCACAAATGAATTAATGTGCTGATTGCTTGGACTAATACAGTGAGCAAAAGGGGATGAATTGCTTCCAAATCAGATAAAATGAAGCATGACATCATTTAATTAAGTTCATGGTTGTTGGGGTTAAGGAAAAACAGAAACATTTCCAGTGGGCCTGTCCTCCAAGATGGGCTATGAAGCAGAGGCAGAAGGGAAGGAGGAACTCCAGAGTTGCTGAAAACTGCAGTTTTAAACTGGGAGTTGCATTCACCAGTGTACCATCTGAGACAGTGGCATTTTTATAGCCAACAGTTTAAAGCATGGATGATATGGTAGCCAATGCAGATATGAGTATCCCATAAAAGAACTTAGAAGGCAAAATACACTTGCATCTCAATTTCGATAATCATAAACATTTGCTTTAGTAAAAGTTCTAAAATGGTACAGATCACAACTTTGGACTTGAGATTAAAATTTAAGTGAGCAAACAAATTTCTGAACAAAAGGTCAAGAAAACAGGACAAGTACATCAATAAGAGTTTGCCAGCTGCATAGTGGTTGTTGGGATACCCAGGGTGTCAGGCTTCATGTTTGGGACAGTAACTGAAAAGGGGAAACTGAGCACAAACAAATGGATACACCAAAGGTTGGAGGAGAAAGATAGGACTTATCAGTTAGCATTTGTATGCTACTGCACTAAGGGAGGGGAGGGGCTTCATAGTGTGTAAATACATAGGTTTATCATAAAAAAGACAGTTACTTCTTTCTTCTTAACATTCCTTCAAGTGTGTTTTGTTTATGGAACAGACAGCTATCATGAGAGGTGTTTTGCTGTCCAGGTGATTGGCTGGTCCATTTGTATTATTTCTTACAGAAGCAGAAATAGTATGTCATTGTACTCTCAAAACAATTTGGGCAGTATAGAATGTCATTCTTTACCCAGGGCCAAAGGGGCAACTCAGATTTCACCATTCTTTTGATTATAGAAGGGAGTTTCAAAAGAATTAAAGAAAAATAAAAATACATCTACAAAATATCCAAGAAGAAGTCTTTTCCATAACAAGCTTCAGCAAAACCATGCTGCTTCTATATTCATTCCTTGTATACATTATTTTACATCCTAAGGGGGGGCAATTCAGATGCATGATGTGGGATTCCCCTCTGTATGCTGTGATTACCATTAATGAATAAAAAAATTGCTCTGAACCTACAGCAGGACAGAACGTAGGAAAACAAGGAAGACAGAACTGAATGCTGTGAAAAAGAAGGCGGAGTCAGGAGAAGCCTTTAAGCCACCACCAGAGACAGATGTGCTGAAACTTTGCTGGTAAGCCATGGCCTCTTGGTGATGCACAGATTAATGGAGATGGGTTGAACTAAGATGTAAGAGTTAGCCAATAAGAAGCTAGAGCTAATGGGCCCAGCAGTATTTAAATAATAAAGCTTATGTTTGATTATTTTTTGGGTTTAGCAGCCAGGAACTAACTAGATCCTTACTACAGATGCATCCTTCCCATTTCATGCAGAATTTCAAATTCTAAGGACAGGTAATTGAGACATTCTCCCCTTACTTAAAGTTAATGTCTACCAGGGACATGGGATGAGGCCCAAAGCTGATTATGAGGCAGGGTCCATCCTTAATGATTTCCGTGTCTAATGCTCATGTGTGACTAGGTACCTAACAGTTTGACTAGAACATAAAATGAGTCCTATTCCATTCATACCAGATATTCCCACTGTGAACATCGCTGAACTGCAAAGTAAGGAGTTAAGAACAAGTGCATTTTTTCTGATTTGGACCAAGAGGTGACTTGTTTGTGTAACTACAAAGATGGTCATTAGTCTTCCTGATGAATTCCTGGGATGTGTCGTCACCCAACAAAATGAGTTTGTGCAGAGAGAGCTATTAGTAAATCAATAGTACTTTATTTAGATCATGGCTTGATTTCCTCTACTATCTCTTATCCATCCTTAGGTTGTAGAGGCCAAAACCTCATGAGTAGGGATTTTCAAAAGTGCTACATGCTAGATTTATGTGACTTCCTTACTTACCTTCACATAGAATTTTGAAACTATCATTTAGATGTAAGGCTGTATTATGTCTTGGATAATATAAGAAAAAATAAAACAGGAGTCATTTGAATTGAAAATTTGTGTTCTTTTATTTCCACAAAAATAAATCTTATTCATGTTTTTAATGAATAATGGTAAACAAAAACCCATATGAGTTTTCTTATTTGCCTTAGTAATAGTGCATTACTGCATAAACAGTAGATTCACCACAATGTTTGCGAATCACATTTCTATGTGTAAGAGTATGAACTCAGTGATGTAACTAACAGTCTGGTTTTTTCTCATCAACTCATTGTTTGACTTTAGACAGTGTTTCAGTGCAAATGTTCCTAACTTTGAAAAATAAGCTCAATCAAACACATCCATAAACCTAAATAAAGTTTCATGTAGGAGACATATAAAGCAGTTTACACTCAATAAGTAATGATTTTTTTCATGTCATCAATTGTTGAAGTTGCCAACATTTGTCATTGGCATGGTTTCACTGATTTGACATGTTGATCTTCCTGTATTCAGCTAACTCCTTGCAACAGACCCACACCACTTCCCCTCTCATCCTCACTCTACCTCTTTTCATCTTTAAGCATTTTGTTTCCATTTTAGTGAAAGCAATGTAAACAGGATTTATTACACTTTTTCTTATTATCCCTCAATAAGTTGAGCTGACATTTAAAGCCAAACTGTTTTTGAATTAATTATTTGAGTTGTTATTTGTGTATATATGAGCATGGGTATGTATGAGCATGTGTGAGGAGGTGGCAGAGACATACTTGTCAGTGATTATTCACTGGCCAGAGAAAAGCAGTGGGGTTCTCTTACTGCATACTCTTTTCTTGGTCCTTTGAGGATGTGATTACAGGCACACTCAGGATGCTTAACAGCGTTGTTCAGTTCTAAACTCTGGTCCTGATGATTGTCCAGCAAGCACTCACTTCTTGCTGAAGAACCCCAGAGACCTGGGTGCCTTCAACACACCGTCAAGACGCAAAACACCAGGCCAGCCAGCTGGATGCAATTGCAAGAGGGTTTAATATCTCAGACCTGAGGATGCCGCAGCGTGAATTGAGCATGCCTCTTTTAGCCTAGAGTCAGTATTTATATTCTATAAAAACAGATATGTGATTATACAGTTTCTATTAGCTACTTTAATTGAGGCGAGGGAAAAGTTCAGTCACGTCAGCTTTGTCCTTGTCTGGTGTTCTCTATTCATCCTTTATCTCTTTGTAAGCTAGGCCCGACCTTCAGACTAAAGGCTTACTGTTTCTGTGGGTCCTAGTGGCCTTGCCTTTAGATACCAAGGCACCTGGAATCCTGCTTAGGGAATCTTGGCCAATGTCCCTATTTTGGAGAAGGGGGGGTCGTGGTGTTACCGCTGCTGTTAACCCATTCCATTTCATTGTCCATCTTTTCACTTGTTTCTTTTGTTTGTAGTTGAAGTAGGGTCCCACTATGTACATTTGACTGACCTGGAACTAATTCTGTAGACCAAAGCAGGCTGGCCTTGAACTCAAAATTATCCCCTGCCTTAGCTACCTGAGTGCTGGGATTAAAGGCACATACTACCAGGCCTGGTTGAACATTAAACACTCTTAACCATCTTAGAACAATCTCTCAGGCTCCTAATCAAATGTGTCAAAGGCTCTGGAAGACTGTACAGTGCCACTGCATGTGATGATGCAGCAAACTACCTTACCAGACTTCTCTGTGGGCAGAAAAAGGATTTATTGGCGATCAAACTGCCAAAGCTATCTTTTGAGGATGGGGGCAGGGTGAAGAACAAATGGCAGTGAAAAAACAAGCAGATTTTAAATGTCACTCAGCATGGTGAGGATCTGAGTTGATACACACTGTGAGGATTGCATAGGAGCTAAGTACCTTTGCCCAAGGTAGCTGACCTTTGTGGGAAGGTTAAAGGAGGTTCCTGGAGAGGCAAGGCTAGTTTCTGGAAAACAGGAACCTGCTTTTAGACTTGTTTATGATAATAATCCCTTTATTTACCCAAATGAAGCCCTGTTTTGGATAATGTCACCAGCACTGCCATTTGTGTCGGGGGGGGGCAGAGGGATATGTGGACCTAACACCTACCTTCAAATAGTCCTCCTTGTTATAATGGTTGTTGAGGAAAAGAGAATTGAGGAATGGATGAACAGATCTCTCTTCTCTTCCTCTATTTGCCTAAAATCAGGACATAGATTTGTAAGACAAAACCATCCTTATCCTACTTCCTCCCATGAAAGAGAAGGTTGTTACTGAAGATCACCTCAGGCTGTTTTGGGCCTGAAACCAGCAGAGTCTCCATTAATGAGCTGCACTAATTGGCCTTTAACCTGCTGCTTTTTGTCTCATCACTCAGAATCTTTCTTGTCACTTCTCCAATAGTTTGTCATTCTTTGTTGAGCTGTGCTATCCACAGGAATCCAAAGCCACCTGTGTGAGCACAACTGTTCTCTATTTCCCACACATGCAGGAAATGTACTTGCTACTTTTTTTCTTGTGTTGATTGATTAGACTTTTGCAACCAAGTGTTTATTGCAATCAAAAACTTATGGGGGCTGAAGAAAAGATCACTTTTTCCTGTTCTATAATGTCTGCCTCACAATCTCTCATAGCACATCCTCCCTAGGATCTTCTATTCAATGATTAAAGAGACAAATAAAGGCTCAGTGACCAAAGAATGATCCTGGTGTGCAATATTCTCCATTTCCAGAAAAAAAAAATCATACAAAGTTGCATAGAATATGAGAAAATTAGCTAAGAGGAATAGTAAGAGTTTCCTCAAAGGCAAGCAAACAGTCTCCTATATGAATCAATGAGCAACTCTAGAATGAGTGGTGAAATCCAGGTTTCTGGGCTTAGGTGAATTCTTGCCTTGGCACACTTTATCGTGAGCATGGAGGGCACTCATCCAGTAGGTGGCATCTGGTTATGTCGAATCGCAAGGATGTCTTGTTAGAATCAAGTTGGTGGCACCCTGTCAGGCATGTGTCACAGCCCCCAGCTCCTTATACCAGTGCCTTTCTGTTCTTCACATGTCCTTAAAGCATTGCATATGTTCTTCCCTCTGACTAGAACCTTTTATCCTTTCCATAGCTCTTTACTTCTAGGTTTTCACCTTAAATTCAGCCCTTCAAAGACATCTATCTTCTCTGATCATCTCTCCCATAGTTACTGCTGCCATGATGAAATATTCTTACAAAAAACATCTTAAAGAAAGAAGGGTTTTGTGTTGTTCCACAGCTCTAAGTAATGTCTACATTACTGGGGTGCTGTGGAAACTCCTTCAGGCAATAACCTTTAAGATATCAGCCCACTCTGGGTGTGGTCTCATGTACTATAAATGCAGACAAAAAGCATATGTGAACCTCTTGGTTGTTGGATTCGACTCCAGTTCTCAGCGTATGCATGGGACTGCAGATAGCTACTATTTCTGTGAGTTTATCCCCTAATAAAAATCTTTGTTATACTCCATTTTGGAACTCTTTTGTATGCCAACAAATTGGCACCCACGAGGCCCGAGTCCACACCATCGCGCAGCTCTGCCCAGAAATCAGCGTGCAGCCTTCTCCCATCCCATGCAGCTGAACTAACTCTCTGGCATGCAGCTGTGCATCGTTTGACTCAGCAGGCCTGTGGCAGTGACTTGATAATTTCCAGCCACATTCCATGCCCATGTGACTTGGTACCTCCTACTGCCACCCACTGCTTTCTGCCACCACTCCTCCATGGCTTCTATGGCATCTGTCAGACCTGCTCTGATCAGGCCAAGCTCTGATTCCAGGAGAAGAGGCTCTAATCCTGCGCCTGGAACATAGGCCTACATTTCCAATTTGCATCCATGAATGCCTGGCCTGAGCTCTAGCCAGTAACCTCACGGTTTGCCACTGCCTACAAGCTCTGGGTTTCTTGAACTTTTGCCCAACTCAAACCTTCTCCTTATGCAGGTGTGCTGCTTTTAAGTTTTTAAATAAACTTGGTAGTAATTCTATCTAAGTCTCAAGAACTATTTCTGACCTGCCTTATTGCCACAACTGCAAAACCTGCTGCCCAATCAAGATTATTACACTTCCAACGATTTTGTGAGAATTATAATGGAGGCAAGTTAATTTGATTAATAAATAAATAAATTTGAAAATCATAAACCAACCTCAAGATAATGGCAGATATCACCATTCTACTTTTATTTCTACTATTAACAGAATTCTGCAAGAGTTATATGACCTACCTTGTACATATATTTCTGTGACCATAGTGGCTAATAGTTTTGTTCTTCATATTATATCCTTAGAGAAATGGTTTAATAACAGAGTCAAGAATGAGAAACTTTTAGGAAGGATACAGTCTTTAGCTGAAAAGATTCATACTATTGAAAATCATAACCTTAATTTGACAGGCAAAATGCAATTCATGCCAATGGGTTATGAAACCTTACAAAAGGGTACTGAGAGATTATCTGAAAGGATTCATATTGTTGAAATTGACAATCACAATCTGTTAAAAAAAAGTTATAATAAGCTAGCAGATATAACATCCCTCCAGGAAGGCAATCTACATGGCATCCAAATAATATCTAAGGATGAGAAGCTATCATTAAAAGAAAATTTTTAAACCTTGGAATTAGAAGTGCAGGATGAAAACCAGAAACTAATGAATTTAATGAAATCATTAGAAACATGCACAGATCAAGAGATTCAAGCTTTACAAAAGACAGTGATAAAAAAATTTGAATCAATTGAAGAAGTTGTCAGAAGAAATAAGGAGAGTAAATACAGGCAAAGGATTTAGCATCACGAGTACCTCTCAGAATCAGAGATGACTTACCAAGAATTTTAGCTAATTATCTTGTTATTACCTCTAAAAAGTCAGCAAATACTCAGTACCTAAATGGATACACAGAATATAAATTGAAATTTATAGGTATGAAATATCTAAAAGAAATTAAGCAAGCAGTAGTAACTTATGGCATGCATCCACCATTTGTTAGGGGGATGATAAAGACATGGGCTTCAATTAATAGGGTTATTCCACATGATTGGCTTCAATTAGTATTAGCGGTGCTTCAATTAGTATTAGTGGTGCTAGAAGATACATCATAGTTACAGTGGAAGTGCTATTAGAGGAGGCTAAAGTCCTGGAACATCAAGGTAGAGTCAAAGGATTTGAGGCCTCCCAATATCAAATTCATGACAAGGGCTGTTATGCTGATCCACAGAGTCAAGCTATTAACAATGGACACATCTTGCCCCTATGCTACATAGCAGCCTTGAATGCTCGGGACAGGATTCACGAACTAGGAAGAACAATTGAATCATGTACTAGGCCATACATGTCCCAAGAAACCTTTTAGTGACTTTTTATGAAGATTAACGTTGTACAAATAGGGGTAACAGATCCAGAAGCTATACAAGTACTTTTTGAATCTTTGGCTTTTGTAAATGTCAACGTAGAATGCAAAAAGATACTTGGGCCTTTAAAGGTCAAATTAACACCAATGAATGAATGGATCCTGTACACAGCCAATGCTGAGTCATTTGCGTATAATACTGATACTTGGTAGAAGAAGCAATTTTCAAAGGTATGAAGAGAAAATAAAATACCAAATTTTTTAATTATGGTAGAATAGGACATCTGAGAAGGGATTGTAGACAAGATATCCCTAGAAATAATGTTGCCTCTGAAAATGACAAAATAAAATGTCTCAATCTTTTGTTATTATGGATTATGTAGAAGATATGGCAAAGGCTGACAATAGAACAATGTAGGTAGATCAGAAAAAGACAAATAAGGCAATCCATTATCATTGGGAAACTCCTTGGGGGGACTCTCACGGGACCCCAGGTTAAATGAGGTCCAGTAATTCCCAGGAACTATGGAGGATACACCTCCCCAGGATAATTAGAATATCTAGCCCTGCTGTAAAAAAAAAACACATTGCTCTAGATGATAGAATAAACACGGAGGATGAACCAAAAATTCCAATAGAAAATGGGAAACATATATTTTGGCAGAGCTCTGTAAATGATCAAAGACTAAAGCTGATAGTAGGAATAAATAACATTATAATTGAAGGATTACTAAACACAGGTGCAGATGTGCCTATTATTACTCCAGAATCTTGGCACCCAAAATGGCCTCTTCAGGAGGCAGATGTTCATTCAATTCCTAAGAATTGGAACCCTATCCCAAGTAAATAAAATACAAGATGGGTTGAATGTGTAAAGCCAGAAGGACAGAGAGGAAGGCTGAGGCCACATGTGGCTAATATAGCAATGAATTTCTGGGGTCATAATTTCTTGCAATGGAATACCCAGATTAAGATTCCTGCAGTCTCAGAAATGAAATATAAATCAAGTCATGTTTCTGGGAAGGATATTATAAGGTACTATTAAAAAACAGTCACCAACCATTCAGGCTGTACAAAAAAAAAAAAAAAGAAAGAAAGAAAGAAAGAAAGAAAGAAAAGGAAAAAAAGAAAAAAGAGAAAAACTAGTAAACTATTAGAGGTACCAATGTACCTGCTATTAAAATGGTTAACTATGAAACCTATATGGGTTAAACAATGGCCGTTAACAAAAAAAAAAAAAATCAGGCTTTAAAACAGCTGGTAGAGGAGAAACTAGATTGAAGAATCAACAAGCCTGTGGAATTTGCCTGTATTTGTTGTTAAAAAGAAATCTAGAAAATGGAGAATGGTGACAGATCTAAGAACTGTTAATAAGGTGATTCAACCAATGACCCCTCTACAATCTGGAATTCCTTCATCTTCCCTATTGCCTAAAGGATATTTTCTTATATTATTGTTTTAAAATATTGTTTCTTCACTATACCTTACAAGAAAAAGAAGAAAAGTTTGCCTTCACAGTGCCTACTTACAATAATTCTCAGTCTTCTAAAAGATATCAATGGAGGATCCTCCCACAAGAAATGTTAAATAGCCTCTCCATATGCCAATATTTTGTAAGTCAGCCATTGGAAATAATACTTAAGCAATTTTCTGAATCTATAGTTTACCATTATATGAATGAAATTTTGCTATCTGATTCAAATGTAGATTCTTTAGAAAGAATGTTGGAAGAAGTTAAGAAAGTTTTGTCTATTTGGGGATTACAAATTGCTCCTGAAAAAATAGAAAGCCGGGCGGTGGTGGCGCACGCCTTTAATCCCAGCACTTGGGAGGCAGAGGCAGGCGGATCTTTGTGAGTTCGAGACCAGCCTGGTCTACAAGAGCTAGTTCCAACGCAGGCTCCAAAGCCACAGAGAAACTCTGTCTCGAAAAACCAAAAAAAAAAAAAAATAGAAAGAGGAGGTTCTATCAATTATCTAGTTTATAAAATAGGTTTATATATAACTAGAACACAAAAAGTTCAAATTAGGAGAGGTTGATTGCAGACTCTCAATGACTTCCAAAGATTGCTAGAAGACTTTTAAAATATATGGCCCACTTTTGGGATAACATCTGATCAAATACTTCATTTTAATAAAATATTATATGACAACAAAGACTTATATAGTCTCATGGAATTAAGAGCAGAAGCTGAGAAATAATTGACTTTGATTGAAGAGAAACTACAGGACACACATGAGGATCATGTGGATCCAAATCTTAAGTGCATTCTATTCATATTACCTTCCACATATTCCCCTACAGGAATTTTAATGCAAAGAGAAGATGCTATCTTAGAATGGATTCTTTTGCTAAATAAACTGAGTAAAAAATTAAAATCTCATGTGAAAAATGTCTCTGAATTAACTATGAAAGAAAAATTGAAACTTCATTACTCAAGGAATAGGCCCAGAAGAAATCATAGTACCTTTTACTAATGATGAAATTAAGAATTATGGGAAGACAATGAACCCTGGCAAAGAGCTTTAATAACAACTATTCCAAAGGCAATATAATTAACCTTATAAAGAGAGCTAATTGAATCCCTTTTTACATTATATATGGTACACCCATAACTGGAGCCTCAACATTCTATACTGATATCAATAAATCTGGAAAGTCCAGGTTACAAATCAGAGGATTTAGGTAAAGTGGAACAAAGCCCTTATGGTTCTGTCAAAAAGCCAGAATTATATGCTATTCTTATGGTACTAAGGGATTTTAAAGAACCTTTCAATATGGTTACTGATTCACAATATGCAGAAAGAGTTGTTTTGCATGTTGAAACCATTGAATTTATACCAGATAATATAGAATTGATTTCATTATTTATTCAGGTTCAAGATATAATTGGGAAGAGGCTATGTACAATATAAATAACACACCACCAATCCTATACAGGTCTTCCAGATCCTCTAACACAATGTAAAGCATAAATTAATTCATTATTGATTGGATACATGCTGAAGACCTCAGAATTTCATTAAAAAAACATTATGTCAATAGCAAAGGTTTTTAAAATAACTTTTCTATTACATGATAACAAGCAAAGGAGACTTCCTATTTTTCTTTATACAACCAAACACCACTATCTACAGGAAATAAATCAAAGGATACTCAAAAGAATGAAATCTGGCAGATACATGTGTTTCACTTTGTCAGTTTCTCTTTGCTTGGTGATTCTTTATGGATAGCTATCTTTTCTTCGTTAGGCATCTAGATGCCCAAGGTCTCTCAAGATTCTGAAGATGGGTATTTTCCTGCAAAGACAAAATCAGAACCCTGCCCCAACTCTTATGAGGTTTTCTTACACCTGTAGGATTATCACCTCTGTGGATGAGCTGTCATTTTTCTTTATCAAGAGTTTTCACCTTTTTAAACCAAATCTTGATTAATTTTGATGGTATCTATAACTTTTGTTCTCCTGTGGAAACAAGAGCAAACCCCTTCCCCAAAGTAACATATCTCCTGGTTTCCATTCTAAGGTCAACACATCCCTGGAGTACACTGGCTGATTTAATTCAGCAGGATTTTCTATTATTCAATGTCTCTCTGCTGCCACTGTTCCTTTCTCATAAACATTAAGACTATTTAAAGTTAATAAAGCATTGTGTTATCTAATTCTGGGGCTACGTTTTATGTTTGTTTAACATGTCCTTTATAGTTTGCTTTGATCTTTCTTTAACTGTCTGACCTATAGGATTGTGCAGTATACTGGTAATATGCTTTATATTATAATAAGCAAAAAATCATTTTCTTAAAGGCTAATGATGAATCCTTGTCTGTCTTTGTGCATATATACCCATGAAGATTATAAATTTTAATAAATGTGTGATTACCAAATCAGCCTTTTCTGAACTCAAAGCAGCTGTCCATTGAAAACCTGAACTGATTTATGGTACCAATATTCTTTGTAGGGAAAAATTTTACTACCTAAACACAAATATCTCCCTACTTCTCAGTATAGTGATAGTCACAACTCACTTAAAAATCAAAGCTAACTTTGGAGTTGGACAGTGGTGATCCTTCCCTAAATCCAAGCATGCTGTGAAAAGAAAAATTCAGAGTTTCTGTCTCATGTCATGAGACAGCTGGTGAGGAACAGAAGATAAAATTTAGGAACTACTATTATCAAAACTCTGCTTTCACAAAATTTTACTTCTTCCCATACCCATTTTTGCCTCCCTGGTACCTTCCATTGAATATATGTCTATACAAATAATGTTTAAGTTTTCTATAATGAACAACAAATTTTCCTGCAGTAATCTTTGAAGTTTTCAGGAAGAAGATGGGTCCCCATAACAATAATTCCATCTAGTTGGTATGATGCTATTATGCTGATAGCGCCACTTTAATGTCAGTTTTCGGTTACAAACTGCTCAAGATGGTTTCAACTTGGCTAGTTGAGATGGTGCACTTTCTTAGAATGTTCTGGCCAGAACTTTAAATAAGAATTTCAGAAAATCCCTCTGCAATTATACCAGACTGTAATCTTGAAACTTAACCATCATTTTAGTTTTTACAGGATTCCATCGAAAGAGCATCACCCCTCTAACAGCTGGAAGCAATTCTAGAAAATGACATCCCCTCTCCCAACAAAGTTTATCCTCAGAACTAGGGACATTATTAGGGGTTGGTTATAAGTGGTATATGGTTGGGGGTAGAAATGAAGTAGGCTCAGAGATCTCTCTTGAAATAAAAGGAAATGGATGGGATGGGATAATACATAGATTTACTGTAAGCTTAGTAACACTAACGATAATAGTGAGAATACTTGTGAGCTATTTTTATAGACAATTTACATTGGTATAGATTCTTGTACATTGATACAAATTATATTTGTTATATTGAATATGCTCCTATTTCTGTTTACAATATTTGTGCACCTATGCAACGCTATTTTGTAAAAAGTATGCATACATGTTTCTACTTCTCCTTAAGATATTTTGTATATAGATGCAACTTTAGGATATATTTTCATATTGTACTATACCATTCTACCTCTTATCAGGATACATATGTATTGTTTACATATTGAAATCATTGTCATTTGCTGCACATTAGTTTAAAGATTGTTTTTTTTTTAATATGAAGCCTTAGTCTTTAAGCTATGAGGAATTAAGAATTGCAGGTCAATAGTCATCCATGATTGTGAAACTTATAGTAAGACTAATAAGGTTCTTTATATGCATAAAGACTGTATTCTGCATAGATAGATACTCTTCAAACACTTCAAAGAACTGTGAACTATGATATTTAAGTAAATATCTTAGCATTTTGGTGACATGAGACAAATTCGCTGGGCAGCATCCATCTATTCCCAATAGAGTGTTTGACACTGAAGACACTCCACTTAGAATTTGTTTTATTCTTGGAGTATGTTTTCTTCTTGGCAAAACTGGCCCTTGGGCAAAGAATTGCCCCTGCCTCGACTACTCGCAAAATGCACAGTGTCCAGGTTGTACAGCAGGGTGCAAATAAAAAGACTTCCAAACCTTTCAAAGCCAGGGTAAGAAAGTTTTTCAAAATTTCCTGTCTCTGAAAATGGTCTTCCAGTTACTCTAGACCTTAGCAAAATTTGGTTGCCCCAATATTTCAAATGAGACTTTGGGTGATTGCCAAGGTATCTGGTTGTCTCTGTCATTTCTTGAACCTTTTGGAAGTTGCTTGATTGCATTTCCTGTTTACTAAAGTAATATTATTTACCTTCTCAGGTCTTTGATGGGATTGATAATTAGATAGTCATAGTTACTTTCCTGTTATGACTTAGCCAAACCATTTTTAATATAAGACTTAGACTCCTTAGGATAGGATAACTATTGAAACATTTAGCATGTTTCTTTTTTAATGTTGTTCATATTGGTGGTAATTCTAATTTTTATGTATGTTTTCTTTCAATTAGAAGTTTTTTTAAAATGTTTTTATTGAGTTATATATTTTTCTCTGCTCCCTTCCCTTCTTTTCACCTTCCCTTCTCATGCTTCCCTTCCCATGCTCCCAATTTTCTAAGAATATCTTGTCTTTTTCTATATTTCATGTAGTTTATATCCATATATATCTATTTTAGGGTCCTCATTGTTGTCAAGGTTCTCTGGAATTTTGAGTTCTAGGCTGGTTTTACTTTTCTTTATGTCTAAAAGCCACTTATGAGTGAGTACAGATTATATTTGTCTTTCTGGGTCTGTGTTACCTCACTCATTATAATGTTTTCTAGATCCATCCATTTGCCCACAAACTTAAAGATGTCATTATTTTTTCCCGCTATGTAGTACTCCATTCTGTAAATGTGCCACATTTTCCTTAACCATCCTTTGGTTGAGGAACATTTAGGTTGTTTCCTGGTTCTTTCTATGACAATCAATGCTGCTATGAATATAGTTGAGCATATGTCCTTGATTGTATGATTGAGCATTCTTTGGGTACATACCCAAAAGTGTTATTGCTGGGTTTTGAGGTAGGTTATTTCTTAATTTTCTGAGAAATTGCCATACCAATATCCAAGGAAACTGTACCAGTTTGAACTCCCACCAGTAATGGAGGAGTTTTCTTTGGTACAAAAACATATCCTCTCAGGCATAAGTTATCATCAGTGTTTTTGATTTGGCCATTCTTACAGGTGTAAGATGGAATCTCAGAGTTGTTTTTGATTATAATTTCTCTGATGGCTACAGATGTTGAGCATTTCCGTAAGTGTCTAACACCCATTTTTGATTACTCTGTTGAGAGTTATCTGTTTAGGTCTGTACCCCACTTTTTTGGATTATTTATTCTTTTGATGACCAATTTCTTGAATTCTTTGTAGATTTTGCAGATCAGCCCTTTGTATGATATGGGGTTGGTGAAGATCTTTTCCCATTCTGTAGGCTGCTGTATTGTCTTGTTGATCATGTCATTTGCTTTACAGAAGCCTCTCAGTTTCTGGAGGTTGAATTTATTATTTCTCTCAGTGTCTGTGCTACTGGGATTATATTTAGGATGTGATCTCCTATGCCAATGCATTTAAGTGTTCTCTTCTATGAGATTCAATGAGGTTGGCTTTATCTTGAAGTCTTTGATCCATTTGTACTTGATTTTTTTTTATATGCCGAGAGATATAGGTATATTTTCATTCTTCCACAGGTTGATATTTGGTTATGTTAGCACCATTTGTTTAATTTTTCTTTCATCTTTTCCATTTGATACTTTTTGCTTCTTTGTCAAAATTCAGATGTTTGTAGGTGTGTGGATTAATAGCTGGGTCTTCAATTCAGTTCCATTGGTTCTCTTGTCTGTTTATATGCCAGTACCAGGCTGCTTTCAGTACTGTAGCTATTGTAGTAGAGTTTGAAGTCAGGGATTGTGGTGTCTCCAGATGTTAATTTATTATACAGGATTGTTTTGAATATCCTTGGTTTTTATGCTTTTCCACATGAAATTGATTATTATTCCTTCTAAGTCTATGAAGAACATGCATGTGATTTTGATGGGCATTGCATTGAATCTGTAGATTGCTTTTGGTAAGATTACCATTTTTTTAAAAAAAGGGGGGAAATTGATGGGATTAATAGATTGGTATTTGTGAGCTATTGTTTATAGATAATTACATTGGCATAGATTTTTGTATAAGGATACAAAGTTAAATTATATCGAATATTGTATGCATGCATATGCTTCTACCTCTGTTTAAAATATTTTTGATGTATTGATATATATATAGATATAGATATATATTTACCATTTTACAGTGTACATTTCTACCTCTGATTAAGATACTTATATATTGTTTATGTATTGATACCATATTGCAATGTATACTTGTTAATTGTTTACATTTGGAGGGTCATTGTCCTCATTTATTACACAGTTGTTTATTCACTTAGTCTTTAAGTCAGATAGGTATTAAGAATGGTAGATCAATAGTCATCTATGTTTGTCATATTTATAGCTAGGTTAATCAGGTTCTTTAGATACATAGAGATTATATTCTGTATAAATAGTCTTAAACCTCTTCAAAGAGCTGTAGAAAATGGCATTTAATCTAACCTAGAATTCTGTGGTAAAGAGACACAAACGTTCCTGGCTACACTGATCTATTCCTGAGAGATTGTTGAGCGCCAAAGACACTTCAATTGGAGCTTGTCTTCTTCTTGGCAAAACCGGCCTCTGGGCAAGGAACTGCCCATACCTCAACTACTGACAAAATACATAAAAGCTGGAAATGGATAAGCAGAACTGTCAAATCCTGCCAAGACAGGGTAAGATAGTTTTGAAATTTTTCTTGCCTTTAAAAATAATCTGTCAGTTATTCTAGGCCTTAGCCAAAGTTGGTTGCTTCAACACTGCAAATGTGACTTTGGGTGATTGGCCAGGTAGCCAGCTGTCTCTGTGACTGTTTCATATTTTGGAAGTTGTTTGATTGCACTTCCTAATCACTCAGGTAATGTTATTTCCCTTCTCAGATCTTCGATTGGGTTGAAGATTAGATAAATGTAGTTAGTTACTTTCTTCTCATGACTTGGCCAATTTATTCATTATATAAGAATTAAGCTAGTTAAGAATAAGATATTCTATTTTTACTGTATATTGTTTTGTAGTAGGTTTAGAACTGTCTTACTTAAACAAAAGGGGGAGGTGCTGCGGGAGATTAAGCCCTCTTGCTTTCAGCCAATGGCTTCTAAGATACCCGCCCAATGTGGGGTGTGGTTTTCATTTTAAAAAAAAAGCCACAGCCGCTCTCTGAGCTAACTTGCTTCAGGCTTCCATGCTGACTGCTAGACTCGGTTTCCTGTTTGCGACCAGAGGAACGTGGTTTGGGACATTGATCTGTAAGTTTTATCCCCTCCAATAAAATACCCCTTTTTAAATCAAATTGGTGTACTATTGTCCTGAGGCAATACTACCTACTAAAGAGCATGGAAGATCTTTCCATATTCTGGTTTCTTCTTCAATTTCTTTTTCAAAGATTTAAAGTTCATGTCACATAGGTGTTTCACTTGTTTGGTCAGAGTTACTCCAAGATATTTTTTTCTATTAGTGTCTATTTTGAAGGGTGATATTTCTCTAATTTCTTTCTCAGCCCATTTATCATCTGTGTAAAGGAGGGCTACTTATTTTTTTGCATTAATCTTGTATCCTCCTGCATTACTGAAGGTGTTTATGAGTTGTAGAAGTTCATTGATACAATTTTTGGGGTCACTTATTGTAAACTTTCATATCATTAGAGAATAGTGAGAGTGTGACATCTTTTCTTCTGATTTGTACCCTCTAGACCTCCTTTTGTTGTTTTATTGCTCTATCTAGAACCTCTTGAATAGATATGAAGAGAGTGGACAACCTTGTCTTGTTCCATATTTTAGTGGGATTGCTTTGAGTTTCTCTTCATTTAGTTTGATATTGGCTATTGGCTTGCTGTATATTGCCTTTATTATGCTTAGGTATGTTCCTTGTATTCCTGCTCTCTTCATGAAGGGATGCTGTATTTTGTCAAAGGTTTTTTCATGAGATGATCATATGTGTTTGTTTTTTTTTTCAGTTTGTTTATATGGTGGATTACAATGACAGATTTTTGTACGTTGAACCATCCCTGCATCTCTGGGATGAAGCCGACTTGATCATGGTAGGTGATTTTTCTGATGTATTTTTTGGATTCTGTTTGCCAGTATTTTATTGAGTATTTTTGCATCAATATTCATGAGTGAAATTGGTCTGTAGTTCTCTTTCTTGTAATGTTTCTATGTAGCTTGGGTATCAGGGTTACTGTAGCCTCATATAAAGAGTTTGGCAATGTTCCTTCTGTTTCTTTGTGTGGAACAATTTGAGGAATATTGGTATTACTTCTTCTTTGAAAATCTTGTCAAATTCTGTGCTGAAACCATCTGGTCCTGTTTTTTTTTGTTTGTTTGTTTTTTGTTTTTGTTTTGTTGTTTTTGTTGAGAGACTTTTAATGATTTTTTCCATATCTTTAGCAGTTATAGGTCTATTAATTTGCTTATCTGGTTTTGATTTAATTTTGATAAGTGATATTTATCCAGAAAGTTGTCCATTACCTTTAATTTTACAATTTTGTGGAGTACAGGTTTTCGAATTATGCCCTAATGATTCTCTGAATTTCTTCCATGTCTGTTATTTTGTCCCCCTCTTCATTTCTAATCATGTTAATTTGGATGTTTTTTTCTCTGCCTTCTGGTTAGTTTAGATAAATATTTGTCTATTTTGTTGATTTTCTCAGAGAACCAACTCTTTGTCTCATTGATTCTCTGTATTGTTTTCTTTGTTTCTATTTTGTTGATTTCAGTTCACAGTTTGATTATTTCCTGCCATCTAGTCCTCCTGGGTGAGTTTGCTTCTTTTGTTCTAGAGTTTTCAAATGTCCTGTTAACTCACTAGTGTGGGATTTTTTCCAGCTTCTTTATGTAGGCATTTAGTGCTATGAACTTTCCTCTTAACACTGCTTTCATTGTGTCCCATAAATTTGGCTTATGTTGTGTGGTCATTTTCATTGAATTTTAGGAAGTCTTTAATTTCTTAATTTATTTCTTCCTTAACTCACTGATGATTCAGGTGAGCATTGTTTAATTTCCATGTGTTTGCAGGCTTTCTGGAATTAGTGTTGCTGTTGGATTATAACTTTAAGCTGTGGAGATCCTGTAAGATACATGGGGTTATTCCAATCTTTTCGTATCTGTTGAGGTTGGCTTTGTTACCTAGTATGTGGTCAGTTTTTGAGAAGGTTCCATGAGGTGCTGAAAAGAAAGTGTATTCTTTTATGTTCAGATGGAATGTTCTATAGGTGTCTGCTATGTCCATTTGAGTCATAACATCTGTTAGTTCCCTTATTTCTCTGTAATTTTCTGTCTGCCAGACCTGTTCAGTGGTGAGAGTGGGGTGTTGAAGTCTCCCACTATTAATGTGTGGGGTTTAATGTGTGATTTAAGCTTTAGAAGTATTTCTTTTACATATGAGGGTGCCCTTGTATTGGTGCATAGATGTTCAGTATTGAGATATCCTCTTGATTGATTTTTTCCTGTGACTAATATGAAATGTCCTTCTTTGTCTCTTTTGTTGGTTTTAGTTCAAAGTCTATGTTGTCAGATATTAGGATAGCTATACCAGCTTGTTTTTTACGTCCATTTGATTGGAAAATATTTTCTCAACACTTTAATCTGAGGCAATGTCTGTCTTTGAGGTTGAGGTGTGTTTATTGTATGCAGAAGGATTGATTCATTTTTGTATTCAGTCTGTTAGCCTTGTCTTTTATCAGTGAGTTGAGTCCATTTATATTAAGGAATATTAATGACCAGTGATTGATTGATCCTGTTATTTTAGATTTTATTGTTGGTGATGCTATTGTGTGTGTTTTTCCCTTCTTTAGGATTTGCTCTTGTCAGATCATCTATTTGTGTTTTTGTGGATGTTGCCAACTTCCTTGGTTTGGAGTTTTCTTTCTAGTACTTTGTGTCGGGCTGGGTTTGTAGCTAGGTATTGTTTAAATCTGGTTCTCTTATGGAATATCTTGTTTTATCCATCTATAATGATTAAAAGTTTTATTGTGTATAGTAGTCTGGGCTGGCATTCATGGTCTCTTAATGTCTGCATAATACATGAACAGGCTTTGATTGTTTCAATTGAAAAGTCAGGTGTAATTCTGACAGGTATGTCTTTATATGTTACTTGAGCTTTTTTCTTTGCAGCTCTTAATATTATTTCTTTATTCTATATGTTTAGATTTTTGATCAAAAAAGTCCCCTTTTTTGATCCACTCTACTTGGTGTTCTGTAAGCTTATTGTATCTTCATATGCATATCTTTCTTTAGGTTGGTAAAGTTTTCTTCTTTGATTTTGCTGAATATATTTTCTGTGACTTTGAGCTGGAGAGCTTCTCCTTCTTCTATACCTATTATCCTTAGGTCTTTTCACTCTATCCTATATTTCTTGGATATTTTGTGTTAAGCTTTTGTTAGAGTTAATGTTTTCTTTGACTGATTAATCTATTTCCTCTATTATATCTGCAGCACTAGAGATTTTTCTCTTCCATCTCTTATATTCTGCTGTTTATACATACATTTGTGATTCCTGATAGTTTTCTTATAATTTCCATTTCTATAGTTCCCTCAGGTTGTGTTTTCTTTATTGTCTCTGTTTTAGTTTTCAAGTCTTTAATCATTTCAATCACCTGTTTGATGACTTTTTTTTGGTTTTCTTTAAGGGATTTGTTGATTTCTTCCAACTTTTTGTTTGTCTTTTCCTCCATTTCTTTGAGGAAATTTTTCATTTCCTCTTTAAGGGCCTCAAACATTCTCCTAAAGATATTTTTAAGTCATTTTCTTCTGCTTCATCTATATTTGGTTGTTCAAGTCTTGCTGTTGTAGGTCCACTAGTTTTGATTGGTGTCATGTTGCTCTTTGTGGTGTTAAGTATGTTCTTACCTTGTCTACCCATCTGTTCATCTGATTGGTGTAGTTGGGGCTGTCTGTGTTTCTGGGGATCAATCTTCCAGGTGCCAGTGAATCCAAGGCTCACATGGGTGCTCCTCATTGTGCAGTCAGGGCCATGGTTCCATTAAACCCTGAGGTCACTCTGCAGGTTGTTCAGTGCTTCCTGACATCCCTCTGCAGTACAAGGAGTTATTCAGAACTGCTCCCATGAAAGTTGCTTGCTGGGGGCTGCTTCCACTGAGGTCACTGCCTTGTGCCTGCTCCAGCAGAGGTGGCTGGTTTGGACCTGCTCTGGTGGAAGTTGCTGTCTCAGGCCTTCTACCTCCAAGGTTGCTGATTCACACTAGGTTCTGTCAAGGTCTCAGGCTTGAGCCTGCTTCCTCAGCCTTGGCTTCCTTGTACTTGCTCCTGTGGAGGTTGTTGCCTCATGCCTGCTCAGGTGGAGGTCAGTGGATCAAGCCTGCTCCTGGGGAGGTCACTGCCTCAGGCCTATTCCCACAGATATCCCGGCTTGGGCCTGCTCATTCTGTGGTCCCTGACTCACAGCCAGTCCTGCAGAGGTCTCTGGCTCAGGCCTGCTCCCTCAACTATCACTCCCTTGTACCTGCTCCTGTGGAAGTTGCTTCCTCAGGTGTGCTCTGGCAGAGAGCCCCCAATTAGAATTCTAAAGTATTATCCGGAAATATTTTCTAAAATAGTTCCTTCAAGAATATTGTGTTTCTTTTATGTAATTTTTTGGTCTCTTCTTTTCCATGGACAATACTTGATATTTGTTCTTATGTATATTGTTTTGTAGTAGGCTTAGGACTGTCTTATTCAGACAAAAGGGAGAGGTGCTGTGCGAACACCTTCAACCAATAGCCTTTAAGACATCAGCCCACTTTGGGTGTGGTCTCGTGTACTTTAAATACAGACAGAAAACTAGAGTAGGCCTCTTGGCTGCTAGATTTGGTTTCAGTTATCAGCACATGCAGAGGACTGTGGATCACTATTTTTGTGAGTTAATTCCCTAATAAATATACCTTCGTTATACTCCATTCTGGGATATTTTGGGACTCTTTTGTATGGCAGCAGTAGAGAAATCATAACAGGAAGGTTTCATGGTAGTTGTTCACATTACCTTCATAGTCTGTGAGCAGAGAATGATGGTGACTCACGCTCAGCTAGCTTCCTCCTTTATATTATGTCTAAGACACAAACCTAGCAAATAAAGCCACTCTTTGGGATAGATCAGGCTATATCAATTCACCCAAACAAAATATCCCTCACAGGCATGCCCAGAAGGTGACCTCATCATACACAGTGTCTCATGTTGTGTGTAGGTTTGTCTTTCATGTGATTTTCATTCCTGTGACACTGACCATCAATACTAACACACCATCGCCCCTTTCACACTTCCTACTTCATTTTTGAACTTAAAATAAGAGGTTGTTATTTCATGTACTAACTTTTTATCTATGCATGAACTTTCCTATATTTGCTTATCTATCATTAATTCAGTATCTTATTAGACTGCAAGCCCTTTATGGAAAATGAGCAATATTGAAACATGAATAAGACCATTTTCATGTGTAGTTTAATTCAGTGGTCAAAGGTAAAATTAAGGTGCTTGAATGGGCATAGAAAGTCTAGGTATATCTAGTTCAAAGGTATTAAAAGTAGAGTCAACATTTTCAGGGTATTAACAGGAAATAAAGGGAATATTGCTTTTGTGAAAAATCTAAAAACTTTACTTTTGTGTGCATAGTGTAAATATCCATTTATTTGTGTGCAGTTAGCCTCCGGAGCTTTGCAGATGTCCTCTAACTGCAATTCAGCCTGGTCAAGGTAACAGACCTTTTTCATTAAGCACTTCCAAATTTCTAATCTATCCATGAACGTGAAAAATCTGTGCTAATTAAAGCTTGTCATATAGGCCAACAGTGCAGAAAGAACCTGGGAGCTTCTCCGGACTTAAAGGAACAGACTCAGATTTAATTATAACTAGGGTTTTCTATGCCACAATGCAAGACATTGCCTCACTGAGATTTTGTTACTTGATTTATGGGCAGCTGTTAAAATGCTCAGTGGGATTTTCACCTTGTAAAAGGCGGATCAATTTCTGTGGCTGAAAAAACAAAAAAAGAAATAAAAACAGACAGAAAACTACCCAAGACAGAGAACTCCTGCTGGAAAAAATCTTTGTGAATACAAAGCCTACTTCTACATCATCCTGCCACCTGCCTCAATGATATCAGACTCAAGGGTCTTCAGAAGTCTTTCACAGTGGTGTACTTCCTCATTGACAGAGTACACCATGAAACATAAGAAAGGAAGAGCTTTGGGCCACGTAGTGGGGACAAGAATTGTCCATTCGCCAAATTGTTGCCATTCCAAGAACCAACAGTTTTGCCTCATTTTCTAACTGCTTGCAGGAAGCTAAATATTAATATTTGTCAGAAATTAAATACAATATTCTCAATGTAAATTGTTGCAATTTTTATAAACGTTACAAAAATTCCCACAAATAACAAACCAACATCCATAAGCTAAGTATTTTCCACTAATTTGTGGCTTTAGTGTGTCTGTTGTTTTTACCCTGTAGTATAGCATTGTTCATAGAAGTTGGATGTGATCCACATATTTTATAATTTCTAGTGATCATGTTTATTTTTATAAAGTAAAATTAGAATGAGTGAGATGAGTCTGTGAAGAATTTTGATGGGATTTTGATGGACCGATGGAGATAGAGACAGAGACCTACATAAGAGCACTGGACTCCCAAGGTCCAGTTGAAGAGCAGAAGGAAGAATATGAGCAAGGAAGTCAGGACTGTGAGGGGTTGGTCCACCGACTGAGACAGTGTGCCTGATCTAATGAGAGCTCACCAAATCCAGCTGGACTGGGACTGAACGAGCACGTGATCAAACTGGACTCTCTGAATGTGGCTGACAATGGGGGCTGACTGATAATGGCACTGGGATTTGTCTCTGCTGCATGTACTGGCTTTTTGGGATCCTAGTCTTTTTGGATACACACCTTCCTAGGCCTGGATGGAGGAGGGAGGGCCTTGGACTACCCACAAGGCAGGGTACCCTGCCCTCTCTTAGGACTGGAGGGGAAGGGGGAAAGGGGAAGTGGGGGAGTGGGAGGAGAATAGGAGGTGGGGAGGCAGTGAAATTTTTGAATGGTATTATTTATAAAGCAATAAAAATTAAAAAAGAAATGGCATAACTCATGTGTTTTCTTTTACTCGATTTATCCAAAATATATTGATAGTTTATAATTGATTCAAAATTATTTATAAGGCATTTTATACCAGTATATTATGCTACATTCTTGAAATATATGCGCTTTGCATTTACAAATACCTCTTAACTAGGAAACTAAGTTTTCATAAGAAATACTCATATTGAAATAAGATTTCATAAAACTTAAAGTTGAAAAATTACATTCATATATCCTAAAGGTCCCTTAGAATCTTTTGGTGTAGGAGTTCTTTTGTTTTGTGTGCTGCTTTCATTGGTTAATTAATAAAGAAACTGCTTGGACTGATAGGGCAGAACTTAGGTAGGCAGAGAAAACAGAGCTGAATGCTGGGAGAAAGAAGGGCAGAGTCAGAGAAGCCATGGATCCTCCACCTCAGAAGGACTCCTGTTAGGATTTTGCCAGTAAGCCACAGTCACATGACAATACATAGATTAATAGAAATGGGCTAAATCAAGATGTAAAAGTTAGCCAATAATAAATTACAGCTAGTGGCCAAGCAGTGTTTTAATTGATATTGTTTCTGTCTGGTTATTTTGGGTGTAAGCTAGCTGGGTGGCCAGGACAAACAAGTGGCCTAGCCCTGTTTACAACCATTTTTCATTGACCAAATTGAAAATAAGTTTTAAAAATAAAACTTTTCAAGTGATATAGAGCATTCAGCTTCTTAGCTGGGATAGACATATTTGAGGTTTTCCATAGACAAATGGTATGTTGACTCCATTTAAGGCATGATTTAGGGTTCTATTGTACCTCCCCCTGTTCCAAAGATGCAGAATCACGTGCTACAGTGTGGAGGGAGGAGACTGATAGCCTCGCTTCACACACAAGGAAGATCTCTCTAGGACTGATAACAATTCCTTTCCGTGTGCTCATTAGAAATCAAGGGCAAAGTGTTGAAAGATGTTGAACTTGTTTGTGCTTCACCTCTGGACACATGAGTCTTTGAAAGTCTCTGTGATCCATTTCAATTTCTCGGAGATGTCATTAAATTGAATGTTGAATTATACATATTTAAGTTTCCTAAAAAGCATTCAAGGCCTATTGTTCATTAACACACATGCAGTAAACTGAGTATCACAAGACTACTGCCCCTAACCCCCATCTCCTCCACCAGAGAACAGTTTCATAACCTTTTGATGTGTACCCTTTTGGTTCACACACGTACACACAGAAAATTGTGTGTATATATCTGTGAATATCTGCTTTGTCTTGGAGAAGATGGAAAGCTGCTTTGAAAGGCTTACTCTGTTTTGTGTTGGTTGTCCTGTGAGTTTAGTATAATTTCTTTTAAGGAGACAATGGCTCTTTTCATGAAAAATACAAATTGCTACATTTACACAATGTAGTACTACACAGAAAAAAATAACGACTGCTTGAATTTTGCAGGAAAATGGATGGAACTAGAAAACATTATTTTGAGTGAGGTAACCCAGACACAGAAAGACAATTGTCACATGTACTCACTCATAGATGGTTTTTAAACAAAGGAAGCCAACCTACAAACCCTAATCACAGAGAACTTAGACAACAATGAGGGCACTAAGAGAGACTTACATAGACCTAATATGGGAAAGTATAAAAAGACAAGATCCAACATCTCCTGAGTAAATTGGAAGCATAGGGACATTGGTGGAGGGTTGTAGGGGAGAAGGGAGAGGCAGGGAGGGGACCAGAAAAAATGTAAAGCTCAATAAATATCAATAAAGAAAAAACTATATAAAAAACAAAACAAAAAATGCAAATTGCAAAATGTTAGCCTTCTAGATATAGCCTGAAAGGTAAGGGTTATTGCAAAAGCAAAAGCAAACAAACAAAAAAAACATCATTAAGTTGTTCTATAATATAAGAAAGGATTACTTACCTTTTAGGTCCTTTCTTATCACTGATCGGCACCTTTCTTACTCAGCGTTTTGTTTTTTTTTTTTATTGCTGTGATAAAACATGGAGACCAAAAGAAACTTGGGTCACAAAACTTATTTTAGCTTAGTTCCACATCACACTCTATCACTGAGAAAAGTAAGGGAGAACAGAAGACAGGAGCCCAGTCAGAGGCAGGAACTTGATGCGGAGGTCATAGAGGAACATTTTTTACTGGCTAGCTCAGATTCATTTTTAGTGTTCAGGAATACTAGCCCAAGGATGGCACCTCTCACAATGGTTAGAGCTCTCCCAAATCAACCACTAACTGAGTAAATGCACTACAGGCTTGTCCAAGGCCAATATAGTGGGACATTTTCTCCAGTGAGGTTTCTTCTTATAAAATGATGCTAGATTGTTTCAGGTCAACATGAAACTGTATCAGAAACTGATAGCATAGTCAGGAGCAGAAAGTCGTCTCTAAAGACAAAATGTCTGGCGAAACAACAAAACAAGAAATCTGGGGACAGAAACTGATCTGCAAGTGAGGTTACCCTGATATGATGTGGGTGATTTGAAGGTTTACAACTAAAAGTCTAGTATCCACTTTTTTAGTCATGTTACAATCCCTTCATTTATTTCTTAACAGAAACATTGGAAATACACAATAACTACATTTATATGTATATTTTTTAGGCAGTGGAGATAGAAACTTTCCACATGAACAATAAATACGAGCTGTTTTAGGAAATAAGATCAAAAATTGAAAAGCTTATGGAAGGAGAAAAATGTCACCATCTTGATAATCCTTGAGGTATTGGATAGAAAAAGGGATTATTCATATAATTTGGGATAGACTGAAGGAAACTTACTTAAACAGAAAAAGCATAAACTTGGCATATTTATGGCAATTATGATTACAGATAATTGGGTCACATACTAATTTATGCTTGCTTTGTTGGTACATATTTGAACAATATAAAGTCATACATATCTAAAACAATTTTATATTGTATGTATTGCTTGCTCATATTTTTGTCTCATATTTTTAATCACTAAATATTCAATTATACTCATAGCCACAATTTATTTGATTACTGATTATTGTGTATGTAGATTATTTCATTTTCACTGAACTAAACCATCCTGTGAAGAACATCTTAGTATGCAGTTTTCCCAAGGTTAATTTACAGGAATTTAATTTCTGAATCTAAATAGATGAAACAATTTCATTTTCTTCAAATGTCAAACATTATATATAATAAGTCACATTCTCACTTGCCACTCATGAGAAAATCCCTTTCTTTGATGTGATCATCGTCTTCCTCTATAAATTACCAATATAATAAAAGAACTTGGGTTTATTGCTTTACACTGTATCTCTGCTGCTACAGTGAACTTGAATATGTCCATGTTTACTAGCTCTTATAGTTTCAAAGGAAATGTCCCCACAGGCCTGTGGGTTGTAGGTATGATTCCCAGCTGAGAGCATTGTTTTGGAAAGAGATTGAAACTTTAGAAGGCAGGGCATAGGGAGAGAAGGTAGGATAACTGGACAGTGCTTTTGAAAGTCGAACCTCAATTCTTGTTCCTTCCTCTCTCTTCCTATGGTTTAACCTGCCATGATGTTAAGCCTCACCAAATGACCATGAACTGACGTCTGAAATCAGGTAACAATTAAATTTATTTTTCTTTATCAATTTGATTTTCTTAGATACTTGTCAGAGACAAAAAAAGAAAGAAAAAACTAATATAATAGCCAAGTGAATTTCTTTTTGTCAAGATGATATTATATTCTCAGTTTGATGTACCTTCCCAAGAAATGTAACAGTGTCAGATAAAACACTAACTCAGAACCACAAGAAATAATTGAACTAAACACATAATCATACTCATGATCAATATGATTGATAAATGTAGCTTTGATGTTTTTATATTGAATTGGTTTTTCTAATCTTGACTTTTAGAATCATTTATATATTAAACTATACACATATAATTTGTATAGTATATTAATATAAATATTACAAATCAGAATTTCTAACTTTTCCTTTTACATTTTGTCAACTACATTTGTTTTTCATATTATTAACTCATTCTCAGTCATTTCTTTCATGGCTTCTTTCTTTGATTACTGGTAAGAATCCCTGTAAGATTAATTAAAAGTCCAATATCCTTAACAATTATTTTGTTAGTAATTTCTCAGTAGTTCCTATATTATTGGGCTTGTCTTAGTTACTATTCTATTTCTGTGAAATGACACCATAAAGAGACAATTTATAAAAGAAGGAATTTAACTGGGTTCTAGGTTACAGTTTCCATGGCAGGGTGTCCATGACCCTTATGGAAGGGAACATGGCCTCAGGCAGGTTGTATCTGTGGATGTTTGCTTTCTTACTGAGTATGGGATCCATTTTCGAGAAGGTTCCATGAGATGCTGAGAAGAAGGTATATTCTTTCCTGTTTGGGTGGAATGTTCTATAGATGTCAAATAAATACATTTGATTCATTACATCGGTTAGATCCCGTATTTCTTTGTTAAGTTTCTGTCTGGTTGACCTGTCCATTGGAGAGAGAGGAGTGTTGAAATCCCCTACTATTAGTGTGCGGGTTTGATGTGTGGTTTGATATCTAGTATTGCTTCTTTTACATATTTGTGTGCTTTTATATTAGGGGCATAGATATTCAGGATTGAGATTTCTTCTTGAAGAATTTTTCCTGTTATGAGTATGAAGTGGCCATCTCCATCTCTTCTGATTGATTTAATTTGAAGTCGATTTTGTTAGATATTAGTATAGTCACTCCTGCTTGTTTCTTAGGACCGTTTGTGAAAAACCTTTTCCCAACCCATTACTCTGAGATAATGTCTTTCTTTGTGATTGAGGTATGTTTCTTGTAAACAGCAAAATGTTGGATCCTGTTTCCGTATCCATTCTCTTAACCTGTGCCTTTTTACAGGTGAGTTGAGTCCATTGATATTAAGCGATAATAATGACCAGTGGTTGTTAACTCCGGTTATTTTCTTTTTGGTGGTAGGGTTTGTGTGTTTCCCTACTTTGAGTTGTGCTGGTGGAGGGTTGTTAGTTGTCTGTGTTATTATGGATGTTGTTTGCTTCCTTTAGTTGTGGTTTACCTTCTAGTACTTTCTGTAAGGCTGGGTTTATGGTTATGTATTGCTTAAATTTGCTTTAATCCTGGAATATCTTGTTTTCTCCATCGATGGTGAAGGAAAGCTTTGCTGGGTAGAGTAGTCTGAGCTTGCATCCATGGTCTCTTAGTGTCTGCAGCACATCTATCCAAGACCTTCTAGCTTTCATGGTTTCCATAGAGAAGTCAGGTGTAATTCTGATAGGCTTACCTTTATATGTCACTTGCCCCTTTTCCTCTGCAGCTCTTAATAGTCTTTCTTTATTCTGTATGTTTTGTGTTTTGGTTATTATATGGCAAGGGGACTTTTTTTAAATCTAGTCTATTCGGTGTTCTGTATGCTTCTTGAACCTTCATAGGGATATCCTTCTTTAGGTTGGAAAAGTTTTCTTCTATAATTTTGTTGAATATATTTTCTGGGCCTTTGAGCTGAAATTCTTCTCCTTCTTCTACCCCTATTATTCTTAGGCTTGGTCTTTTCATGGTGTCCCAGATTTCCTGGATGTTTTGTGTTACAAATTTGTTGGATTTGCTGTTTTCTTTGATCAATGAATTTATTTTCTCTACCATATCATCAGTGTCTGAGATTCTTTCTTCCATCTCTTGTATTCTGTTGGTTATACTTGTCTCTGCAGTTCCTGCTCGTTTATCCAGCTTTTCCATATCCAGCCATCTCTTGGTCTGTGTTCTCTTCATTGCCTCCATTTCAGTTTTCAGATCTTGAACTGTTTCCTTTACCTGTTTGATTGATTTTTCTTGGTTTTCTAGAGTATCTCTGAGGTATTTATTCATTTCTTCTAACTTTTTGTTAGTCTTCTCATCCCTTTCTTTAAAAGAGTTTTTCACCTCTTCTTTAAAGGTCTCTATCACTTTCACAGTGTTATGTTTAAAGTCTATTTCTTCTATGTCTTCTGGATTAGGTTGTTCAGGTCTTCCTGTTACATATTCTCTGAATCCTGGTGTTATCATATTGCTTTTCAGGTTGTTGGAGGAATTCTTGCATTGGTGGCTGGCCATCTTTTCCTTTCAATGTGGTCAGAAGAGACTAGGTCTTGGTCCTTATGTTGTGACTGACTGTGTACTTGGAAGATTTTTCTTGTTCTGTTCCCTCTTAGGTTCTCCTCTACTGGAGATAGATCTCAGATCACCTCCTCCCTGAAGCAGATTGTGGTGTTGATTCTAAGGGCACTGAATAGATGGCTCACCTGGTACTGGATCAGTGCCACTTGCTAGCCAAGGGCCCCGTAGACAAAAGCACAAGCTTGGTAGATGCTAGCTCCTCCAGAATGTTCCTCCAGATGTTTCTGCTGGAACCTCCAGATGTTTCTGCTGGAACCTCCAGATGTTTCTGCTGGGACTAGATCAGGGCCCCCTGTTGCTCCAGGACCTCAGAGGCAAAAGTGCAGGCTTGGTGGATGCAGCTCTGTGGGACAAATAACCCCTGCTTCCCTGTGCTCACTCCCCTGTGCCCAGAGCCTCAGCCCTGGAGCTTGCTGCTTTGTGAGGTCCTAGGATCCCACAGCTGGAAGGGGGAGCTTTTTGGGAAGCTGGGGTGGGATGGGAGAAAAATCCAGTACCTGGGAAAAATCCTGTGCCAGATTGACCAGAGAGTTTAGGGGAATAGAGAGTCCCTAATCCCCTTTCTGGTCCGGGCGGGTGCCAGATGGAGACAGACTTACCCTCCAGATGTTTCTGCTGGAACTAGATCAGGGCCCCCTGTTGCTCCAGAATTTCAGAGGCAAAAGCATGGGCGTGGTGGATGCAGCTCTGTGGCCATGCCACTTTAAAACCAGATGCTATCTAACTCCATTCTTTGCCTAAAATTTCAAGATGTTATTATTTTTTTCTGCTCTGTAGTACTTCATTGTGTAAGTGAGGTAACTCAGACCCAGAAAGACAATTATCATATGTACTTACTCATAAGTGGTTTTAAAACTAAAAGCAAAGAAAACCAGCCTACAAATTAGAATCCCAGAGAACCTAGACAACAATGAGGGACCTGAGAGAGACATACATGCATCTAATCTACATGGGAAATAGAAAAAGACAAGATCTCCTGAGTAAATAGAGAGCATGGTGACCATTGGAAAGGGTTGAAGTGGAGGGGAGAAGCAGGGAGGGGAAGAAAGAAAAATAGGTAGCTCAATAAAATCAATTAAAAAAAAACAGATGCTATCAAAGAAACTGCTATTTCTATCACAATTTCTAAGCTGAGCTTTATTTTGCTTTCTTTCTTTGATTGTATTTTATTTTGTTATTACTTTTTAATAAATCAAACACAGCAGGGATAAGGAAAAGAAATGTGAATTTGATCATTGCTGATAGTAGTAGCAACAGTTTTCCATAAAATATAGTGGCATAGCAGGGACCTGGACAATGTAGAGTGAAATGACTTACGTGTACAGATCATGAAAAACAGCATAGGAACTGCAGTTTACCCAACTGGAGCCCATGCCCTGCCACAAGAAACAAGGATTTGCTTGCAGGTACAGAACTGAATATTTAGGGCTGTCTTTACTTGGGTAAACTCGAACTAGCAGCACACAGAAGTATAAAAAAGGCAACACAAAAATTGAAATTTTTAGATGATTATTGTGCCTATGTTACATGTATAATAGGGAAGTAGAGAGAATATTATTGAGTTAACAGTTTTCTTTGCGTTTATCCACGGCTAAGGAAAACTCTAGATGAAACCCAAACAGTAAAATAGGAAATTCTTGTTAGTCAAAACATCAACTCCAAGTTACTCCTTAATACGTTCTATAGGAAGTTTTACCTTATTTTTATGAATTACCACCAAAGAATCCACAAAGACCTAGTAAAGTAAATACAATAAAATTATAAAAATGAGCGGGCAACAAATGACAACTGAAGAACAATACCCACTAAAGACCACTATGAGACTGTGTATCTGTGTGTTGTAGACAGCATGAAAATCCAGAAGCAGTCTACAAATTTGAAAATAAAGAATTGAGTAAAAATAATTTCAACCACTTGTTAGCTGTATAATTGTTTATGAAAATTACTAGACTTCTTGCAAAACGTCCTTTGAGGTCAGGTCAAGGGCCAGCCTCAACAAGATTACCTTTCTTCCAGAGTGGAGGCGTGGGAATTTAGAAATATAGTAAAGAATACAAAGGCACGAACAAAAATAATAAAATGCAGAAACACATAGGATAGTATCGGGAGGGAATCTGAGTACTGAAAATTTGTCCGTGTTTAATTTTCAACTGGTTAATGTACACCTGACTTCAAAAGGTAGGAGTACAACAAAAGGACGACATTAACATACAAATTGAAAGTCATGGGGTTCATTTATCCCTCATGCCCTTGACTCATGCCCTAAACCAAATACCCTGTAGGCAAACCACTCCCTGGGCGGAATCCCAAGTTAATGCCATAAAGGGAACTAGAACTTAGTTGGATCCTTAGACTTTTGTTTTAAGTAGGAACCTACTACTTCCCTGTTTCAGAAGCACAAGGTCTGGGAACTGGCCACACCTGTTGACAATAGCCTTGAGAGAGTAGAACTCTGATTTACAATTAGACTGGACCTTTGTTTGAGTCAGAAGCACTTTAAAAAAAAAAAAAAAACAATGAACTTTAAACAAGTCCCAAACTCTCTGACCTTTGGCCTTTTAGGCCTCCAAAGGGTCATATATTGATACCAATAACATTTTTGTGGGTTTATAAAGGCTAAATGAAAAAAAACTTTCAATATTTAGAGTAAATCCTTTTATGCAAAGGAATCCTATACAGCCAAATGTATAAATGAGGAAGCAATTTTCTTTTGTAATAAAGAACATCTATTTATAAATCAGTGAGTATGAAAAACAATGTGCAAAGTAGAATACAAAAATCTATTTGCTTAAAACACAAAATATAAGCATACTTGTTTGAGAGATTTGTAGATTATTTCTAAAACCAGGTCTTAATAATTTGTTAGTAGTAATTGTCTCTAATTAAAGGATTTCAATCATATATACCTATATTTAAGAAAAAAAACTATTTCTTAATGAAATGGAAAATGTCTAAAAGAAATAGAGTCTAAAATCCATTGTTATGTTGAGGTACTGGTATGTTTTTCTAGCAGCTGAGTAAGGCACCAAAACAATGGAGTTAATTAAAATGTTTTGTCTCTCTATTTTTTAAGAGAGTAAATGAGCCCAGTGGGTCCATTTTCTATTAAAATTTCATAATAATTCACTTGAATAAATGTAAATTAGCCTCTTAGAAAAGGAGATTCCCCTGAAATGTTACTACCTGGGTGTTATATCTACTAGTTTATAGTCTTTCAGTGTTAATTAAGAAAGCATTTCTGGTTTGGGTTGTAGTGTGTTTCTAGGTCAAATGCATTTTCTTTACCATACTTCACAAGTGGGAGGTTTTAAACATGGAAGAATAGATGTATAGTTAGCTAGATTTTTCAGGAAACTTGAATAAATTTCTTATTCTAATGAACCAAGTGCTACAAAGATGGCTCAGTTGTTAAGAACACCTTCCTGTCCTTCAAGAAGATCCAAGTTCTATTTGCAGCCCCTGTTTTGGGGTGCTCAAAACTGCTGCTAACTCCAGCTCCAGTGATAGACACCTTCTTCTGGCCTACACAGGCACACACACAAACAGACACACACACACACACACACACACACACACACACACACACACGCCCTCATAAATGCACAGACAGACACATATAACATACACACAAAAACAATATTTTTAAAAGAAAAATCCAAGTGATCATTGTATAATTTAGTAAGAACCACATCTTTAATCTATTTCTAGCATAATTAAAATAATGTTAACTCATTTGAAAATGTTAACAAGAAATGAACGAATCATAACCATTTCATTCCTAGCTCATATATGCAATATTTAGTTTAACTCTATGTATACACTTTCTATGAGTTGTAGGGGTTGAACATCATGCAAGATGCTGTTTTCCCAAATTCTTCTCCTTTTATTAACATATTTTTTCAAATAATATAACTATATTAAGGTTTTGATTCCCTCTACTCCTCCCAGTTCCTCTACATTTACCCTCCCATCCATTTACCCTCCCTTTCTGTTTCTCATAATAGAAATTCTTTCACTTGCTTGGTTAGAGTAAAACCAAGATATTTTATATTATTTGAAGTTGATTATTGTGGAAATGAAAGACCTCTGGATCTGAGAGACTCTCACTCCAGTCTCGGGATAACATGACCCCCTAAGAACTCATGAGAGACTGTCCTTGCTATAATCACACGAGGTTTCTGACAAGTACCAAAACCTGGGGCCAAGACTCATAGCCCATGTAGGGGAGGAGTTCAACCCCAAGTTGTAGTAATGAGCTCAGTTTGTTTGTTCTGTCCCACCCAGCTCCTGGCCATGGGCCTGCTTTTGGTCCTGGCCGGATCCTGGCCACGGAGCTAGCTTACACTCGAAATAATTACACAGAAATTGTATTCATTTAATACACTGCCTGGCCCATTATATTTAGCCTCTTCTTGGCCAACTCTCACATCTTAAACTAACCCATTTCTAATAGTCTGTATGTCACCATGAGGTGGTGGCATACAGGATGATTTTAACCTGCATCCATCTTGGGCCTGAGAAGCATGGTGTCTGCTACACTTCTCTTCTTCCCAGAATTCTGTTCTCTTTTCCCTGCCTATCTAAGTCCTGCCCTATCAAAAAGCCAAGGAAGTTTCTTTATTAACCAATGAAAGCAACCCAAATACAGAAGGACCCTCCTATACCACCCAGTAGCTGGGAGATGGGATTTTTAAGGGAAGAAACCACAACCCAGTAATCCAAAGGGGGTGGGGAGGGTGTCATTGAAAAATTCCAAAAATACCAGTAATCATCACAAGGGAGTAACTCCCTGTTTATTCTCAAGATTATAATCTAACTTTATCTTCAGCTTCTTTCTGAAACAGGGTCACTGACTTGGCTAACCTAGATTTTTTTGACTCTTCTCTTCCTCTTTAGATTTTTGGTTCTATTTTTTTAGTGTGGGGGGTCAGGATTTATCCAGGTCTTTTAGAATCTGTAATTTCCCTGATTCCTTTCTCAGTCCTTTTGTCATTTTCAGATAAGAAATCCACTGATTTTTGTGTGTTAGTTTTTTTTCTTCTGCTACTTTGCTGAAAGAGTTATTAGCAGTGAAATTTTTAGGGTCATTTATGTATATTATTATGTAATCAGCAAATAAAGATAATTTAAGTTCTTCCTTTCCAATTTGTATCCCTTTGATCTCTTATAGTTTTCTTATAACTGTAGCTAAGACTTCAAGTACTATATTGCATAAATTTGGAGGGAGTAGACAGCTTTGTTTTGCTCCTGATTTTAGCAGAATTGCTTTGAGTTCTTCTTCATTTAAGTTAATGTTTGATATGACTTGCTGTAAACTGTGTTTATTATGTTGATATTGTCTCTTGTATCCCTATTTACTTCAGGATTTTTTCACCAGAGAAGAGTGTTAGATTTCATCAAAGACATTTACTGTATCTAATGAGATGATTGTATGATTGTATCTTTCAACTTGTTTGTATGGTAGATAGCAGTAATCGATACACATATGTTGAACCATCCTTGCATCTCTGGAATGATAATTGATTAAGGTCGATTATCTTTTAGATGTGCTCTTGGATTCAGTTTGCAAATAAAAAATATTTAGAATTTTCAACTATGTTCATAAGAAAAATTAGTCTGTTATTATCTTTCTTTGCTGGGTTATGTGACTTGGGAATAACTATGGCCTCAGGATAACTATAGCCTTTTTTTGTTTTTGTTTTTGTTTTTTTTGAGACAGGGTTTCTCTGTGGCTTTGGAGCCTGAGCTGGAACTAGCTCTTGTAGATCAAGCTGGTCTTGAACTCACAAAGATCCCCGTCCTGAGTGCTGGGATTAAAGGCGTGCACCACCACCACCTGGCTAACTATAGCTTTTTAAGATGAGTTAGGCAATGTTCCTTCTGCTTCTACTTTATGAAACAATTTTAGGAGTACTGACATTAACTTTTCTTTGAAATACTAGTAGAATTCCTCACTAATGCCAATCACTGGGCTTATTTTGGAATGGAGAATTTTAGTTAGTGACTTTAGTTTACTGAGGGTTATAAGTCTGTTTAAATTTGCTTATCTGAGATGATTTAACTTTAGAAAGGGGCATGTATCAAGAAAATTATCCATTTGATTTTTAGATTTTCCAACATGTTGAAGTAAGATTTTTAAAGTATTTCCTTAGGATTCTATGGATTTCCTTGTTGTCTGTTATAATAGCCTCCTTTTCACTTCTGATCTTGTTTGTTTGGATGTTCTCTCTCTCTTTCTTTTAGTTGATTTGAATAAGGGTTTGTCAATCTTATTGATATTCTCAGGAAAAAACAACTTGTCTCATTTAGTCTTTGTAATAGTTTTTGTTTATTTTTCTTATTTTATTGATTTCAGCTTTGAGTTTCCCTTTACTCCTTTTGAGTGTGATTTCTTCTTTTTGTCCAGAGCTTCCAAGTGTGGTGTTAAGCTACTTGTATGAGATCCCCCATCCACCTTTTGTTTTTAAAAAAATGTAGACACTTAGCACTTTGACCTTGCTTCTTAGAACCACCTGTATTGTGTCCCCTTAGGTTGGGTATGATGTTTCTTATTTTTATTCAATTCTAGAAAGTCATTCATTTCTTTCTTAACTCCTGTGTTCACCCATTTTTGATCCAGTAGTTTGTTGCTCACTTTTCATAATACTGTAAAGCTTTCTGCTTTTTTCTCCTGTTGTTGATATTCTGCTTTAAATATGGTGTCAGATAAGATGTTATTTCAGAGTGTTACTTCAATTTTCTTGTATCTGTTGAGACTTACTTTAGACCTCAGGTCTTAGAGTTTCCAGAAAAATCTAATAGTGTTGTGCCCAGATTACGACCCCCAGAGAGAGACCACCAGAGAGGCGCAGACTGTAGTAAGCAAGGATTAATCAGCACAATACAAACATGTTTGGAACCCCTGTCTACTAAGCCAGATATAGTGAGGTAGAGAGAGGAGTTGTGTCTCCTCTGTGGGGTAGGCTTTTAAAGGCTTAACTACAAAGAGACTCTTTGAAGCTGCTTTGGCATAGGTGCAAGAACTTTTGTTCCCTCCTATTCTGCTAAGTCAGCTTTTTCCTTGTTCTTAGAGCAAGGCCACTTTTCCTGAGTTAGGCCATCTTTATCAGCCTGTACCAGGTGGCTGGCTGAGCTGAGCTAAGTGACCTTGTGCTTGGAGTCTCCCACCAGGTGGGGGAGGCCACTATCTTCCTGGGAAAACATTCAGCTATAAGGGGTAAGGGTCCTACAATAGGTCTGCCTTGATGTATTCCTTGACCTTTTTTCTTTCAACTTTTAACATTCTTTTGTTGTTTTGTATATCTAGTATTTTGTTTATAAAATACCAAGGGAATATCTTTTCTAGTCCAGCTGATTTGGTGCTCTGTAAGCTTCTTGTACCTTCTTTAGGTTAGGAAAATTTTGTTCTTTGATTGTTGAAAGTGTTTTTTGTTTGTTTGTTTGTTTTTCATTTTTTATTTTATTTGGCCTTGACCTGGTGGTTTTCTTCTCATTTCTATTCTAGATTTGGTATTTCCATAGTATCCATGAATTCTTAGGTGTGCCTTTTTTTTTCTTTACATTTAACATTTTCTTTGTCTAAGGTATCCATTTCTTTTATCATGTTCTGAATGCCGGAGATTCTTTCTTCCATCTCTTGCTTCTCTTGGTGACACTTTCCCCCTAGGCTTTAATTTGACTTCCTAGATTTTTTCTTTTCAGATTTCCCTTGATCTTGGTTTTCTTTATTGATTCTATTTCCACTTTCATTTTTTGAACTCTTTTATTTATGTCCTTCAACTCGTTGTGTTTTCATAAATTTATTAAAAGTATTTTGGTTTTTTCCTCTTTAAGGACCTCTGTCATATTCATAAAGTAAGGTCTTTATCTATTTTTTTGATAATTTTCATGACATGCTTGTCTTTATTACTGTTACTATGAAGTGACACTATGACCATGGCAACTCTTATAAAGAAAACATTTATATGAGGGTGGCTCACTTACAGTTTCAGAAGGTCAGTCAATTATGATCATGAAGAGGATCACAGCAGCATGCAGAAAGTTGTGGTGCTGGAGCTGAGAATGTTACATCTTGCAAGCAACAGGAAGTTGCCTGGCAATGATACAAAGAAAAGCCTAAGAAAAAGAAATCTTACAGACTGATTCCACAGTGACACACTTCTTCTAATAAGACCTCACTTCCTCCAACAAGGCCAGACCCCCTAATAGTGCCACCAGGTGGGACAGAACTTTTGTCTACAGAATGTTTCTTGTAATTTTTCAAATTTAATCTTTATAATCCACAAGTGTCATCATTAACATTTGTAGACAATACAATGGTATGCATAATAGTTTAAACAATTGCCCAGAAGTTAAGTAGCTGATTATTTAAACTTAACATCTCAGATTTGAATTCCAGTGTACTCATCCCTTAAGCCTGTGTTCTTTATCATTTTGTTGTAACATTTGGGTTATGTAGAGTGCTTTAAGAAAATGAAAGTTGGGGCTGGGAAGGTGACTCAATCATTAAAATTGCCTGCTGCTCATTTCAGAGGACCTTAGTATGGTTCCCAGTGTCCATGTCAGACAGATTACAACCACATGTAATTCCAGTCTCAGAATAATACTCTTTCTTCTGGCTTCCAATGGTACCTGAAAGCATGTGCTTACATGTATAATACACATATATAAGAAATAAATAAAATAAAGTAGAAACACTAAATGAAATACTTCTACTTTAGTTGAAAGTAAGCTATTTAGCTTTCAACTTGTAGACACTTCCTGAGGTGATAGGCAGACAAGTTTTCAGTCATGAATGTGAATGGATTCTCTCTCTCTCTCTCTCTCTCTCTCTCTTTTTTTTTTTTTTTTGAGACAGGGTTTCTCTGTAGCTTTTGGAGCCTGTTCTGGAACTAGCTCTTGTAGACCAGGCTGGCCTCGAACTCACAGAGATCTACCTGCCTCTGCCTCCCAAGTGCTGGGATTAAAGGCATGCACCACTACCGCCTGGCAAGTGAATTCTCTTATTTGAACTTTTCAGTTCCAAAACTTTTGTTATTAGTATTTCTTTTCAATACTAGTTCTAGCCAGTTTTGTTTCAAAGTTTGTACTGAGGTTTCCTGGAAGAGCTTAAAATTTCTGCAAAACAATCTATAGAGACAGGTAGGCTAACTACAGAAATTCATCTCTCTCTCCTTACCTCCGAATCTAATCCCCAAACTCGCTTCCACCTCATGACAGACTACTTGCTGTAGCCTCCTCCTCATTGCTGCCCTGCTTTCTAGCAGATCATGCACATTTCCACACTCCAAACTTTTCTCATCACTCATCCTGTGACTGCAGCCCCCACTTCAGCAGGCATTGCCTAGGAACCTGCCAGTCAAGCTGCCAGAGACCAAGCAGGCCAGAGGAACATGTAGGCAAACTTCAGATCTCGACTCTCCCTTCTGTTATCCAAATCCTATCTCCAGCCTCATCCTTCAGCTTCATAGCACAGCACCTGTTCTGTCCTCTCCTCACACTCTGCCCCTCTTCTCAGGGGACTAAACAGATCCTGGTGGGACAGTCTGCTTTCCTCCTTTTTGCGAGCTAATTCTTTCTTGCTTTAGATGTGTTCACATATATTCTGTCACTACTTTAATTCTGTGGTCATATAATTAGATGATCAATCATATGTCAAATAGTATCAGAGATGGTAAAATAGCTTTCAACTTTGTTTAGTCATACTAAGAATTTTATTCCAAGTCCATAGGGAAGTTTATGTTTTTCTTTGTATGTCTTATGATAGATAGGGGGCCACTATTGACTCCTTACCTTGATCTTGACTGCACAGGCATGACAGTTGCCAAAAGAACCTTGAAAGTGTTCCTAGAGTAGAGGAATAGAACATCAAAATGCTTTAGATGGCCCACAAGACTATTATTCTAATTACTTAAGGTCCTAAATTATGGCAGATAGCTATCTTGATTGGCTCAGGTTTTCATAAGCACTTTTGATTTTATTTCCCCAAGGTGATGATCCAAAGAGGTGGGAGAGCCTTCCAAAATATTAATATAAGCATGTTTAATTACTGCTTGACAGCCAACCAGAGGCTCTATGCAAGGAAATATTCATTGGGGAAAATGACAAATTGAGAAGTGAATATGCTTAGAAATGTAGTTATAAATCATAGATGGTGCTCCTTTCCATTCTCTCTCCTAAGAAGCTACAAGTCCATATATGGTATTCAAAAAGGAACTTCTGAAATGATGTGAGATCCCACCAGTTCCAGCATTCAAAGGAGCTCATAATTAGTAAATATTTAGTGATATTTCTGAGGAACACTGTAAGTATATTCATTATAAAAATCCCCCTTCCTTCAGCTTTATTCTTTTAGATATAATCTTCACTCTGGCCTTGTATTTCCTCCCATGAAAAAGAAGCATTTATTTCCCTATTCTTGAAGCTGGCTGGCTTTGTCACTTGATGTGATGGCTATTTTTATGTCCACTTTACACACACTATCCACAGCCTATTGTGGATAGTGCCATTCCTGGACTGGTGGTCCTGGGTATTATAAGAAAGCAGGCTGAGTAAGCCATAAAGATCAAGTCAGTAAGCAGCACTCCTCCACGGTCTCTGAATCAGCTTCTTCCCCAGGTTCTTGCTTAGTTTGAGTTTCTACCTTAGTTTACCCTCAGTGAACTCTGATTCAGTATGTATAAGCCAAATTAAAACTTTTCTCCACAAGTTACTTTTCATCATGGTATTTCTTTGTAGCAATAGTAACCCAAGACATTTCATGACATAATGAAAGACCCGGATAAATCCAGACCCCTCTAGCAGGAAAAATAGAGCCAAAACTCTAGCAGGAAGAGAAGAGCCAAAAATATGGCTAATCTGTTCAGTTACTCTGTTCAGAAATTAGCTGACCATGAAGTTAGATTATAATCTTGAGAATAATCTTGAGAAACAAGGAGTTTCCCCCTTGTGATTATCACTGGTATTTTTGGAATTTTTCAAAGATCACTGGTATTTTTGGAATTTTCCAATGACGCCCTCCTTACCCCCTCTTGGATTGTGGTTTCTCCCTTAAATAGTCCTTCTTCCAGCTACTCAGGGTCGAACTTTCTACTCCTGTGTGGGACATGAGTTTCTGCCCCAGTGCACCGGCTCCTGTCCTGTCAATAAACCTCATGTGACTGCAGCAAGAACAGTCTCTCATGAGTTCCTGGGGGGTCGTGTTATCCCAAGACTGGAGTGAGAGTCTCCCCACTCCAGGGGTCTTTCAATAAAAACAATGTGACAGAAGCTATGTCGCGTTAGTAATGATTCTTGTCAGTTATGGCAACATGTGTCTGTCTTCTCAGAATTTAGGTTTCAAAGTCAACCTGTCAAGGATTATCTGTCGTGAACCCCATGCTGCGGTGACATCTTTTGGGGTCCAGTCTCAATGGTATTTGCACATTGCAGGGTAAGAGCATGTTGATTAGAAAAAATAGGTAAAAAAATAGAGATATTAAAGAAATACAGAGCCATAAGATAGAAGTGGAATGGCAATCCAGTGAATGTTGAGTTTGCCTGCATTCATTTTCATATGCTTATATACCCCAATCTAAAAAAGGGGGAAGAAGGCAAAAGACTGATTTAACGTGACACAAAGAACAAACAGAGCAATTACCTGTTTCAATATCTTGTTGAATATCTTGTTGTCAAGCAACTTTATCCTAAGTTAAGCATTCTATTGTTTAGACAGGGCACTGAACAACCACACCGTAGACCAAACATCCTATAGGCTGCTACTCACCCGGGTCAAACCTCCTGTCATATCCTTGAAAGAACAAGAATAGGCTTGAAATCTCTCATTTCGATCAAGGTGAAGCAGATCTACCTCTGTGGGTCATCTCAACAACAAAAATACCAAATAATCACACCCTAGATCAAGACATCCTGTTTGTAGCCATACATTAAGTCAGACCTCTTGTCAATAACCTTGAAAGAGCAAGATCAGCTTAAACTCTCTTTCAGTCAAGGCGGAGCAGATCCACTTCTGTGGGTTTCCACACCAATTTTATCTACACAGATAGTTCTAAGCCAG
>JAQHUG010000102.1:2508390-2518782 GCA_028555095.1 Dicrostonyx torquatus | reverse complement strand
AACAAAACAAAGAGAAAAAAAGAACCTAAGAAAAAGCATGATAAATACATATTGATACAAAAACACACATGTTCACATACAGGAATCCATAAAAAGACAAAACTAGAAGCCTTAATATATATGCAAAGGACCTGTAGGTTATTCGTATATATAAATGTCCTTACACAGCACCAAAAGACAAAGAACATCTAAAGAGTCTGTTGAGATATATTTTATGTTGGCAGAAGAATGGATTCTGCTTTTATATTGATTCTCTTAGTCTATGCCTCTTTATTGAGAAATTGAGATCATTGATGTTGAGAGTGTGTAGTGTTGTTTGATACTTGCAATTTTGTAATTGTTGTTGTGATGGTGGTAGTGTGTGTGTGTGTCCAGTTTTGACTTGCTGGTCTGGGATTACTTCGTCCTTGTGTTTTCTTCAATGTGGTTAACCTCTTCAAGTTGAAGTTTTCCTTCTAGTGCTTTCTGTAGGGCTGCAATTGTGGATAGGTACTGCTTAAGTTTGGTGTTATCGAGGAATGTTTATTTTCTCCATCCATTGTGACTTAAAGTTTTTTTGGTTATGGTAGTCAGGATGGCACCTGTGGTTTTTTTTTTTTTTATAATTTGTAGAACATCTTCCCAGGCTCTTCTGGACTTTAGGTTCTCCATTGGAAAGTCAGGTGTTATTCTAATAGTTATACCTTCATACGTTGCTTGGTCTTTATCCTTTGAAGCTTTTCATACTCTTTCCTTGTTCTGTTATGTTTAGTGTTTGATTATCATGTGCTGAGTGTACTTTCTTTCTAGTCCTGTCTATTTGGTGCTCTGTAAGCTTCTTGTACCTTGGTAGGCATCTCCTTCTTTGGGTTATGGAAATTTTCTTCTATGTTTCTGTTGAAAATATTTTCTGTCCTTCGATCTAGGTTTCTTCTTGCTCTATTATATTCTTTCGTCAGATTTCTGCAATCTTTTGTGGCTGGATGTTTTTAGATTTATCTTCAATTGTGTCTTAATTCCTGGAGTTCTTGGTTCCCACTCTGTATTTTGTTGGTGTGACTTGCCTCTGAGTTTCCTGTTCAAGTTCCTAAATTTTTCATTTCTACTTTTCCCCGATCCCCCAGTCCCCAGATAGGGTTTTCTTTATGGACTTTACTCCCACTTTCATGTCTTGAACTATCTTTTTCATTTGTTTTCACTATTTCTTTGTGTTTTCATAAATTTCCTTAAGGGATTTATTGATATCCTCTAAGATATTCACAAAGGATATTTTAATTTTTTGAGATTCAGTTACATTGCAATGTGCAGGACTAACTGCAGTGGAGTTTCTGGTCTCTAATGGAAACACATTGCCCTGCTTGTGTTTGATTGCATTTTTATGCTAGTATCTAGGTACAAGGGTTTAGATTGAATGTTATTCTAGGTGCTGATATCTGATCTCATCTTTTTTTTAGGTGGGTGCTTTGTTCCTTGGTTGCTTTCTACAGTTCTTAGGAGAATGTGGTGGCTGTGATTTGTCTGATAAGGAATTTTTCTGAGGTCCTGACAGTTGTGGCCACTGGGGTCTCTGGGTAGAATGTGTTCCTAGGGTTTGGGTACCGATGGTTGGGAATGGAGATGGGCAAGGCAAGGGGATTGAGGGACTCCACATAGGGAGGAAAGCAGAGTATGCAATACCACAGCAGGTGTTCTTCTATAGAGCTGGGGATGAGGTGAGGCATTGGGTTTGGAGTAGAGGATGGAAAGTAAAGATCGGGTACCTGCTTCCCTGGCCATCATGATCGACTGGTTGAAAAGGAATGCCTGATAGATTTGGCAACTGAGACAAAGGGATGCGGTTGTGAGAAAATCTGTGGAAGATCAACACCGTCTGCTGGAGATGTGATGGAGGAGAGGAGAGGCTGTTCCTGGTGGTCTGCTACAGAGCTGGGATGAGGCTGAAGGACTAGATTTGGAGGAGAGGAGGGAGAATGAAGATTGCCTACCACTTCCCTGAAGAATATTATTTCAGTCAAGATAGAGAAGAGAAACTTCTTGTCTTTAAATTCAGGTAAACACTGTTACTGCCACCACTGTGATCAGCAACATTATTATGACTACTAGTTACAATGATTATGACTCCTTAGGCCATTTTACTAAGTTCATTGCATAGAAATATCTTCATAAAGTATTGCAAAGCATTATTGTAATTACTTTAAACATGAAAAATAGAGACTGAAAATTTCTAAATCACTTATTAAATCTTATGCTGGTTAATGGCAACATTCTAAAAACATTGATGTGGTATTTATTTAATCACATCAAGTCTTGTTCCATGACCATCAAGTGCCACCATGTTTTCACAGGAGAAGCAATGGACATCACCCTCACTTTATTATAGTTGGCAGTACTTACTGCTTTAATCATGATTGCTTCTGTTGTTGGTCGATAAGTAGCAGGCAAGGTTGAATCACATTCCAATTTTGAAATACTTTAGTTACAGGGGCAGATATGGCACACTTCCTTTGGTCAAGGAGAAGTGTGAGTGTCTTAGTTAAGATTCCTTTTGCTATGAAGAGAAACCATGGCCATGACAACTCTTATAAAGTAAAATATCTAACTGGGGTGCAATCTTACAGTTTCAGAGGTTCAGTCAATTATCATCATGGTGGGGAGCATGGCTATATATAGGCTGATGTGATGCTGGAGCTGAGAGTGCCACATCTTGTAGGCAACAGGAAGTCGACTGACAATCACACCAAGGAGAGTTTGAGAAAAGGAAACCTCAAAGCCTGCTCCCACAGTGACACACTACCTCCAATAAGACCACACCAACTCTAACAAGGCCACATTTCCTAATGGTGCCACTCCCATTGTCAGACATTTCTTTCAAACAACCACAGTGAGCAAATTAGGCAAGAGTAGAGCTCACAGCTTAGCTGAGAAAAAAAACTACTCAAGTATATGCTACTAAGGTATGCTTCAGAATGCTTAAGAAAGGAAATAAAGAGAGCAGTCTTCATGGGTATTGGATTATTCTGAGAGTCTTTTTTTTTGGTTTTTCGAGACAGGGTTTCTCTGTAGCTTTGGAGCCTGGCCTGGAACTAGCTCTTGTAGACCAGGCTGGTCTCGAACTCACAGAGATCCGCCTGCCTCTGCCTCCCAAGTGCTGGGATTAAAGGCGTGCACCACCACCGCCCGGCGTGAGAGTCTTATAAAGCTCTATCAAGGGAAGATAAGCAGAAATCTGAAAAAAGCAAATTAACTGAGATAAAGAAATAGACTTGTTTTAGATAGATGACTGTGCGCAATGGCCCTGTGGCAGGGAGAAAATACTGAAAGAAGACATGATTTTTCTTCCTCTTTGTTCTGACACTCTTTGCTTTGTATGATCTTGGCTTACAGTTGTTTTGTAATAAGTAAAAACTGCCATCTTTATTCATAAAGTTGTCAGGAGCCATGAAGCAGGTAATAACTAGTATCCAGCAAGCCTACCTACCAAATGAATGATTCTCTGATAGGAAGCCCACCTGGGAAGGTCATGGAGCTCCTGGCTGTGGAAACCAGTTGTTCCTGTCTATAATTTCTCATGAGTCACTTTGTCTGCTCCCTAAGAATTTAATTTCTTCCCTAAGAATAGCTTCGGGTGTTTTCCCATTGTTTGTGTGTTTATCTCATAAAAATATTCCATCTACTGAGCACATATATCTTTGGGCAGTCAGGAGGATGACTTTTCATTTGTCTTATAGTTTTGATATATAGAATATGTTCTGGGACAGGCTTCATAACGGGATCTGTTTATCCCATAGGGACTGTGGATACTTAGAATCCTGCTTTTTTCTTTTTACTCAGACAAATATAAAAAAATAGCAATTTCTCTTCAGTCTAACATGAATTGCACACAATTAGCTCACTTTTACCTCAGAGTAAGTTCAAACTAGACTACAGGCTCTTTGTAAATAGATCATATATTTAGAACCTTACAGCTATGCTCAAAGTCAGAGTTGCAGATGTCCAACCAAGGTTACTAAGAAAATCATGTGAATTCTTCACTTGGCAGTCTACTAACAATGGGTCTGTGTTTCAAAGTTGTCAATGGACACTGTGTCTCCTCACTCCTGTCCCCTGGTCTGGTCATGGTCTTCCTCCTATGGCCTCGGTACCTTGTGCTGTTATGGTAAACGACTCAGCTCTTTATCACTTGCTCCAGGAATGTACTTTTGACCAATGAGAAGGCAGCTCTTGTCATTTCTTTATAGCTTCAAGAATCTTGAAGGAAGCTAGCAAAAGTTAGAAGTGGAATAGGAGGATAGAAACAGAACAATATAGAAGCTGGCTCAAAAAAAATACAGAGAGATTAATTTTTCACCCTCAGATTCCAAGTCCCTTGCTTGCTGTAGTAGTCTCTCTAAACCTTGAGAGGGAATTGAGGCTGGTACTCAATAGCCTTCCATATAAACTACCTTACTTTGAATAACCAATTGTATCATCACATATTATGGGGGTTTGAAATAAAATGGCCCCCATAGGCTCATAGGAAGGAGTACTATTGGAAACTATGACCTTGCGATCATAGGTGTGACTTTACTGGAGTAGGTATGACCTTGTTGGAGGAAGTATGTCACTAAGGATAGGGCTTTGGGGTTTCAGAAGTCCAAGTCAGGCCCGTATCTCTTTTCCTGCTGCCTGCTGATTTAGATGTAGAACTCTAAGTTATATCTCAAGTGCCACATCTAGCTCCAAGCCACCATGCTCTCTGCCATGAAGACAATGGGATAAACCTCTGAAACTGTAAGCCAGTCTCAGTGAAATGTTTTCCTTTATAAGAGTTGCTTTAATCGTGGTGACTTTTTACAGTAATAGAAACCCTTAAAAGATGCCTACTTATGGACAATATTGTGCCTTTTGTCATTATTATAAGAATCAAATAATAAGTGACCAAAAGGTTAATATGTTCAGGTGAGTTCGCAAAGGATTCCTGTAGCTACAATTAGGGAGAATAGATTGGGAAGTAAAAATGATCATAGAAAACTTAGCTTCAGTTTCTGAAAGGTCTTGCAGTGGAAAGGGACATCTCATGTTTGTCTACAGTGGGATAATGAAACTCATATTTATATCATCACCTATAAAAATCAGAGTACTCCAACTGTGAGTACATACCCAGAGGGTTATAATCTTTCCTCCATCTATATGATATATATATATATATATATATATATATATATATATATATGACATTGTTAGCCTAAAACAGGACAATAATAATAATGGTAGTTAATGTATTTCATAGAAGAAATAGTTTTGATAACTTTATATGTAGTCATTCACATATTCTCATAATAACCTAAGATAGACATCACGATTACCTATGTTCTGCAAATGAGGAAAATAATTAACATGATTAATTTAATAATCCAAGAAGCAATGAGAATTTGAACCTATGATATCTTATCCCAGATATTGGACATAACGACTGTTTTATATGAGTGTGGCTCACCTTTTTAACCATGAAATGGGCTTAACTGTAAACTATAAAACTCATCTGTAAGTAAATACAGTCCCTGGCTTCTGTTTTCTGTCCCTCATATTTTTTAGTTTTGACTATAGGTTGAATATAAGTGAAAAAAATCTATAAATATAGCTTAGATCCTACATTAGGCTAACAACTTGTCATCAGGGACATAGAATAATACAACAGGACACTAGTTATATATTTCTATTCATATATGATGATGACTTCATGAACCAAAGAAAAACAAATTTTGCCTCTGGGATGTCTATTATGGACTACCAAGCTACTATTACCACTTAATAAGTATCGTGGAGTAATTTCATTCACAAATTCTGTCTCTATGAATTTTTACTTTTCCCATCAACTCTACCACTTATAGTTGTATATGCCAGGAAATCTAAGACTAGCTATTTATAGAATTTGAAAACTAATTTCTTCCTTTAAAAAATATTAACAGGATATTAGCTAATTGCCTTCAAGTTCTCTTCTTTTTTTTTCTGTATATGCCTTTGTCCAATAGGTTGACAGTATCATATGATATTCCTAGTACCTACATGTTTGAAAGTAACTTTCTATTCAATTTTGGGACCCTATCTTTCCAGATTTATATTTTGTACTTTACATGTTTTATTCTATTATTCACAGACACTTATTGACCTCACACTAAATATAGTTTCAGTCAAATTTAGGATTTCTTCAATGGGCTCCCCATTTACAAATTAGAGTTTCTGATGATTTGTTTTACTTGCTTGTGTAAAGATTTACTATGGAGCCAGGCAGTGGTGGCACACGCCTTTAATCCCAGCACGTGGGAGGCAGAGGCAGGCGGATTTTTGTGAGTTTGAGACCAGCCTGTTCTACAAGAGCTAGTTCCAGTGCAGGCTCCAAAGCCACAGAGAAACCCTGTCTCAAAAAAAAAATAAAAAAAAAAGATTCACTATACTATGGATTGATGTCAATGTCAAGGGAGGATGCTAAACATTGAAATATCATGCAACAACGTCATCATAATTGCAAGAGTTTTAGAACATGCAACAAGAAAAGTGAAGGAATATTTTTTTACTTCTAGATTGGAAGCAAGAATCCTTGGAAACCTAGGAGTTGGGGAAAGCTGCCCAGGGAGGGTGGACTCTCATCTGTCTATGCTCCATGTGAAATGAGAGGGGCCTGAATCAGTTGATCTAGTTTTATCCATCAAGGACAGTATACTGTTCTGGGCTCAAATGTTGTGGACGATCTTATTCTCAGAGGGACCAGAAGAGAATCTCGGCTATTTTTGGCAGTTCCTTCTCATCTCAGTATGTTATATTCGCAGTACATTCTAAAGTTATTCTCAAGACTGTAAACAGGAAGAGGGGAAGAGCTAAATGAGCTGAGATCTGTAGATTATCTCCCAAAGTTTATATGGCTCCTTAATGTCATCTGCAATTTCCTTAATGTCAGAGTCACATTTTGATAATTACTTTTAAGTAATAACTCACTTATCCTATTGTATACCCCTTTCTCTCCTCAAGATCCTTGTCTCACAATTCCTCAATCACAGTATGATGGTAATACTTTGCTTAGCTGTTGCAGTAAAGATGGCTGGAACTTATCAGTGACACTCTTAGTACCTGCATTCACAAATCTACCTGGTACTGATGGGAAGATGCTTGGTGTGGGGGGGTCCTTCTGTCTATGTTTTGCTTTTATTGGTTAATGAATTAAAAAAAAACTGGCTTGATCTATACCAAGGTAGAAGGAAGGCAGAGTCAGAAAGAAGCCATGTAGCATACTGGAGACAGACACTGGGAACTTTAGCCAGTAAGCCACAGCCATGTGACAATACACAGATTAATAGAAATGGGTTAAATTAGAATGTAAGAGTTAGCCAATAAGAAGCCAGAGCTAATGAGCCAAGTAGTGATTTAATTAATACAGTTTCTGTGTGATTATTTTGGGGCTAAGTGGCTGGGAACAAACTAGTGGTCTCCTTACTACATATGCTGATGACACAAAAAGTTTAAATGAGGCTTCTGAGATACTCTTCAAATTATGATGGACCAAATAACACACAGGCAGAGGCAGAGCTCAGACTACCCCTGCTTGTGCACTCAGTTGTTTATCACCTGACATAAATTACTATAGTAACAGATAAGGTAGCATCATATGACTTGCCTCAGTTTAGTAAAATTGCTGAGCTTAGCTAAGCTCTGGAATCAGAGAACTTCAGGTCTGGTCCTAGTTTCAAACTTTCATTAACTATGTGATCTGGACAATTTAAGATCCAAGTCTATGTTTCTTTATCTTTGATAGGAGTAATAATACCTACTATGTGAAGTTTGGATAAAATAATTGAAGTCACAAGAAAAAATAGGACAACATACATTAATCATTGCAGTTACTATAATTGGTTAATGTCTTTAACTTACATAAACTCTGTTCCAAACATGTTCATCTGAGCTATGATTAAAATTTTCAAAACCTGTTACTCTAAAGTTTAGGGTTATATGAGATCAATAAATCTCTTGATTCCACAAAATGTATTTATGTATCTTCTCTGGGCTAGCCATAATCCCAATGGCATTGGCATTTAAGGGGTGGTAGGAAAGTTCTGTTATCAGAAGTTTTATCTAGACAAACCCTTAAATTCCATTCCATTTACGTTTGAGTTGTGCTGCCAAAAAGTTAAAACCCTGGACAGCCATCAATCAACTTGGCCAACATCAGCTCTAGTTCACATAATTTTTTCTCAATAAACTCTCTTTCCCATATTTACTGACAGCTAGAGATACTGTTATGCTATGTTCCTGTGTTAAGCAATATTTACATCCCCTGTTCAGTACTGAGATCTATATCTACCTTCTTAGCTTCAAGTAAAACACTATTGACCATTTAACTTAATACCCCTGTGTTTCTTTAAAAATTTAGTAAGGTTTACTCCAAGCTAAAAACTCTATGTGTATGATTTTTGAATAAGCAATGAAAGACATAATAAAAATGGAAAATCATATTTCAATAATAATTATTAATCTTTTGCTACTTCAACTCTTGAGTCATTTTAATATATACGATAAAGTTGCTAGATTACATAATTCTCACATCCTTTAAAATTTTATATTTTAGACATCAAAGATGTGATATTATGTCACAATCATATAATGTGTAAGTCAGATGTTTTACTCTATGCCCATAGAGAATATAAGTCATAGATATTTGCTTAATGTATATTAAGTCTTAGTCAATGCGCTACACAATATTACTAACATGATTTGTTGAATACTAATAGCCTTGTATAAAGTCCACACTATCTAAATCTAGTAGGTGAAAAAGAAAGCACAGAACCATTTGAATCACTTTCCAGTTTCACCTACCATTGAGGTGGTACATATTAGGTTTGTGTCACTATCATAGAGTTCCCTGAAACAAAGAATCTAAATTAAAGAGGCTTGGAGTTCTCACAAAGTAGAAAATCTCCCATATCAGTAAAGCTTTTCTCATTTTTTCTGCCTTGAAATAAACTAGTTTATCACTCTGAAGCCCTAAATCAGAAAAAGATTATTACACGTAAAATAATATAAGGAAGCTTTGATGAAACTCCTTTAATAAAATATTATATCTTGACTCTTTAAAGTGAAGGGGTCTCTTGAGACTAAGATGCTTGTGACTATTCTCCATATTTTAGACTTAATGAGTCTAATAAAATTAAATTCCAAGAGCAAGCTAGCTAATAAATATTCATTTATTCAACAAATATTTGTTGGGCCTTTGCTCTGGGTCAGACACTGTCTGTACAGCAATGGTCTGCTGTTGTCACACTGAAGGATAGGCGGGCTTGTATGAGCTGGGAATAAGATATTAGTTCTGAGTACTGGAATGAGAAGGCAACTTCAAGGAGCATCAAGCAAATCATCGTTGGAAAGGAAAGTCCGTGGACCAGGAGCCATAAGAGTGCCAAGACTTTAGATTTTCACAAGAGTATAGAGAGATTGAGCAGTATCTGCAAAGTGATGAATGCTCAAATCACTCATATTATTTCTACATTCAATTCAAAGCCAGAAAAATCAACTGTGATTAGCACAATCAAGCCTCCTTCCCCTAGTGCTGTTTCAGAAGAAGACAGATAATAATCCTCCCACTTTATCAATTTCTCCTTGAGAAAATGAAATTTCCTGTCCCCCCTCTCTCCTATATTCAGCACGAACAGACAACCACTCTGCTGATCTGCCCTGGGGGGATCATCTGATCCCATATAGATTGGGAATGGAGTCAGCAGCATTCTGCTCCTAATCCTTCCTGGGCCTCTGCCCCCCACAGCTCTCTCACAGCAGTTCCATCCTGTTGGTGTCATCTCCTCAGTAGCCTCTCCATGGGGATCTTCTTTATGGCGCTCATGATGTGCTAGATCAGGTGCTATTACCCATAGAGAGACCTTTAATTGGAAATGATGTGATTTGAGACTATTTTCTTTTTAAAGCACAACCTAAACCTGACTCTGGGGCTGGACATTTCCAAAGAATATAGAATACCAAGCAGTTTCTAGTCAAGCTGATTTATCATTAATTAGGGTGACAATAAAAAGTAGATTTTATTAAACGTGTTCCATACTCTCCTATTTGAAAGTTGCCCAAGAACTATTAATATCTCCCATCTCTTTGATTTCACGATGGATGTTAAGAACTACAAATTGTAGTTTCTTTTTTCTGAAAAACAAGGAAAAACGCAGATTACAAACCACATGTTCTTGGGTTTCCTTATTGCAGGGGAGATTGAGTCACATTTTGAGAGACTTGATGTTTTTCATGTTAAGTTTCTTTTCTCGCTCTCTTTCTTTTTCGAGACAGGGCTTCTCTGTGTAACAGCCCAAACTGTCCTGGAACTTGAAGACTAGGCTGGCCTCGAACTCACAGATATCTGCGTGCTCCTCCATCCCAAGTGCGGGG
>JAQHUG010000102.1:2428545-2480995 GCA_028555095.1 Dicrostonyx torquatus | reverse complement strand
GACAGCCAGGAAAGGATTCTAGTTGCTGGAGCAAGAGAGTGAGTGGAGGTCTGCTGCTGCTTTTTAAAGAGAAAGAGACAATGCCCCAGTGGGCTGGTATCTCAGTGGCTATTGGGTGAATAAGCAGTAGGAACTTCCACAGCACCTGCTTGATTGCTTTTGTTTGTTTGTTTGTTTCTTGGGTATCTTTGAGGGATTTATTAATTTCTTCTAATTATTGGCACCTGCCCATCTCTTCCTCTCTGGATCCCCTGAGCATGGGAGCAGGGCCTCTTGCTGGGCTCCAACACCTCACAGACAAAAAGACTCCTCTCCAGAACCTTCAGCACTGGAGCCTGAACACAAGCATAAGCTGCAACTGCACACAGCAGACAAAGATATGAGTGGGCACACACTTAGCTGAATACCTCTGTATGTTTCTTGAACAGCTGCAAGACCAGGTGGGACAGAAATGTCTATCTACAAAATCTAATCCTCTAAGATTTTGGAGGGCTGTTGCTGTCAATGAATCTATTTCATGATGAAGAATAACTAGGTTTTCCTGAACAATAGTTACATCTTTCTTGATCTGATTAGAGAGGTGGCTATATTGAACTTACTGGTGTCAATTGCTGAGGTATTGATGATCATGGACCCAGTCAGGGCCAGTCCCAATAGGGCTGGTAAAAGTACATGGGTTCTTTTATTTTCTTGAATCTAAGGGATGTAAGTGTTGCTAGACTTTATGTTTTTGGAGCATATCTAAGTTAGGGGCCAAGATTATCATTCTGCAATTGTCTCTTGGGTGCCAAGTATAAATACCCTTGGGGTAGATTCAGTATGTAGCATTAGCAATTACTGTTCTTTGAAGTAGTCAGTTGCAGCCCTTTCAGTTTCCCACACATTGGGCTTCTCCTATGACTTGATCAGATGGTCCAGATAAACATGTCTCTTTTCTATTAGTCAGGCTTTGTTTATTCATTCTTACTCCAGTGTAAGTTACCTGGCTTACATGTAACCGTATTCATCAGGCACAATTTAGATTAAGGCTAAAAACTGGCTGGCAGTTTTTAAGGTCAGCACTTTGAAAAGGGCTTCAAGACCAAATTAGTTGGCTTTGTCTTGTATACCTTTGTTGTGTTTGTAGATCAGTTCAGGGGCTGGTTCGGGTGCCCTGGATATAATAACCAACTGTAGGATCACTGGGGAGGAGGGGCATTTCTCTTATCCTTGTGCCAAACCAACCAATCCCGAGGACATGGCATTTCCACATGGAGGAGTTTCCTTCCTTCCATCCTCCATTCCTCCCTCCCTTTCTTCTTCCTTTCTTCCTTATTTCTTTTCTTCCGTCCTTCTTTCCTTTCTTCCTTCCTTTCTTTTTATTTAACTTCTTTATTGACTCTTTGGGAGTTGCACACCATTCTTCCAAATTCTGCTCACCTCCTAGTTCCCCCCCATATCCTTTCCTCATCCCTGACACACCCCCAAAGAAAACAAAACAAAGTAGCAAGCAAGAAAACAAAAGCAAAAATAACCCCCCAAATCAAAACAAAACAAAAACAACAACAGAAGAATCTCTTTGCCTCTCTTTTCCTTCTTCTACAATACATCTTCATTCATCCTGGTGGCATTGGAGGCTTTGGTGTGCCATATAGTATACCCCTTTGTCCAGTCATCTTTACTGGCAAATGTTTATTGCAGTGAGTCACTAAGAGAGTAGCTAAGAGAGGTCTGTTTCTTGGCAAATATTTGGCCAGTGTCATTTAAAAAGTCTTATCCATTTTTTCAAGTTGGCCTTAAGATTGAGGGTGTTACCACATATGAGAGTCCCGAGTTAATTCTATGTTCAGGTTTAAGGCGTCTACTCCGTCTGAAATGGTACATACCATACCCAGAAAGTATCAGTGCCCTCTGCTGGATGATATGTCAGTAAAGTCCATGTCTACATTTTCAAAGGATTAAGACCCCTGTTTTTGTGTCAGTGTGGGGTTTGGGGTTCCTGTTTGAGATTATTTTAAACACACTGTAAATAGACTTTGACAGCTTGTTGGGTCCATATTGGCAACCCCAGGAACACCATATATTTTCACAAAAATTCTTGTAGGGGAATATTGCCAAGTGTGTTACTTCATGAGCTTATTTGACTAGGCCTCAGGAATTATCACTTTCCTATCTGTAGATATCAGCCAGCCCTCCTGACTTTTAGTAGGTTGTTCATGGGCTGATCTTTTTCTTTCTCCTGGCTTATAAGAGGTGGCATTGGGAGCAGGAGAAGTGTAAACATACCTTCTGGGGGACATTGGAGGGTACTGAAAATCTGTGTCTCCATGGTAGGCAGCCTGTTTGGTTGTCTGTCTGCTGGATGGTTTTTAGATTCACTTGACCTTGACTCATTGTGTGAGCCTGGTAGCACACCACTGTCACAGAAGTGGGAGGACTTGGTTTCTGTTTTTAATTTCTTTGCTCCCCAAGGTAATCAGTCTCATTTCTTGATATATTGTTGGTTTGAGTCTCTTGATATGAGAACCTATTTCCCCTATTACAGGTTTCAACTTCCATCAGTAAAAGGTTCCATAGCTGAACTGAACAGCAGCTTGTCCTTTAAGAAGGGGGAAAAATCTTATATAATTTCTCCACAGTCGTGGGGGGGCTCTCCCTCCTCTTCAGGGAAATATGTGTGTGGATTTAGGGCCCAGTAATATAGCTGTCATCTTGGATGAGAAAAAGGCTTGATTTTTTTTTTCAGAGCATCCTGAAAAAGGGCTTTTCCCCAGGATTAGGCAAATCATAATCTGGTGACCACAACCATGTAGTTGTTGAGTTTGGCAGAACTGACTGGCCTGCCCAGGTCAGTGAGAATTTTGCCAAGGTCAATGTTATTGGAGGGACAAGATAGGGTGGTCTTGCCACATGCTCCATGCTGTGTGGTGCTGCCAATTGGAACCAGTAAGGAGGCTGCACCATGAACAAAATTTGATCCCTTGGAGAAGCCCTAGGGGGTGCTTATTTAGTGTCTTCAGGCTTAACAGTCTTTGCAGCCAATATGGTCTGGAGCTGGGAAGGTCCTTGTGTCTGGCAGCAAGGTCATATCAGGGGATCTCAGAGCAACAGGCACTGTGAATCAATACATGGGACCTGGTCTGTTTGGTTCCATACAGAACTCTGGGCCTCTGTTAATCAGAGTCAAATCTATAGTTCTTTTTGGTGATCAGCTCCCAACAAAGAAATGGCAACCAATGTAATGAAAAAAAATTAATTTGGAGGGTTTCATTTTTATTCTCTAGTCAGTGGTAAATCCTCATAACGAGCAATGCTAGCAATGCCTTCTGACCTATTTAAAACCAAGTGGACATCAAACCTTCATGCAAGCTTTTTGTGTCATTAGAAAGATAGATGCAAATATTCTTTCTCTCCAAAGACTTTTGGAATATTACTGCTTTAAACCACATGAGCCATGCTAATAGTCGTAAACCCAATAAGTGATAATCCCAGATTTAAAAGTACTAAAAATAATCATTATTTCATTCAAACCTACTATTGGGAAGAAGAATGGGGAAATCCCCAAGGAAATGCAAAGAGAGCTAGCTACCCTGCTTATTAACATGGTATCAGTTGGAGAGAGAGAGAGAGAGAGAGAGAGAGAGAGAGAGAGAGAGAGAGAGAGAGAGAATCTGAGAGAGAATCTTATTACAGTGAATCAAGTGAGAATAACTTCTTAAATGGGTTCTAGAAACTGAGCCAACCACAATCTTCCTAGTAGAATCCTATTGTATTTTAAAGAAAAATGAATCCCAGGCCCCTCTATGTTGCCTTGTATTTATTTGTGTTAGTACTTTTTCCCTTTCCCCTGGCTTTCTCTATTCTTGTGTTTTGGTAGACAGATAAAGCATTGAAAAAAATACCTAGGAAAGAGAAATTAAGTTCACTAGACAGTGAGCTTATTGTGAATACTGAGTAAATCTTACAAACAAAATAATACATAAGGCAAAATGTAAAATCTTTTCCACCTGGTGAGGTCCTTAGAGTTCACTAAATTGAGTCAGTATCGCATTTTAATTTAACATTTTAGTAAGCTTTTTGAGATTTCCTTACATTTAGACACTGCATTTTGACAATACACATGCCTCCCCTTCACCCTACCTCCTCCTAGATCAATGCCTGTACTCTCTCTACCCCCACTCTCTATGTCATGTCCTCTTTTTTTGTGTGTTTCACCTACAAAGCCCAAAGGATCTGAATTGTGATGCCTTCAATTTCACATGTTTTTTGGCCATCCAGCAGGCCAAAATGTGACCTCTTCAGCTGTCTTCAGCTGCTGGTAGATTCTCACTAGAGGTGGTGGGACCTTGGGAGCTTCTTTTGGCTCCATTCTGGAAAGTTGATTGGCTCACCCTGTTTTAGATCTTATGGAGGCAAACAGCTGCTGTGGATTTATAAGTACAGTGTTTGTTTCATGCCCTGAACACTGTTTTGTCCTTGTCCTGTTCAAACTCTCAACATCTTTCTCTCTGCTCATTGGAGATGGCTCTCCTCTCGTCTGAAATGGCCCTGGCATCATGGGAGGCTGAGGTAGGTTATAGTCATTTATGGTTGAGAAAGACAGTATACTAAGTAGCAAATATTCAGTTTTGAGATGTGGGATAACAGGTGAAGTTAGAATGGGAAGACAATGCAAAGAACTTATCAGTGACACTGAGAATCCATTTGCTATGGCCAACTTTAAAGTTTGTCCTATTAGCTCAGGCTTCTTTTTAACTAACTCTTGCATTTTAAATTAACCCATTTTTACTAATCTATGTATCATTACTAAGCTGTGGCCTATTGATCAGGTTCCAGCATCTTTCTTCTTTGGCAACTACATGGTATCTCCCTGCCCTCACCTTCTTTCTCCCTGCATTCAGTTTAGTTTCCCCCACCTAGCTCTATTTTGCCCTGCCATAGACCAAAGCAATTAACCAATGGTAATAAATGGTAATAAAACATATTCTCAGCATACAGAGGGGAATCCTACATCAATCCTGAATATGACTTTCTTAGAATAATACAAATTGTATTCTTATTATAATTAGTGTTAAATGCAATATTAAAGAAGGCTGGATTATGCCCAAAATTCTGCTACAAGATGTATCAAATTGTCAAATAACTGCATTAAAAAATAAGAGAGGCCCATGTGATGGATCAGTGGCTTAAGGGACATGTTGTCAAGCCTCTTGACCTGGGTTTAGTTCTTGAAATCACTTGGTGATAGAACCAAACTAAATCCACAACGTTGTCCTCTGATTTCCACATGGGTGTTGTGGCATGCAAAGCAATTAAATGTAAATGAAAATTATTTAAAACAAAGGAAGAATAATTTATTTTTCCAAGAGTGGTATTGCTGGATCCTGAGGTAGGTTGAGTCCCAGTTTCCTGAGAAACCGCCACACTGATTTCCAAAGTGGTTGCACAAGTTTGCATTCCCACCAGCAATGGAGGAATGTTCCCCTTACTCCACATCCTCTCCAGCATAGGTTATCATTGGTGTTTTTGATTATAGCCATTCTGACAGGTATAAGATGGTATCTCAAAGTTGTTTTGATTTGCATTTCCCTGATCGCTAAGGAAGTTGAACATGACCTTAAGTATCTTTTGGCCATTTGAAATTTTTCTGTTAAGAATTCTCTGTTCAGATCATTATCCCATATTTTAATTGAATAATTTAGAACTTTTATGTCTAGTTTCTTGAGTTCTTTGTATATCCTGGAGATCAGGCCTTTGTCTGATGTGGGGTTAGTGAAGATCTCCCATTCAGTAGGATGCCTTTTTGTCTTAATGACTGTGTCCTTTGCTTTACAGAAACTTCTCAGTTTCAGGAGGTCCCATTTATTCATTGTTGCTCGTATTGTCTGTGCCACTGGGGTTTTACATAGGCGGTGGTCTCCTGTGCACATGTATTGCAGGCTATTTCCCAATTTCTCTTCTATCAGGTTCAGTGTGGTCGGATTTATATTGAGAACTTTAATCTATGTGGACTTAAGTTTTGTGCATGGTGATAGATAAGGATCAATTTTCATTCTCCTACAGGTTGACATCCAATTATACCAGCACCATTTGTTAAAGATGCTTTAACAAATACCCAAGAGATGCCCAACCATACTACATACATACTATGTGCAACTATGCTCATAACAGCATTATTTGTAATAGCCAGAATCTGGAAACAACCTAGATGCCCCTCAATGGAAGAACGGATCAAGAAAGTGTGGAATATATACACACTAGAATACTACTCAGCGGTAAAAATCAATGACATCTTGAATTTTGCAGGCAAATGGATGGAAATAGAAAACACTATCCTTAGTAAGATATCCCAAACCCAAAAAGACGAGTACAGTATGTACTCACTCATTAGTGGACCCTAGCCATAAACAAAAAACATTAAGCTTATAGCTCACAAGCCTAGAGTAGCCAAATAGCAAGGTGAACCCAAAGAAAAACATACATAGATTCTCCTGGAAATTGGAAGCAAACAAGATCACCAAGCAAAAGTTGGAAGCACGGGAGTGGGAATGGGGGTGGAGGTAAAGGTGGCGGTGGGCAAAAGGGAGAGGGCGAGGGAGAGGGAAGAACTGGGTAGAGCTTGGGGAAGTGGGAGGGTGGAAATGGAGGAAGGGTGGTTATTGGAGAAAGGATTAAGATATCTACATTAAGGAGTCATTTTAAGATTGGCAAGAGACTTGTCTCTAGAGGGGATCCCAGGTGTCCACAGGGATGTCTCCAGCTAGGTATTTGGGCAGCAGAGGAGACGGTCTCTGAACTAGCCTTGTCCCATAGTCACATTGATGAATATCACCATAGAAATTTCTCCTGATGATGAAATACTTCCTCCTCAGATTTTTTTTTTACTGAGATTTTGTGTAAATTTGTTTAAAAATATTTGGAACATTCCTTGGTGTAACCATGGGCCTGGACTTCTTAAAAATTTAATTAATTTTACTAAATATTATTTTATGGTTTATCTTAGGTTATAGACTTGGACCTTTTCATTTTTTGTAAAATGTAGACAGCCAAATTGAGCATTTCAAGAAAACTTCAGCTGCATTCCACATACATCATGGATTTATTTTCATTTCCATTTGTTTCTGGGATTATTTTACTTTTTATGAGGCATTGTCTTTAACTGTTGGATGACTTTGAAATGCATTTTTTAAAAATGCCTTAGTATTTAGAAGTTTCCCTCATCCTTCTTTCTGTTAAGGAAACACACTTTAATTTCATTGTGATTGAATAAATCGAGTAAATGTGGTCTTTTTTGGGAATATTCTATAGATATGGTTATTGTTAATACTGTAAGTAGATTGCATTTCATCGCCATTTCTTGCTGTTTTATATTTAAAGTTTATAGGGTTTCCACAGATATATTTATATTGCATATTTGCTTATTTAAACTTTTATCTCTACTGAGTTTTTCTTAATAGGTTTTGAGGCTCTTTGGTGCCTACACATTTCCATTTACTATGCCTTCTTGGTAGATTGTGTTTTAACATCTGTTTGTCTTGAGTTGTTTACTTTGCTTGCAGTCTATTTTAACCAACACTAATACACACTTAAATTCACTACTCTCTTTGAAAATACTGGTGATTCTAAAAGTATTTTAAATCAACAAGCAAAAAAATACAGCCTCATTTTAATTTTTGGTGGTCAAGTACCCCATCCTTACTGCTACTTGTAAAAATATGTAGACAATATTCACACTGCTTAAAAGGAGTATGTAAATAATTTTTAAAAGTTCTATAAATGGCATATTTTATATCATTTATTATATTGATAGGTTATTTGAGGAAGAAGAATTTAAACTATTAAATATTGTCCTTTTATTCTTAAAGATGCTGGATAGATAGGAGTACTTCTAGTTTCACAGACATTGTAACTTTAATTTTGCATAGGAATCTGGCAGAGAAAATGTTTGAGAAAATGCATTAGGAAATAACATATTCCTTTCATCAGGAAGGGAGACTTTAAGATCAAGTCAGTCCAGAAAGTGTTGATAATAAACTATATGGGGTTGATATTCTGTGAGGTAAGATATCCCATCTTCCCCATGTTATTTAATAAAAAATTCATTATTAATACCTTTTCTGCAAATCATATACTTGACACAAACACATAAAGTTTTTACTACATTTAAAGTTTTCATTTTATACTATTTTCTTCTATCTCTACAATCTTCATAATCTAATTTTAGATGTGATTTTAGTTACTTAATTTTATTTTGTGACTTCCATAAAAGCCAAATGTGGGACATGAGGATCAGGAAAATTAGACATTCATTGTCATTTTCAATGACAGTTGAAACCATCTAGTGTTTAGTGGCAACATTATTTCTCCATGGTCTACAATGCCTCATAAAATCCAGTCCCTGCCTCCCTCAGTCATTTCATCCAATTCTTCCAGTGATGCTACAAATGTGTACTAATGAGCAGCAGCATCTTTCAAGACATCTTTCAACATGTTCTGGTGTCCAAGTTTAAAAAAGAAGATACTATTCTGTGTCTGCTTCCATGGGAATACACATTCTAGTCTATCAGGGAGACATTAGATCTATCTATCTATACCTATGAAATTATTCAAGATTAAAATAAAAACACCACTTTATTGTCCATTGATTGTCAGTTTTTATCTTTGATCCTTTAAGTAAAAGAATGTTGAGGTAATTATAAATGGATCATTGCTGATTTTAGAATGAACCAAGCACAAGCGTTTGCAGCACTTGTGTAGCTATTTCCAGAATTCGGGAGAGCATCACTCTTCTATGCGCCTTCTTCTTGGTTCCATCATTTGGATGGAACACACTGCCAAGATTTTTCTAATATGGTCATATAAAAAGGATGTTTCTCTAGAGAAACATGTAAGTATAATGTTCTTATTCTTGTGGCATTTAAGATAAAATACTTGGTTACATCTTAGCTTTCTTATTCTGTGAAAGAGGCAAGACAAACATTATGGTTTGAGATTTCATATTTATAAATGGAACAACTGAAAATTGACCTGCAAGCCTTTTCCCTGAGGATTAGCTCTCACTGTATCTGAAGTTGCTACACAAACAGCCAAGAGAGAAAAGAAATCAATATTTCACTGAGCTTTAAAGTCTATGAACCACAATAAAGACTGGACCAGCAAAGTATCCCCAGTAGTGCAATACTGGCAGTTTTATCTTGGGGGTAACAGCAACTGTTTAATTGTGCTTAAGGCCTAATCAATAGGAGGGAATTAATAGTACTGAAAACTCAACATATTATGAGTATGAGATAAAGTGATCCTATAGACTAGAGGAAAACCTTGTAAAACTGTTTTTCTAAACAAATATGATTTCTAACTGTATCCTAAATACTCATCTGCGTATCCATATATGAGTAATTCTTACTCCTTATCAAAGAAGTATTCTTTTACTATTACTGAGAGCAACAACTAGTAAAGTCAGAGAATAAGTAACTATTGGGCAACCAACCCCAACTGACAGATCCACAACAAGATTACTACACCCAAAGTCCAGGAAACATTATGGAAGAGGGGCAGAAAGAATATAAGAGCCAGAGAAATAGAATACATACTGATATTTAGTGTCTTCTTGACATGGTCGTGAAGCCACATCCATATAATCTCAGGAACATGATTGGCTAATCAAGACCTGTATAATGACATTACTTATCTGCATGCCAATGTACAGGAGAAAATTTTACAAGTCCTCAAGCCTAGATGAATAGACAGAGACAATCAATGTCTGCTGAGAGAGGGAAAATCAGTTTTCTCTAGGTATGAGTCCTCTGATAGGTTATCAATTCAAAAGGATCAACACTAAATATATGTATGTACAAGCAAACTAAACTGACTCAGTAAGATGTGTGAGTGTATCTGTGATTGTGTATTTAAGTATAGGTATATAACAATAATAAAGAAGAGGTCACACTTAAAAAGGAGTGTAGGGACATGGGAAAAATTGGGGTGTAAGGAAAGGGGACAGAATGAAAATAAAATTTTCATGTATAGAATTCTCAAAAATTTAAATCTAAAAACAACTGCATGTAACATGTGGGTCTGCTTGTTGGGGTTTCTGTCCTGCCCGGTACCCCACAGCTGGCAAGCCCCAAAGAAAATCACACAGAGATCTTCATAAGTTTATAAACTGATTGGCCCATTAGCTCAGGCTTCTCACTAGCTCTTGTAACTTATATTAACCCATTGTTCTTATCTATGTTAGCCACATAGCTCCGTACCTTTCTCAGTGGAGCAGCTCACATCCTGTTTCTTTGGTGGACTGGGCAAGAGTGCTGAGGGAGCTTTCTGCTTCCCAGAATTCTCCTGTTCTCACCTCTACTTCCTATCTGCTTTTCCCGCCTATACTTCCTGCCTGGCCAATCAAGGTTTATTTAAAACATGATTGACAGAATACAGACAATTCTCCCACACAACTGCATACATATGTAAATTCGAAATGGAATAGTTTGGTCCACTGCTTTCCACTAGCTTGAGACATATGCTTACCCTCTTAGAGAAGCAGTTCCTCAAGATATATCTATGGAAGGAGCTGCTTCCTTGAAGATGTAATGAAGAATATTTATTCTGTTGCTTCTACAGTCTTTTGAATCATTATCCACAAAAATTCGCGTTGAGCCTCTCCTCCAGCATGCAGAACTGGGAGAAGAAGGTTGTCAGTTATTTCACTACTGCAAATAAAGAGATTTGGACTTGTTAATCTCCCTACTCATGTAAAGTTGCCATAGGGGAGAACCAGGTAGTGAAGGAGATTATCCTTAATGTCTGTGCTTCAGCAATTAGACAGAAAGAAAGGCTAGAGATTTATCCTTTAACAAATGAATTCCACGTTAGGAAATGTAGTAATTCGGGGAGTCCCTCAAGAAACCCAAACTAGGCATTTCTTTTCAGCTGTAAAACTAAAATTATAGGCGCAACAGATGTGGAAGTGCTTTGTAGAAGTAGATAAAAACAAGAAATTGTGAAGGCTCATGATGGGAAGAACCCCACCCAACCCTGGTGCCCAATTCCTCAAAGGTTATGTTCCATTTTGTGTGCATATAATTGGAAGCAGCATAGTGAAGAACTGATAGGATTGCTGGAATGAGCATGGCATAGAATTGAGTATTACACTGAGGAATTACTGCATGTTGATAGGATTACCTATATTTATTTTTTCAGTGGCTTTTTTAAATTTGGGATGCTTAAGAATGATATTTTCCCCCTTTGGAGAACAGAGATTAATATACACTAACTCTATTTGCATCCGGCTGAATGGTCTAAGACAGTTTCTGGGGACTCAGGGATCAATTACAGATGAATTAACTCAGAGCCCTTCTTATTTGGCTCTACACTCAGTTCTGACTTCCTACCCCTAGGTAATAGCTACAACTCTCTTTTATTTGAGTGGGATAAAGCTTATTTTACTGCTTCAGATTTCTTTGTTGTTTATTCTTGGCATCTGTCGAATGACTCAGGAAAGCAGGATTTCTTCATATATTTACTTTTAACTCATTAAGAAAACATATTAACAGTTTCAAGGGTATTCTTACATAGGTCTTCCATTGGCCTATTATTCTATAGCCAAAAGTGGAATTAGTTTCTCCCATTTCATGTATCCAAGCACTTACAGGATAAAGCATCTGCTACTTCTTTTTATGATAGCCCCAAAGCTAATTCTTCCAAGGTAGATTAACTGAGACTCTTCATTAGACAAGAACACTTTTGGAGAAGTGGTGAGGGAGGGAGAGAGTAAATACAGACTTCTCTTTGGTGGGAGAGTAGAAGAGGGAAAACTGAGATACCTGTGCTTTCAACAACGATGCATCCTGAGTGTCTTTATAAAAGAGCTATGGAAATGAAGTGTAGCTTTAAGGAAAGGACTGGTCCATCTAGCATGGTAGATGGTATATCCTCCAGTGTGTGAGCGACAATTCCAACCAGCAGCAGCCACTACTGAACTGCTGAAAATACTCACTCTGGAGGCTTACCAAAGACTTGCTGAGAATGGGCCTGGAAAGCTGTGTTTTAACAAACTATCCAGGTCATGTCTGCTAATATCTGAAAATGTCTGTTTCATTTTTTCCATAGAAGAAATTTACAGGCTCTAGAAACTGGCTGGATATGCATAGTCTAAAGTTCCTTGGGAAGATATTTAGATAATCCCTCTGCTCTGCCCCTCAGACTTACATGGATTTCAGAGGCAAATGGTTTTGAGAGTTTAGAAGAGGCTATATTCTGAAATGCTTCCATCCCTAGTCCCCTTTGCTACTCAACATTCATCCTTCTTTTTCCTGCAAACTTCCTGATGTCCATAGCAGGCTAAGACCTAGCATGAGAAGAATAAATATACAAGATATAAAGAAGGGATAACAGACTTGGATAACTGGTGATGAGATATAGGAATAAAGAAGTTAGAAATGAACACCAGCTTTCTCACATGGGTAAATGGGTTTCAGTTAGTGGCTGGTGTTGGAATTCACTGTTCTGGCTAACGCATGATAAACAGTGGGAGTGACGGGTCCAGAGTAGTGATGTTTAAAGTGTGGACCTCCTTGCTTTTGTAGAACCTGTAGGCTTTTCAGTAAAATTGTCTATTGGTGAATCATTCTTGGGTTGTTCAGAAAGTGATTTGTACTAAAGATGGATGCTGTGGTGTTTTGAACAACTTCAATAGGCTCATACATTTGAATGCTTGGTATTCAGTTAGTAGAGCTATCTAAGAAGGATTATGAGGTGTGGCTTTGTTGGAGGAGGTGTGTCACTTGGGTGTGGGATTGATATTTCCAAAGCCTACACCATTCCACTACGTCTCTCACTGCTCCATTGTTGCTGTCTCAACACGAAAGCCCTCAGCTCTGGCCCAGCACTATGCCCACCTGCTTCTTGCAGTCCTCGTGATGGTCATGGACATTGAGAATTAAATTCATTCTTTTATAAACTACACTGATCATGGTGTTCTGTCACAGCAACAGAAAAATAACTAAGATTCATAAAGAAATATATTCTTTATTGGATATATATGAGTAATTTAAATTATAAATTAAAGTCAAAAGGAGAGAAGATGAAACTATGAGAACATGAACATTTTAAGGATATTTCATAACATTTTATAAAGAAGACAATATTAAGTCCTCTAAGAAAAAATAGATCATATATGAGCATTTTATTGGCATGTGTGGCAGAGACAGACATTTGTAAAGAATAAAAGGGAAAGAAGAATTCGTGGGGAAAGATGTACAAAATATGAGCCTGAACACTATGAAAGGGAAAGGAAGAAGGGCTGCGTGGGTTGGCATATATTCATACTGCGGTGTCCTCCTTTCACAGATCCATAGGGAAGTCCCTGAGCAAAGTGTACCCCATCATTAGCAGGGAACATGCTGAGCAGAGTGAGAACTTGATGCATAGGTGGTGGTCAGTATGATGGCGTGACAGCTAAAACTATCAGTGTCTCTTAGTGAAGCCAACTTTTGAAAGACACATCTTATATGAGAGTTCCCAGAAAGAACGCTAGCACCAAAGGCCATAGGAAGATATATATATATATATATACACACACACACACACACACACTACACTCAACTCATAATTTTCCTGTGAATAAGAATGATGGATAACCCACCTTAAATTGCAAACTTGAGCCTGAGTCTTTACCCTGTAAAACCTGTAGTTAATAGTCATGTGCAAAAATGTGCATAATTGGAGGCAGCATTAATACCGGGAAAAACAGGGTTCTAGAGAGGATGATGGATTGCTTTTAAAGTTTAGAACCATTTATAATTTTCAAATATGCACTTTGAGTTGATTTGAAATATTTCATACTTGAGTTTCCTAATGGAGTTAATTAATCACAACTGATTTCATTACAAGCAGAGCACCAGCCAGAAACGACGTGGCCACAGTGTAGATGGAAATCAAGGTGCATCACTCCTACGTACTTAGTGACGAGCCAGAGACCTCCTCTCCTTTCATCCTCACCCTGTTAAAACATTGTTCTGCAATGTAGTTAGAAGTCCATTTATTGTATTGGCTTCTTAATTTTTATATCAATTTATTTAACAATTCTGAAGTCATCATATATTTCTATTATTCTCTTGGACTCACTTTGAGAAACTAAAAATACACAGTTCTGCTTTTCAAAATCTATACCTAAGTGTACATGCCTGCAAAAAATGATCTGGAAACATGGATCTATCTTTAGAAGAACTTGGAGTGTTTCTACCACAGACACATACAACACAGAAACAGAATTTAGGGAAGGAAAAGACAAAGAAAAAAATGGCTTGCAAATACGCTCTATATTTGGATACACACACACACACACACACACACACACATATATAAAGTTATGCGATAACATTTTAGATGGTCATCTTCATGACTTTAAAGGACAGAGCTGCGTAAAACAGTGTGACACTGGGGGCAGGTGGAAAGAACACAAGAAGTAAACAAACATCTCTGTCCTGGACCAGGAAGAGAAGAGATTATGACATGCAGAGATCAGGTACAATGTCTATGACTCTCTTTACTGTCAGCCCTGTCAATATAAAACGTATCTTGCAATTCTATTGTTCAAAATAAGATGCTTTTTATAAGTTAATTAATGTTTTATATCTGATTTCTGAAACCAGGTCATATTGTGAGTTACAGGAAATCATCTTTCATTTATGTTGTACACATGATATGCATGTTCAAGAGGGAACTGTCTCACTGTTCTCAAGTTAATTAGCCTCACAGGTCCACTCATATGATGCAGTCACTAATATTCCCTTTTGTTTCTGAGTTACAAAAATCCAGTTCTGATTTGTAAGAAAAAGTCCTTCGATATTTCATAGTTTCTAACAGTTTTTTACAATTTCCATTAAAGCATAAATGAAAGCGACTTAGGTGGCCTCATCCTATCATAGCTGCCTCATTATGTACTTGACTGGACATGACAGCCAATCAGGCCTAATATATTTTTACATGTGAGGTAGTCACATATGAGAAGCATTCAACAGGAACCTCACATCCGCTGTGGTGAGAAGTCTGGAAGACATCTACTGTCCTGGGTAAAGCAGAGTTCTTTAATTCATTGTCTTTACAGAATCATAATTAAATTTAAAATGCCTAAATAATATGTTCACTGTTTATAGTAGTAAAAATTATATGATTGAATCTAGAATACTTCCAGAAATCTCCACTTTTATTTCTCTAAAGACAACTTGAAAAAATGTATAGGTATGAAAAATGTGCATGTGTACTGAATAGAAAATATTGTGATATGTCTATATGTATATATACCTTCATTCAACTATACATAAACATTGTGAGGAAAATATTATGTGACCACAGGATGTTGGGATGTCTCACTGTATATTATTCTGAGTATATCTTGGATATATTCATGGACAAGGTCAACATTTGAGTCCATAGTTGAGTGAAGTATGTTCTCTTTACCCATATGGATGGACCTTATCCCATTGGCCAAACACTTAAATAAAACAAGAGAACCTTCTACTCTGGGCCTGAATGTCTCTAAATTAATCTTCAGTTTCTCCTGTTGCTGGACTATGACCTGGACAGGTACTCACACTAGCAGATATGCTCATTCTTAGGCCTTAGCATCACGATAGTCATATGTCATCAACTCTCTTCATTTTCCTGCTTGACCAGTGCAGATTGTAGGAATTCTCTGTCTCCATAATTTCATATGATCCAGTTTTCATTGTCTCTGTTTATCTGGAGAACACACACGCACACTCGCACGCATGCACACATACACAGTGCATCAATAACAATATGCTTCTAACTGTAGAGAAGAGCTTTAACTTAAAATATTGAGAGGCAGGTAGATGGTGTTTCATCCACTCATATCTTGCTCCCAGCAGAGCTTCACAACCTTGAAGCTGACAGTATTAATTTTTGTTTCAATTGTAAAAAAAATATGAAATTAGAGAGATTTTAGGGACATATGTGCTGACAGAAACAATTGAAGTCATTAAGCTTCAGTGAGCTTATTAAAGTATTTACCGATCCTGGTGATTTTGTGTTGAGCAAAATTCAGGGACCTCTCCAGGGGTGGCATCAGTAATCCATTGGAATTCTTCATTGCTGTTACTGAAGACAAAGTAACAGAATGGTAATTAAATTTGTGATTGCATCAACACCAAGAAGTAACAGAAAAAAGTTATATTTCACTCAAAAAATTTCCTTTCCTTTTAGAGAGTCTCCAGATTTTCGAAGATGAAGCTCTCTTGGCTGTATATGGTACATTTCCTCATAAAGCGCGCCTTCTATGACATCTGCAAAGTCACCCAGTTGAACATGAAGGCTTGGGTATTTCTAAATTCCATGTTAAATCAAAAATGTGGTTTTGCAGTAGAGCAGCACAATTCTTTTTAAGGAGCAAACTTCGGTATGCTAGCAGCACAGAAATATAGACCTGAGTATTTCTCTCTACTCAAATGTGTCAAAGAACAAAATATTACATTTCAGTTAAAAGATGTGAATCTGTGGTGGGTGTTTCTGAAAGGAAAGGGAAATCTTTCAGACTTCTGTGTGCTCCATAAGGCAACTGTTTTGACTGTGTGTCTCATCACTTAGGTTTCTCAGAAATAAACAATATTTCTAAGTCCCTCCTGGTTTTCATTTTTAAAATATTTCTTTTCAATTGTTGCTTTTTCTCTAAAACATTCTAATCATTTTCCTAAATATCTTTCAATTATTTTTTGTCATGTAACTTGGATGTAGCGCTGTTATTATGCACAGGTGGTTTGAATAAGAGTAGGATTTGTGAAGGGAAACACTCACAGGCAGGGGCAGGGGCAGGTTTAGAGGTGGAACAGAGGCACATGAGAGACAAATGTGTCTGGAATGATGCGGACACTTCCTCTTCTCCACAACAGCAGAAGAAACTAAGAATGTGGAACAGGTGAGTTTAAACCCCCAGGGATGTGAGGGTTGACTGAGGATACTTTGTGGAGACAGGAGGCAATGGAGCTTCGGAGTCCAACACAGAGTGCTTGCAATCAGGACAAGTGGAACACTTTGCCAAGCCACTCCACAGATAATGAGAAGTTCAAACTGGGACATGTGTGGGTGTGGGTGAATACTGTGGACAAAAACGCTTAGATCCAGTCTCTTTTTCAGGACTCCACTATGATGCTAGGGAAGAAGAAAGAGGTGGTGATCCAGCAGCATGAGGAGAGGGTAGTAGGTAAAAGATGCGAAGCCATTTGTAAAAGAAAGAAAGTGCAGGGATTTGCAGAGAAGAAAGTAGACAGCAAAGGAACACAGGGAGAGGTCCAGTGGGAAGCAAAGTTAGTCATGACAGGGAATGCCAGAAAGACTCAAGAATCTGAGACATTGATTATCCCCAGCATTCCCCGTGAGATGTGGCATGGAAAATAGGAGGATGGTTCTGTCTGCACAGAGGAGGTCATCATGCTTCTTTATCTAGTCTACTGTAGAAACCTAGCACACATAGAAACCATACTAGTATCCAGGTCCTGGGCCCAGAAATGCTCATGTTCATTTTGATTAGCTTGAATGGCACCCAAGCACACAGATTCTGTGAACGATCCTGAGAGGATTCTATTGTATATGGAATCAGAGGTAAGGGCTACTGTTATCAAATATATTGACCACTTTTGAGAAAGTGGGAAGGGCCTGCCTAAGATAGTTAACAGGATAGAGGCATGGGAAGCAGTGGGCCCTTTCCTTCCTTCTTTCTTTCTTTCTTTCTTTCTTTCTTTCTTTCTTCCTTTCTCTTTCTTCTTTCTTTTTTTTCTATTTTTTTTTGAGACAGGGTTTCTCTGTGTAGCTTTGGAACGTGTTCTGGCACTCACTCTGTAGACCAGGCTGGCTTTGAACTCTCAGAGATCCCACTGCCTCTGCCTCCCAAGTGCTTGGATTAAAGGCGTGCGCCACCCCAGCCCGGGCCCTTTCAATTTTCTTATACGCGTACATGCAATCCTATCTGTTACAGGCCGTGTAACTTATTCTCAACTAATTATGACTCAGAATCAGACAGATTGACCAGAACCCCAGCAGAAGGGGATTTTATAGTTAATCATTCAGATATTGAGGATCCTAAGGAGCACCCTTCTTTGTTCTACTGAGTTAGAGTCCTAATAATATTCTTCTCTAATTTGCATACACCTCTATACCCCACAAGAGAAACAGACAGTACAAAAGAAAAAAACAAGGTTGGTCAAGGAGTTAGATACCCTTGATGGTTGACTTTCACGCCCCAATCACCACATTTAATATTGGGAATGCAGGGTTCTCATGCCATGCACTTTCACGTCATTTTGTTTTCATGTCACGCGAGCGATTTTGATATAAAACAATATTGCTCTGAAATAGAGCACTGTCCCTTGGAATGAAGGCAAATGAGGATTTAGAACCCTTGCAGGTTGTTCTGTCAGGACTAATTTGAGTGTTAAAGTTCTATTTGCAAACCTGAGTAAACAGGGCCGCAGACAGCTTGAACAGGATGAAATTGTGATATTGCCCAAAGGAACAAGCCGATCAGGGAGCACTCAGCATGAATTTGAATCAAGAGCATCTGCAGCAACTTTAACTTTGCTTCATGCAGTCTGGACGGGGTAGAAACAAGAGAGGCTTAACCCATGACACCTGGCAAGCAGGGCAGAGAGCCATCCACTAGATAGATGTCCTGGGCTCTTTCAGCTTACGAGGGCTTGTGCTAGGCAAGGTTTCCTTCCAATTCTTCTGCAGCTGTCCATCACAGAGGGCTCCAGCAAATTCTAATTTCTGATCTTGTCATCTGCAATAAATATTTATTGCATATTTAGGGAGACCATGGCAACAAAACTGAGTCTGACCTAAATTTGTATAAAAAGGGTTTCTGTTTTAGACAATGCATATAAAGACATGTGACAGGATTATTCCTTTTAAAAATGATAAGTTTCTGCTTATATAATTAAATGCCTTTGAGCCAGATCTGCATCTAGGGTCTTCTGGGTTCAGAGAAAAACTTACTGATGCCCTGCAAGGCTTTTCGTTGTTGTTAATTCATGTGAGGATTACGGGTCCTGTGTGAATCAGTGCTGTGCTGGTCACCATGGGTCTGCATAACTAAGGTGGCCAACTGAGAGTGTTTGGCCTCCTAAAGATCTTTGTTGCTGTTGTTTGTTTTGAAGGCAGAATCTAGTGTAGTCTAGGCTGGTCTCAAACTCCCTATGTGGTTGAAACTGGCCTTGAACTTCTGATCCATCTCCCTAGTTCTGGTATGGCGGGCATGTGCCATCACACCAGCCTAAGCTCCAATAATAGCTGCTAGTGCATACGTGAGAGAGAGGGGAACAGATGTGCCTGTAGCGTGTGCACTAGACTTGCATTCTGTGATGTAGGACATTGTTTCCACAAGCCCTGATTTAGGAGAAGTAATCAAACTGAAGAGCAAAAACTCCCCTGGCACAAAGGAAGGCCCACTGCTGTCCACACTGGCAAATCAGAAAATCAATCTCCTCTTCATTCCTCTGGAGATCTCTGTCTCTTTTCAGTTTTAAGTAGAGCTGTACAGAAGACGACATACTTTTTTCCCACTCACTGAAACTATCCTGTTGCTGTAAGACTATACTCACAGTAAAGATAGAAAATTCTCTTTAACAAACATTTTCCAGCATATCATGATCGTTGCTAGCAAACATGAACAACAAATAACCCCGAAGTATGGAAATAATATTAAAGGAGATGAATGACAACTAGTTTTGTAATAATGTTTTTATATTTAATATGACTTTGAAAACCTATGGATTTAATGCTTGTGTGTATGTGTAGCCATCCACACTCTCTATGCTCACTTTACAGAAATAGTTAAATTGGAGAGCCTAGGTTTTGGATCATAACTAATGAGTTCCCCCTGGGGAAATTAAGGTAAAGGGGTACTTTTCTACAGCTTGGTTGTAGTTTATTCTGTCTCCTACGCAGATCTCCACACTCTGTTGAGTGACTCTGTGTGGTGTGTAACCTCTGTAGTCTCATTGGTTCCCCATGCTGGTCAGCAGAAGGCACTGTTGTCTTTTATTTCATCAAAATGCCTTAGGAGACAACAACTATGAAAAAGAGTACCGCTACCTCCCTCTTGGTAATTTTTTCTTCTTAAATTAGGTCATAAGAGATTCTAAACTTAAGGGTTTAAGAACCCTCGGTAACATGTTTTGCTAAATACCTCTGCATCCTTCCAGAGAAACGAGTGTTCAAATGTGCTAATGACGCCAAAAGTCTGGAATTAAAACTTATTAAATGTATGGAGAATGATAATGTAAGTTTAAAGAATAGTATCCTAATATCTAAGAATCTGAATTAACCAAAGTTGCTAGAAATCAGTTCCTATAATCTTTAGGGATAATTTTGCATGGAGTTTTAATGGAGTCTGGAAGAATGGCTAAGCAGTTATCAGTTCTGCACTGCTCTTGAAGAGGACTCACGTTTGGTTCTCAGTGTCCATATCCTATGGCTCACAAATACCTGCAAGTGTATCCCCAGGAGGTCTGAGACCCCATTTGGCCTCCTGGGGCACACTATTCACATCTATAAGACCTCATGAAGACTGTCTGTTACACATACACATCTATAAAAATTATTTTAAAACCTAAATATTGTTTAGACAGCTCCCTTAATCTAAATTTGCAGCCTAACTTACCAAGTTAGTGTCTATTTGTTTATATATATCATGCTAAACTGAGAAATATTCTCCATAAAGTTACATTTTTGTAGATTAGCTGATTATCAGTGGAATGTAGACTATGGCATTTACATTATTACTTTAGAGCCCCTTAATTTTCTTAAATGCCATTTCTTTTTTATGATAATACCATGTCTTTCCTTTTAGTTCTACAACTTAAATATTATTTAATTTTTCCAAAAAGGCTAATGTCTACATTAACCCATATGCCTCCATGACACATTTTTTATTTTTCCACAATCTTTATGTTTATCTGTATAACAAACTGTTCTTCTGAGATTGAGTGACTCATTTACATAAACATTTCTACATGAAACACAAAATGTCATTTTATTGAGTTTCGTGATATTGACTTGATACATTTGGTTCTGTTATCTTTCAACTAATAAGAAAAAAATGAGCTTTGTATTTTAGCCTCAAAATAAAAAGCAATTTGATTTGTATAAATATCCTCTTCTACTTGCGGGTAGACATTTCCAGAATGAAGTCACGTTGCAGCTTTTTCTAAAATTCTCTTTTTCAAGATGTTTCATAAAATGCACTTGATAAAAGAAAACATCCTTAAGGTTTTCAATGGGTTTTATTCCTTCGTACATTTTTGAAGATCAGAATCCAAACATTCAAAAGAAATTCACTAATTTCTACTTTTTGTTTTTTTACCTATTTAATTTTGAGTCTAATATTAGAGATGTATAATTAGTGTGGGTCTGTATCAAACCATGCCATTTAAGCAACATGGGTTATAATTTTAGAGCCCGGAAGGTATTTTTAAAAGTTTCTGGATTGGAATATTTCACCTGGAAAAGAATAACAACCAGCTGCGCCGTACCAGACATCCAACTGCACTCGGTCCAATGCTCCCTGCTGTCCTGTGCTCTCATTTGTGACCTGAGGCATCCTCCAGCTTACCCAAAGCCAGGTGTCCTCACCGCTATCCCCACACTTGGACAGAGCAGCAGCCTACTCCAGGTTTGACCTTTGATAGTGGCCAGGCCTGAAATATGCTTCACCCCAGTAAAGGAAGAGCAATTCACTATGATTTCTCCTCTGTGTGGTTTTGAGAGATTTAAATCCTCCTAAATCAGGAGGTCCTCTTTATCCAGTCTCATGTGTTGTAAATAGAGGAGAGGTGTGTTTGTGTTCCCCAGCCGCCTGGCTCCCAAGCCCCCAGCTGCTGGCCTGCTCAGGCACTGGTTGCCTGCACCCGAAATAACCACTTGAGGACGGTATTCATTTAAACTCTGCCTGGCTTATTATCACTAGCCTTTTCCCGGCTAGCCCTCACCTCATAAACTAACCCATTATAACAGTTTGTATGTCACCACGAGGTGGGTGACTTACCGGACGGTTCTATGGTACCTCCATCTCCCACGGGGGCCTCATGGCATCTGGCTCACTTTCCTTCTTCTCCTCAGAACTTCTGTTCTGTCTACTCCGCCCACCTAAGGACTGACCTATCTTATAAGCCAGGCAGCTCTTTATTCAACCAATAAGAGTAATACAAAATACAGGAGAACACTCCCACATCACTCATGTCTAGGTGCTAGTACATTTTAGAAATTCTCTGAGATGCTGGCTTTCAACTTGGGAGTTTGTAAAAGCTGAAATCGATTCCATATGGGGAAAACACAGACATGTCTTGTAATCAACCAAAATCTTAACTTAGCAAAGGCTTGAAATGCATCAGACACTGCCTCAGGAACCGTTCCATACTTAAAAACAAATAAGATATTAAACTTGCAGTTATGAAATCAAGTGAGAGAAGTTCAGAGGTAGGCCAAATGCAGACCTGAGTTGGTTTGGGAATGAGATGTTAGGAAAGAGAATTAAAAAAAAAAAAACCAAGATAGTTTTTCTTCTCCTAATGGGACACTACATGGTTTCTTTCTCTTTTTAATTTCCACAAAGCATAAGGAATCACAAATTGTGAAGAGCTAAAAGTAAAGCCTCTCCCCATCTGAACCCAAGACTAATGAAAGGAGATTCTATTTATTGATTGTTATTTCATTTGCTCTTCCTCTTCCTGATGCAGTATAGAAAACAAAACAAAACAAAACCCTCTTAGAAAGAAGGAAATCCTGAAAGCTTCGGTGGTGGTAACACTACCTCAGTCCCAATCTAGTTTATCCCTGCTGCTTCTCTGACAGCAATGTCTCCTTTCAAACTGAAATGTAGAAGCAATAGGATGGGACAAGCCAGAGTTAGGAATCACAGAAAAATCATTTTAAAAACAAAAATAAAGCCAGGGGAAGAATTGGACAGCTCCAGTTTGATAAGCTCAGGGATTGTTTATTATAGAATTTGCTTCATATTTTTTTCTCCTGTCCCTATTTCTTATAATTCCTTTGGGCATTTTGAGCCTGTCCCCTTTGCTATCGTTTGGGCTGAAATCTTAAACACAAGGCAGCATCTCTGGGGCATGTGGGTATGAATACACAGGACTGTTTAGAATGAGGAAAAACACAGATATGTGTGAAACTGCACAGCTTTTAGAATTGGGTTATGATTGGGGTTTACATTTATGGTGCCATCTCCAGCTCCATGTGTTTGAAAAAGTTATTTTTAGTCTTTGAGCATTGTTGTATTTTTCTTTATCTTTTTTAAAGATGAGGTAATCACAAGGAGAGAAAGCCCAAGAATAGCATTAGTATGAGATCTCAGCATGCACATCTTTCTGAATCATCTCATGAAGAAAGTGACATTGATAACTCTCCTTTCATGGGGACACCGTAAGCAAGGCCAGAATGTTGGCCATGGATAGTTACTGCTGAATTAAACAGGACCAAACTTGACTGACTCTGAAAGTTAAAAGCCACTTGTAACTTCATATTTTTATTTTCCTTGATTTGATTTAGAATTGTTTCTTGTTTTAAAAATCAAAGACCTTCCTGGCACATATTTTTCCGAAATATTCTTACATGTTAAAAAAATAAACACTGTCTATCAACATTTTGCAGTGATAAAATGAAGATAAAACTTGTTAATTACAGAAACCACTGGACTGATTTGTGCTGTACTTGGTTAGTGATCATATAATATAATATAATATAATAATAGTTCTAGGATTGAATTTTAAGACAAGGAAACTCATTTTCATCTATTTTTGCTAATGGATAAAAAATAGATATTTCTATATGTTACTGAATTCAATTTAATGCTGAATAAAAAAGAGATAAATCATGTATTTTTTTAGATAAAGGAATTAAACATACAGATTGAAAAAATTAATAACATATTTCTGAGATTTGATAATTTGACTGTCTGCACAACTAAAATATACATAAAATGTTAAACTGTTCTAAGAGAAATTCCTCTTATTTGATAAAACAATTATATCTGCCATGATATAATTACAGTGAAAATTGTGTTCATTCTAGGTCATAGGAAAAGTATCTTGATAAATGTAGAAACTTAAGAGAGCATTCTCAAAATTTCTTTGTTTTGAGTAATATTCTCTACTATCCAGACTTAAGAAAATGCTTTACTCCATTTCTGAACACCCATTTAGATGGGCACACGATTTCTCTTAAGAACATTGCTATCTCAATATTATTTCCTTTCTCTGCATTAAACTTGGCGTCTCTTATATTGCAGGGAAATATTGATCATCTTCAGTAAAATGTTTCCCAGTGGTGGCAAATGACTTGTGAATGTGGTAAAAGGAAGGACATTGATCTCAAACCGAACTCCCTTATGTGCAGACAGAAGCCATTATGAACATTGTTTATTTACGGGTTTCTATTCTGCTGCTCGGCTCAGAGGACTCAAGGTATGGTTTACCATGATGACTGTGCCTTTAAAGCCAATAATTAAAATTCCGGTGGCAGATTATGAATAAAATCACTTGACTTGGGCTTGTAGTCATGCAATAGTATCTTATTGAAAGACAGGGTTTCTTCAAATTCCAGTAAACTTGTTCTGGTTATGGTGTTTTCATGAATGTGGTAGGCCTTCTCTTTCTTGGAACTTTGATTTAGTAGATATACATATTTAAATTCTAGTTTCATCTTATTCAACACACATTAGAAAAATTCCCAACCAAAGCAAAAAAGAATATGCTTTTAGAAAATGGAATGGCAACCAAAACCTTATGAAGAGTGACATTCATTTATGATAATTTCATAGCAGCATTTGAAACGGATTAATTGAGAAGCTATTTTTGTTCTAGTACGTTTAAAATTAAGTCTGTTAAAAATACCTAGCTGTCTCCATATTCTGTTTCTGATGTCTGAAGCATTATCATGGAGTGTGCACACTCAGATGCTCAGCCCAGCTACCAAAAACACCCACTAAACAGCAAGCTCATTGCTCCAAAGCTTCGACTGACTGGCAAATTAGAGACATGTTTAGAAAATAAATGGCCTCCATTGTGCCCTAATTGTCTATTAGTCATATTGCCAATGAACTCCAGCTGGAGTGTTCTTGGGGTGATTGAACATGACCCCTGGGGTATGTCTGCCATTTAAAGACAAAGGAAAATTCCAACCCAAATAATTGATAGCCTGGAATTCCTCCCTAAATCTTTCCCTTCTTTACTACCCTGTCTTTTCAGACTTCACAGTGCAGTTGAATGCATTGTCTCAAAATTGATGCTTTCCTTATTCTTCCAGTGCTTTTCTTTTGCAATTGCATTTCTTCAACGACATGGAAAGAAAACCCACACATTCAGACCCCTGTGCAGCACTGGCAGCAAGGTGGTTCCCACCTAGTTTCGGCAAGTATGTATTCCTACAAAAATCTTAACTAAATTGCAAGGAGGTACTAAATAAAAAAACCATGGAAACCTACAACCTTGAAACCCAATTAAAATGTAACTGAAAGGGATAGGAAAAGATATAATAAGAAAGAAGAGGGTAATATTTGGGTCAACAGTTTAAGCAGGGATTGGGTAAGGGGTAGGGGGTAGGGAATGAGTTAATATAATAATGATATATATGTAGTATTATACATATGGAACTTGAAGAGAGGGACTCTGCATGTGTGGTTAATTATGCTCTCTAAAGAAATAGGCTATTCTACAAAAATCACAGTGTCAGACATGGAATAGTTTTCTACCAGTTATCAATTTAAGGTCTGCAAAACAATACATGCCATTGTCATTGCTCTGGTTGCCCACCATAACTATAAGATAAGGATTTACTGATGAAGATTTAACATCCTTTAATTAGAGGTCCTGGAATCAATCTAGAACTGATGAGGGAACTAATGTCCTCAAGTCCTACCTGAGGAACTTTTGGAAGCCGATGGCTGCTAGAGAAAGGGTAGTCCATTCTATTTGGATGGTATGGCCCTTGTTGGTTGCTCATGCTTCAATGGATGGCCCCACACTGATGCATATATGAGCAAAGTGCTATACAAACTCTTGGACAAATGTCATCTCATCAGTAGTCTTATCCAGTTTTGTACCATGCACGCCACAATACTGACATACGAGTCTAAATGGCACAATAGTGGCATGATTATTATGAGGTAACCAACTGTTTTCTGTTGGATTTGGGGCCAGCTCCACTGAGGAGGATTCATGCCAGGCACTATGGACTTTGTCTGACACCTATGGTTCGGGAGGTTGCAGGCCCCAGGTAGCAGTCTACTTTTGCTACTTTGATAAATAAACGTGTTGCCAAACTGCCTTCTAAATATTTGTTTATACCTATAGATCTGAGCTACTTTCAGTTTTGAGATCTGCTTCTTTGTGCAGTGTGTAATGGTTATTGTAGAGATTCATAACTGGAAACCTTGAGAATAAGTGACTGTGAACACACAGCCTTAAATGTGCTATCATCTTTGTCAAGCCCTCTCACTGCATTGCTCAGCCCACACTGCAGTAGGGAGAGTGGAAAGAACGGAAGAGAATAGGAAAGAGGGCTGTGTAAGGCTATCTTCAGAAAATGATAGGACTCTTATTCTTAGCAGCGTTGGTTACCTGCACAAGACTTCTATAAGTTTAAATCAACCAAAATTCTCACATGGAGAGACGAGGGGCTAATGTTGTCCTCAAGTCCTACCTGAGGAACTTTTGGAAGCTGATGGCTGCTAGAGAAAGGGTAGTCCATTCTATTTGGAGGGTATGGCCCTTGTTGGTTGCTCATGCTTCAGTGGATGGCCCCACACTGATGCGTATACATGCAACATAAATTGGATCAGTGGAACATACATGTGTGTCAAAAAAGAATAGGAAATTAGGAGGGAGATGTTTTGGGGAGGCCCAGGGAGAAGTAGGAGAGGGAGACTGGGGTTTTGATATATGTATGTGTGTGTATGACATTCTCAAAAGTGTTTTCAAAATTGGAGCAAGCATGAATTGATGCAATAAACTGTTTGCCAAGAAGGAACAGTGATGAACATTTACAAATTAAGATAATAAGGTTAGCATTAACAGAAGTATTGTTTGCAGATGTCTCAAACCAATATGCAAATGTATAGAATTTTAAAAATATAACTATAAAGCCAGAAGACTTTCTGCAATTATGCTGATAAAATATTAAGAGAATGTAAATAAAATATTAAAGATAGCCTTTATAACCGAAATACATGCATGCTCATTATAACTAGGATGTAAGGTATAAAAGCAGGTTTAAAGAAACCTTATTCAGTCCTTCAAGAAGGCTCATACAAACAAGGGAAACTTCTAAGCTGTTGTCAGCAAGTATCTAGCAGGATCTGTCCCCAGTTTTGAGCTAATGGCAGACATAGCTAATCAATCATGGCACTCTTTCTTGCTGAGTCCAGATTCAGCCTCAGGAATCATCATAGGTGCCAAATCCATTACTTTCAATAATAGCTGCCTCAAGAATTGTGATGAAAATGCTTCTACTTTCACTCCCAGTTTGGGGACAGCTTTTCTGGGTGGCAAGCATGGAAATTTAAATTCTGCTGGAAGTCTGAGAAACAATCATAAAATCCTAACTTAGGTGAAGATATTGTTGTTACACTTATGAAAGTTTCTTTGTTTTAGAGATATATTCAAGACTATGCAAATAAGTAATGAAATGGCTGCCAGTTGTTTTAAGCAGTCCTGAGAAGGAAAGAAAAACAGGATTGTATGAGACACATCATGGACATGAGCTATTGAAGAATGAGCATTGGGTAGTTAAATGAGATTAAATTTTCATTAAAATGCATTAAGTGAAAGTAAAACATTATGCTTGTGCCATCTACACACACAGCAGCTATGTGATCTTAGTCAAATTACATGATATATGTATTTTAACCTTGTTTCTTTACCTGTAAAATAGGGGATTAGTAAATTATAATTTATCATTTTTGGAGGGAATTAAACAAAATAATATGTTTAAGTTCAAGTCTGTCCCAGAAATGAGCCATATAAGTATTTCCATCATCGTTATCAATGGGTATAGCCTGAAGAAACACCCCACAAGAAAGAAAAGGTAGTGAGCAAAATGAACATAATTGAAAATTTTAACACGAACAGAAAAATTAAGTGGTGAGAAACTGAGAGTTTAGATAGTGATAGTCTTAGCAAATAGTACGATTGACCATTTCCTACATAAGATGCCTACGATTCCATAGACTCTACTAGAATATAACAATAGCAATAACAGACAAATAACCACCTCGTGTTTGTTTTCACTTGTGCGCTAAGCTGGACCTTTCAAGACAGAGGTGATAATTGTACTTTATTATCAACATGGCTCATTCACTTGAAAATCTTACAGTGTACTTCCAAGGAGAGGCAGTTCCACCACAATAAAGTTTTCTGATGCGATTGCCTTCATAAGAATCACATTTCATAGTTCACTACCCATGATGTTTTTAATCTCCTAGTTAATGACTTTACCTAAATCCAACCAGGATATAAATCATGAAAAAACATAGACTATCTTCCACGTTACACGTGACTGATTATTTTATAAATATTATTAATATGATAGTTAATTCTCAGTGCGTTCAGAGCTTAAATTCAGATTGGGGCTTTTTTTTTTAATCTCATTGTGGTGGTGTGTAATAAATTCAGTAGCCACTCTAGACATATCCTTGATAAAGGTGTACTATTGAAAGGATTTTCCACTCCAGGGATGTGTTTCTAGGCTAGCTTATCTAATAGAGGAGAAATGATGAACACAATAAGGCTTTAACAAAATACAAAGCATAGACCCTGGGCATAAAGATACAATGCAGCATAGTAAGCCCACATGCCTCGAATACATGGGATTTTCCTGTAAAATATTAAATCTTACAATTTGCATAATATGTCCATGGGAAATAATGATCTACAAATGTTCTCAAAGTTCTTTTGATTTAACTTTTAAGTTGATTTAGCACATTTTCTCTGATTTCTAGTTTTAAAGTGGAAAACTAGAGAAAGGATCTTTATAAGAATGCTGTTGACTAGTTCACTCTCTGGTATACACTTATGCACACACTCTGTCACCTTAATTCTATAGCCTAGGAATACCTGCTAAGAGATTGTGACACCCACAGTGGGCTGGCCTCTCTTGCATCAATTAATAATCAGGATAATGCCCCACAGACATGAACACGGGCCTTTCTGATTCTGGTAATTCTTCAACAACAGCATTCTTCTGGGTGAGTCTAAGCTGTGTCAAGTTGACAATGAAAGCTAATTAGGACACATATAAATCTATTGCACAATATAAATTTAAAACAAATTGAAATTAGTCTGTTTTGTGTTATTTTTTTTTACTAAGTGTTAGACAATCTTGATACAGGAATATGAAATAAGAAAGTAACCTGAGTATAATAAATGGCAATAGTAATAATTATCTTATTTTTTATTTCCTAGTCATGTATTAACTGCATCCTGTGGATTCTGATTATCCATCCCTATAATCCTATTAGCAGCATCGCTGTTGCTCACTCTAACACACAGCAAAAATAAAGAAGACAGACAAAATACTTAAGAAACAACTGTATTTGGTTTGAAGATTGGAGAAAATCTTCAGTCATCTCCACTTTCATTGGCTTGTCGTGCAAGCTACTGACATACAAAGTGCCAGGGCACCATTGCCAGGGGCAGAGCTCCAACTGGCATGCTTCATTTTAACAAAGGCCAACACCTCCACGCAGGGACTCTCAGATGTTTCGTGTCAGCTGCTGAGAGAAGAAGCTCTAGTCCGACTCCTGCCCCTCTGTCTCTTCCTGTGCTATAAGCAAGTGCTTCCATGCCCTTTCTCTCACCTACTGAAAGAATTAGTGCTGGCATCAGCTGTTTTTAGCTTATGACCTCATCAAGTCCTCTGGGTTTCCCAGTTCTAGAGAAAACCCTCCACCCCTGGTGGTGGTGACTTGCCATCTTCTCTTCTACCTCCTCAGGACACTCTTTCTAGTGGTTGAGACCATACCGCGTCATGTTTTTAAAGCAAAGATCTGATGATTCAATCATCTTTAGTTCAAATTCTTTATGCTTATTTTTACCTGATGAAATATTTTCTTATGTGAAACTTATAAGCTTTATCTCCCTTAAAAATAAAGCCTTGTTTACAGATTTATATGTGATCTACCTTGAATTCATTTTGCTTACAGAATGTGTAGAGTACAGTTTCACTGTTTATTTTTTCCTAATGGGTAAACAACTCATCCAGTATCTTTAATGAATAGCCATATTTTGTAGCCATCTCTTTCTGACTCCACTTTCTTGTGAAATGAGAACACTATTGACACAGCTGTGTTCTGAGGCTCAGTGGGTATATTTATTAATTACCATAGATTTATGACCAGGCTCAAACTCCACAGGAACAAGAGACAATGTGTGCCTTCTTCGTGGTCATCTTTTTAAATCTTCTTTTAAAAAAGGAATTTCTACTACTTTTTAAATCTTATTTTGGGGGGCTGTTACAAAGCACACTGCTGTTTTTTCACTTGAGTTGCATGGAAACCACAAATCCTATTTGTGTGGATTTTGAGCCTTGGTATTTTATGTCATTTTTTTCTATGAATAGCTTCGATAGTTATTATTTAAATATTATTTTAATATAGTAATATATTTTCATTGATAAATTCCACATATTTTGTTAAATTTGTTGCTAGTCATGTTATATTTTTGTTGGTTTCTAACTCGCATTTAGAAATTATTATTATCTAAAATTTTATTGTTCTCATAAATTTATAATCACATTTTACATATTCATTTAAGCTGTCATTTTTATACACTTGATAAACTCTAAAAATTTGCCTATAGAGTATTTTAGAATTTACAAGCATATGTCAATATTATTTCTTTATTTTTATATGTTTTTTTTCTGTATTGTTGAGACATTTGGTACAATGTTGAAATCAATGGCAGTAGTCTTTCATGTCTTAGCACTCACTTTAAAATCCTATGTCTTACTATTTATTATTAAAATTTTCTTTGAAATTTAAAGGGTACTTCTATAATTTCAATCAGTTCAAGAAAGTTCTTTTTAATTATGCTACTAAAAATTTTCTTAAGAATTAAGTTGAAGGGAGGAGAGATTTGATATTTTTTGATGCTGAGAACTAGACTGGCTAAGCATGTACTCCGGCAATCACCTACATCTTCCACTCCTTTCTCTGTTCTTTGCATGGCCTTACTCTGTAAACAAGATTAACCTTGACCTCATGAAAATTGACCTTGCCTCTTGCCTCTGTAGCAGAGGGGTTTGCCATACTAGGTCTCCATTAATATTTCGAAAGCGACATTCATGTCTTAAGACATGAATTCATTTGTCTGCCTTGAAACTTCAAGTGAGAGTCCTAGAACCAGGCAAGCATCACCTTGTTCAACTTTGATGTGAGGGCTTTTGCCCTGTTTCATTGTGTTTGGTTTTGTCTCTTGACTGTTCTTTTCTAAAGGGAGATGGAAGGGAGTGGATTTGGAAAAGAGGGAAGAAGGGAGTACCAGGGAGGAGCGAAGAGAGGGGAAACTGTGGTTGAACTGTATTGTATGAGAGAAAAATCTGTTTTCAATAATAATAATAATAAAAGAAACTTTGCATGGATGGATCCCTAAAGAATATAGTTTAGTGTATTTATTGTCTTTAAACTCAGATTAGTGTCCAGGTATTTTCCGAAGATGCTTCTTGAAGTCCACTCCTTTTTATTGCTAAGCAAATATTTTTATGTAAATAGTCACACTATATCTCTTCATTTGCTGCTGGGTGTTTAGATTATTTTGAGATTTTTTTCCATATCATTTGTAAAACTGCTACAAACATTTTGCATGCATTTTGTTTGGTTGTTTGTGTTAATTTGGGGGAGGACATACTTAGGAGTAGAATAGTCAAAGGATATTAAAGAAAGCACTGGATTTACATTGTATGATGCTGTCATACTCTGGAAATTGGCTACAGGGTTTGATGATTTTATTAGTGACAGAGATGAGGAGTTTGAAAAATTTTAATTGATATTTAGTTAATTATTTCTTAATTAATATAGAATATTTGAACCTCCTCTTTCTTTTTCCTTACATTGATTTCAGCAAATTATACCTGGTGTAGCTCAGTATTACTGGCATACATTTTATTTGATTTTTTTAAATCTGTACTTACCAGTTTTATTCATTTCTAATATAATTTATTTATACTTTAAAAATGTTTTGAATAGTCTTTCCATATGTTTGTCAAACATTTTAGTCATTTCAGCCAATAAAGTTTTGGTTTCCTAAGACTCAATTTATATCACTTGTGGTGTATATTTAATGTTTTTATAATAAGAATTCTTGTTTTTTCCTAAATGCAAGTGTAATTCATTACCATTTAGTACTTTATTTATCAGAAAGGCCTTTGAAGTTCCAAATTTTCTCATTTAGCAACTGGCTGACACTAGTAAAATATAGCTCTGTCATTATTCACTTTTCTATATTTCTAATTTTCATATAAATTATACTTTGATTAATGAAATCTTTCTTTTTTAATTGTTAAATGTTTGTTTTTAAACTACTTGATTTCCATTTATAATTAAGTGCATTTTAACAATGAATGAGTTTTATAGCAGACTTATTCTGTTAAACATGAAATGTGTATATTATTCATACTACTAAATTGTACAATACAGTATATTCTTAAAATGGATGCTTTTTCAATAATAGCAACGTGAAAAATGTGTTATTTAATTTTCTATATACTTTCAGATATTTTTGTTTTCTACTGTCACATTTTCTTCTAGTATTCGCTAGAAAGTGACCTTTATGAATGACCTTTACTAAAGATGCTACCTCCCTGAATTATTTAGTTTCCACCAATGTAACCAAAATAATCGAGAAACTAACCATTTAAGGGAGGAAGGACTCATTTCAGCTCATGCTTCCAGGAGCATCACTCTCTTGTGGCAGAAGAATAAGATACAGCAGAGCATTTGGCATGATACTGGAGCTGGGAACAATAAAAATGGGAACACTGGCAGTTGGCTGAACTTCGTCCCTCTTTTGATTCCATCTTTGCCTTAGCCCATGTAATAGTGCTCTCCACATTTAGGAGCTGGGTGTTTCCCCTTTGATAAATATTCTCTGGGATCACTCTAGTTAACATCTCTAAGATGTGCCTCATTCTACTAGATGATTGTAAATCCAGCCAAGTTGACAATGACAACACCCCCACTCTCCTTAGCTGATTCCTGCACGATTACATTTAGAATGAATATGAGCTTTGATTTCTGTTGTTAGTTCACAGATCATCTCTTAATAAATTTATAAGTAATTTTGAGACTAGTTATAAAAAAATCCCATGAAATATTTAGGCCGTGATGTTACTTTTATATATAATAGCATAATAGTATTATTGTAAAATAGAGAATGTTAGTTAGATTTGTATTACTACTACAACAACAACAATAATAATAAAGAATACTCAGAATAATAATCTTTAAATGCGGAAAGATTTGCTTTGTTTCATACTACTAGAGGTTTCATCCCATGGGTCAACTAGATGGACTTGTTGCTAATGGCCTATGATGAGATGATACATCATGCGGAGCATATGACAGGAGTTGCTCACTTCGGGACAGCCAAAGAACAAGGAAAAAGAGAAAAAAACACTAGACATAACAGTCCTCCATACCCTCCAAAGGCATAGTCCTGATGACCCAAAATATCCCATCAGTACCCAACTCTTAAAGTTTCTACAGCTTTTCAATAGCACCACACTGAACCTTGGGGACATAGCAGATTTAAACCGTAATAGCTGTGGCTTTGGAGGACATACTAAAATTACTAGATCCATACTTTACCTGAGAAAGAGCATTTATTCTGTCACCACAAATATAAATATGATTGAGCTGTACAATTTTTTGTACCTGCTTTTGAACAGATTTATAAGGATCCTTTATGTTTCTCATTACTGAGATTGTTTGTTGCAAAATATGAACTCCTAGGTATTGTATAATCCCTTTCTACATTTATTGAAATGGTTATATGGTGTTTTCTTTTCATCTGTTAGTGAGATGAGTTACATTGCTAGAATTTCAAAATTCAAACCCAATATCATGTTTTCAAGATAAGCTCTATTGGGTTCTTATGTTGCTTTGAATTGAAACAGTTCCTCTAGACACGTATGTTTGAATGCCTGGTCCACAGGGAACGGCACTATTCGGAGGTGTGCTCTTATTGGAGTAGGTGTGACTTTCTTGGAAGAGTTATATCACCACTAGGTGTTGAGCCCAGGCTCAGTGGCTAATTGTCACTTCCTGTTGTCTGATGATGCAGATGTAGCGTGTCTCTCGAGCACGCTATCTGCCTGCATGCTCCCATGCTTTCCACCATGATGATAATACACCAAACTTATGAACTGTAAGCCATCCCCAATTAAATTAAATTTTCCCTTATAACAGTTGCCTTGATCATAGTTCTCTTCATAGCAATATAAATCCTATTGTACAGGTAAAAGAAAAACATTGATTATAGAATCTGGGTGATGAATATGTGATTTCTTTGTGGATTGCTTTCAGTTTTCTATTCTTTTGTGACTTTTATAATAAAATAGTAAGAAGTACATTCATGTATTTCCACATAAATGTCTCCAGAGAATGTATCATTGCTTTTCAGAACTTTCTGGTGCTGTTTCAACTTCGACACTGTAAACATTGCACAAGGCGTTAACACTTTGATTTTCTCTTATAAAAATTTACTCTCATTTTAAATGAAGTTTAAATTGTTTTCATTTAGGACAATTCTACATTCAAAAGTAAAAGGTCTCAGGGAAGTTCAAGAGGGATGTTGAAACAGATAGTCGGGATAAAGAGTTTATTAGAAGACTTATCAATGCCATAGATAGAAAGACAGATAATAACCTAATGGGGACTTTGAGGAGGGTTTGGACCAAGCATAAGACACATAGATTCATGACAATTTTCTGAAGAGAGGGATCAGAGCCCATGGGGTAGAAGTGAGCTTCTCTTACTCCTTTCTGAAGATAGGGGAGTTTTAAAGCATAAGTCAGTAGCCAGGCTCTCTGACTTCCAGACAGAATGAAGGAAGACAGCAGGACATGTGGCCACCAACATCTCCTTTGGTGTTGACAGGTGGAAGATTCTGTCATGTGGGAATCTGTTAGGAAGGCACTCAGACATGATGTCTTGGTGCTGGTGTGTATGCGTGAGAGGTGAAGGCTGGAGCAGGTTTTTTGGCCTGGACAGCAGCAGGATTTTAACATTACATTCTTACAAACACTCAAGCATTTTAACGTAATTCTATTACATTTTTTAAAGATCTGTATGCATATTTACCAAATGAAATCAGCATAGTGTCAAGGGCTTTATAAATGTAGGTGTATGTTGCCGTGAGAGGCTTTCTCTGGAGAAATAACACATTTACTGACCTAATACAGGGAACCTGGGGCAATCCAACGTAAAGTCCAACTGGGTAAATGAATGTTCTATGGGGAAGAGTGCCACATCACTGAAAAACACACGTGATGTGAACGGTGACTCACGGAAGCTGCACTGCTCACAGAGAGTTGTCCTGCTAAGAGACTCTTCAGGGCAGCTCAGTCCTGCCCCCGCTGTTTACCCTCTCTTTCACCTTGGGACAGGGCGCCTAGAATCTTGTCAGTTATAGCTCTCAGAGAAATGGTTACCTTGTTTCCTAACAGAGTCCCATGAGCCTCCCAGTTCCTTCTTGGAGAAAATTGCTATGTAATAGGGTCCCCTATTTTTAGTTGATGTTTTTATAGTGCACCTTTTTATAGCTATAAGGTTAAAATGACAGTAATAGAAGTCACAAGAGAAAAAAGAGAAAGAGACAGAGGAGAGAGAAGAAGGAGACGGAGGGAGAAGGAAAGGGAAGGAGATGAAATCCTAGTGACTTCAGGAAGAATCAAGAAAGGGATTTCAATTATAACTGAGAAGTTCAGATCTGGATGCTTGCCAATGAATTTAAATGGGACCTCTCCCCTGGAAAACCTGTTGAACTAACATGTTCCAGTAATGTGCTAACGTTCTTGGGTTTCAGGCTTATCGTGAATTTTCATGTAAAGAATTTCCAAAAGACTTACATGCTGTGAGCTCCTGAAATCAAGTTTAAGTTCTATATATTGATTACTGTAGCAGTAGAGGAGTCAGAATTTAGAACTTGTACTGAAACACTGTAATCTCATGTCTACTATTTGTCGTAAATGTTTTCAAAACAAACTTTTAGCAGCCCCATATCCATTTTTTAAATTATTATTAAGAATGGATAATGCTGCCTTTTTCCTAATGGTATTGTTAGTAGCAATAATTAAAATAACAAAAAACAAAGATAGTGATTATATTATTGGGTACTGTTTACATTCAGTTCGGAACCTGCCATTGAAGAAAGAACCCAGACCCAGAAAGACAGTTATCACATGTACTCACTTATAAGTGGTTTTTAAAAATAAAGCAAAGAAAACCAGCTCACAAATCACAATCCCAGAGAACTTAGACAACAATGAGGACCTTAAGAGAGACATACATAGATCTAATCTGTGTGGGAAATAGAAAAAAACAAGATCTCCTGAGTAAATTGGGAGCATGGGGCCTAGGGGCCCGAGGGTTGAAGGGGAGGGAAGAGGCAGGGAGGGGAGCAGAGAAAAATGTAGAGCTCAATAAAAATCAATAAAAAAAGAATTCAACACTGATTTGAAAGTGAAAGAAAGCATGGCTATACAAAGCAATGATCAATAAATATATCAAATCTGAACTCTAGATGAGTGGCCCACCTCTTGGGATATGAAACATTTGCAAACTGTGTACAGGAATCTAAAATGGTTCCTTTGAATATCTGACAATGAAAACAGATGTTGGTTTGGAAAGAACATATAGAAGTTTCTGTGTTGTTTTCATCCTTCTTACAGCCTACAGAAATTTTATGCTCTGAGGTTTTTGATGCTTGTGTATTTTAGATATATTTGATTTTTGTCAAAAATACATTTTCTCATATAATATATTCTGCTTGGTAGTTCACTTCCATGAATTCTTCCAGATTCTCCCCAGCACCCTTACCATTCAAATTTACATCCTTTCTTCCTCTCACTATCTAGAAAATAAACCAGCATCTAACTAATAATAATAACAACAAAAGTACTAATAATTTAAAATAAAAACAAAAAACTAGAATAGGACAAAATAAAAAAAGAGCCAAAGAAAAAGCAAAAGAAATTTATGTAGAAACAGAGGAATACAATCTCACACACACAGAATTACCACTAAAACACAAAACCAGTAACCATAATACATATACAGAAGATCAATATGATAAGTAGAAGAAAAAGAAGCAGGAGGAGGAGCAGGAGGAGTAAAAAAGGGAGGAAGAGAATGAAATAAAAAAGAAAGGAGGAAAGAAAGAAAGCAAGAAAGAAAAAGAAGTACTTTCAAAAGAATTATGATACAAAGAAACTCCACAAAAGTCATTGAGTTATTTTTCTGTTGGCAATTTATTGCTGGGCATGGGGCTTGCAGTTAAGAGTGGTTTTATACCCAGCGAGACTCTGTTCAAATGTTTGTCCATTCTGATGTGTTTAGAAGGTCTTGTTTCTTTTGTTTCCTCCATCCCTTCTAGCTCTTATAATCTTTCTGCCTCCTCTTCCTCAGGGTTCCCTCACCCCTGAAGGAGGGGTTTAGTACAGAAATCCTGTTGAGGACTGAGCATTAAAAGATCTTTCACTCCACAAATTCTCCAGGTGTGGGTCTCTCTATTTCTTCCTATCTACTACAGAAGGAAGCATCTCTCGTGATGGATGGGTTATGTGTATGGTAGACATTAGGAGATACCTGATGCCACATTTCTTTAGCACAGTGGTTCTCAATCTTTCTAATCCCATTACCCCTTAATATAGTTCCTTAAGTGGCGATAACGGAAAATTATCTTCCTCGCTACTTCATTACTGTAATTATGCTATTGTTATGAATCATAATGTAAAAATCTGTGTTTTCTGATGGTCTTAGCTAGCCCCGTGAAAGGGTTGTTTGACCCCCAAAAGGGTGAAGGGGTTATGATAACCACTGTTTTGGCATAACAGTAGTTGAGTATTCTTCTAGGTCCCTGGCCTATTTAGTCTCAGGTTCTTGGCCAACTGAGCAGTATCAGATATGGGTTTCATCTCATGGAGGGCCTTAACTCCACTGGTTGGTTACCTCCATAAGATTTATGCCACTATTGCACCAGCGCATCTTGTAACCAGGTTACCATTTTAGATTGAAGGGTTTTAACGGGTTTGTTGTTTATCTTTCTCCACTGGTATCCTGCAGAATACCTTCTAGCACTGTGAACCCTACTCATTAAGGATGAAGGCTCTAAGTAGGCATCCGTTTGACATCTCTATATTAAATATATTATGTAGGTATTGTCTTCAGCAATGGGGCCTTACTATCAGTTTCTGGAGAGCAATCAGTAGCCATGGTGATAGTCTGATTTTCAGGCCAGCATGGGGAGTGAGTTGCCCGGTAAAGAAGTGTGCCGGGATACATTGGCATCTGACTTCCAGTCTGGCATGGTTAGCAGGATTCCAGGTACAGTGTGCCATCAGGTATTGGTGGCTGGGACAAAGGGAAGGAGTAGGAAAGAAAGGGTGAATCTCCATGCTTTTCTTTTTAAAGATCAGTTTATTACAGAAAAATCACACCATTTTAGTCATGTGCATCAACTCTATCAGTGGTCAGGACAGTAGCACCCCTACAGCCAGGGTCAGAAATAATTATCAGGCACTTCTGTCTTTCCCTGAGACAACATCCAGTTTCAATCAAGGAACACCTTGCAATTATGTAAGGTGGAAATCAAACTAGCCCTGTGAGCGTGTCCTCCAAGTGTTCTTTGTCCTCATTCAAAGATAAACCTTACATTAAACGGTAGGTTCTGACTATGCCTTGGTACTTCCCGTTAGGATCCTATTTATCAAAATGTTTTCAAAAGTAAAAGAGGCCATAAATAAAGCAAGTTATATGATTTCTTTGGAGTACCACAAAGAATCTATATCGTTTTGTTGCATTTTCTTAAAAGAATCCTAAGGGATAGCTCATTTATTTAAATGAAGAAAATAGATCAGACCACTTCAGCTACCTAGACAAAAGTAGCAAGACAAAACAAACCTCAGCACAACTTTGCTCTCCCAGGGTAGCTCAGCCCAAAAAGGATTGAAAATTAGATACTAGAGCAAGATTTGCTGTCTCGGACTGAATCATAAATCACAAACTTATAAATTGCTAACTGTGGTGTGATTGCAAAGAGCTATTAAAATAAAATTTGATTATGTTTTGCATGCCTGTTTCGAATGAATGCATGTCTTCTTTAACTTGTGTGTGTGCGTATGCATGTGTGTGCCTGAGTATTTGTGTGTATGTCTCTGTGTGTATCTATGCATGTATATATCTTTTTTTTTTGTTTGTTTGGTTTTTCGAGACAGGGTTTCTCTGTGGCTTTGGAGCCTGTCCTGGAACTAGCTCTTGGAGACCAGGCTGGTCTCGAACTCACAAAGATCCGCCTGCCTCTGCCTCCCGAGTGCTGGGATTAAAGGCGTGTGCCACCACTGCCCGGCCGGCATGTATATATCTTTATGTGTGCATGTCTATGTATATGTGTGACTACCTGTTTGTGTGTATTTGTGTATGTGTCTGTGTGAGTATGTGTTTGTACTTGTTTGTATGTTTCTATCTGTGTGTCTGACTATCTGCCTTTGTGTGACTTTGTAATGGTATCTTGGTGTGTATGAATGTGTTTGTGTGTGTGTGTGTGTGTGTGTGTGTGTATGTGTGTGTTTGAACTTTTTCTACAGTAGAAATTAGCAGCATCTTTTTGGAGATCAACTTAATTTAAATTAAGAACCTTCCTATTCATAGGCCTCTGATTCAGTAAATAACTTCCAAGAAGTTTTTAACCTGAAGAAACAATGAGGAATTCATTAAAAAAATATAAAAGTTTGCACAATTAAGAATTTTATAATTATAATAGTTTAAATAAAAATAGACTACATGAGTTTAGGATAATTATTGAATATATTTCTTCATACAATACTATGACATATGTACTAGACATGATTTAAAGTTTGGTGATTATATTAAAACATGCTAAAAATTTTAAAACATTTTAAAAAGTATATATATTTTATATTTTATATATTACAATATATATTTTGAATATATTGAATATATTTTATATTTATGTATTATAATATGTATCATGTATATATAAAAGTTATATATAATATGAATGACTCATTCATATAAATACAGAAAAAGTATTAAAGCTATTTTAAAAGGATAAGAAAATAAAATATGATGCCCAAAATATTTAGGTATAAATAAAATTACATGCAATATTTTTCTTCATTTTCCAAGTGCTGCTTGATTTTTTTTTTAAATTTAAGGTAAAATGTTAAATCAAGTACTTTTAATCCTGAGAAACATGTGGGCCCTCTGATAATTAATTAGAAAAACATACTCCCTCATTTCCATATTGGATGAGCATCAGGAGGGGCGCAGGGCTGAATAGAAGAGCTTTAGGTAATCCTGTTAACCTTTCTGTGATTTCCTCTGCTTGTCTGCGAAGTGTGCCCTGAGTTCTCCTGAGGGAAAAGCAGCTATTGCTGCATATGTTGCAACGGTACATAATCAGCTTTTTGGTTTTTTGATAATTGAATTAAGCTACCATCTTAAGCAGTTTGGGGTCTGAGAAATAATGTCCCCCAAAGCAACACCTAAACCTTGGTTTTCAAGGTGATTTTTATGTGGCTTGACGTTTTGGTGATGGTCAACTTCTTTGATGTAGTCTCTCTTTCCACAGCCTAGACAGGTATCAGGAGAGTAACTTGGCACAGAGTCGAGGCAATGTCATAGCTCTCCCAGGTCAGAATCATGGCAATATATTAACATAAAGTAAATGATAATCTAGAACTAGGTGATAATAAAAACAAAATGATAATGTAAAAATAGTATTGAAATTAAATGTTTTCTTGTGACGCCAAGTCCCCCAAACTGTCAGTTTTTTCCAGTGTAACATATCAATTCCAAATTCTCTTTTAAAATGCTGATTTGAATTTTCTATTGCTATTATTAATGTTAGTGGGTTTTCTTAGGCCGGGTCTCAATATATACCCCTGGCTGCTCTGAACTCACTATGTAGATCAGTATGACATTAAACTGGTGCCAATCCTCCTGTCTCTGTCTCTTAAGTGCCAAGATTACAGGTGTGTGTCACCATGTTCAGATTCATCTGAGTCTTTAATGCTGTCTCCTATTTGTGACCTTATCAAAATAGTATTGGGCTTAAGAAGGTTTTATTCCTCCTAAAGGAGAATAATTCCTATTTTTAGTTGTTTCTGATATTAGTAATTTTCTGAGGTTTACAGAATAATATAGGCAAATGGGGACAATGCTTTTATCTGATAAAGATTTAAATCTTTTTATGACTGAAGTGTACTTCATAGGTAAGATGATTGTCTAGTTTTAATGAAGCCCTGGATTAAATTCCTAACCTTAAACCTAACCCAATATATATCTTATATTTTGGTTTAAATGGTAAAAATAATAAATATAGTTCCGCTGACATTGGTGAAGAGCAAATGGGTTGGGTGGCAAATGGCTAACCCCTAATGTATAAGAAAAAAACAAAACTTGTAATATCCTGACCCTAGCTATAAAGAATTTTAAAATATTAGCAATGTGGCATTTTTATTAAAATTTAAAATATGCACACTCGACACCAAATAAATCAACCAAGGGATTTTCCCTCATTTTCATAGCCCGAAGGTTAGTGTTACCAACTGTACACAATTTGTTTTGATAGGACAATAAAATAGAAATGCAAATTATAGGAAACTCTCCAATCAGCCAGTCAAATGCAGATATGGGCCTCTGTGGTTATATACTTCTGCATTGAGTTGAAGGCCCAAATAAGGGACATTTCAAAGCTGTGTCACAGGGCTATTAAAGAAAAGTATGACTCCCCTCTTTTCATAGAGTGTACACTGATGGGCCTCCTGAGAAAATGATTTACATGCCCAGAGCTGCTTTACCATCAGGAGGAAGAATCTAGTGTTATGATAAGTGCTCGTTACCTTGACAGATATCACTGACATCAGGAGTGTATAAATTGCTGTTGTGCTTATCCGCTATGTTTCTTCCTCTGTGATTAGACATTGAGAGTCATTCCCTCGGAGTGTGATCTCATCTGAGAGGGCTGATATGATGAGCTTCTCAGACTGCGTATCACATTGTGGAGTCACTAACATTACAAATCTCACATGAAATAGTGTATTAGCCAGGCAACCTCAATTTCTAGCAATTCTTGAAAGTGGCAGTGAATGAGTGCTCTAGCATTGAAACTATCCGTGCAACATCATTGTCTCCAGCAGAATCTCCCTTTCTGGGCCAGAAAGATGGCTCACTGGTTAAGAGCATTTGTTCCTCTTACAGAGATTCTGAGTTCAGCTCCCAACCACCTGTAAACAAGCTCTAATCTGATGCCCTACCAGCACTCCTGTACTTTCTACCCACTCCACAGACACTGACATATATACATAATTTGCCTTAAATCGCAATTTCTTAAGCATATAGATGCATGCATGATCTTAATCATGATCTCTGACACTACAAAGATAACTGCAATGAAAGTCCTTTGACATATTTTCCTTTTGGAAAAATCTTTTTGGAATGTAAGGGTGAGATAGGTCATGTACCATGAAATCTATCTCACTCTCTTTCTCTCTCTCCCTGGATCATTGTGAGATATTCGAAATGATAAACAGTTGAGGGAGTTATAACCAAGAAGGTACAGAGACTGGATTTCTTCACTATTAGCATCAGGAATGAGTTGTAACTCCACCATAGATCACAAAGCCTTTCTCAGTTTAGCATCTTCGATACATTGGAACTGGGAAGGTCACTGAGCAGGTTGTGTGCACCTGCTCTCACAATCACATGATATAGTCTTTATGGGGATGATCTGTGTGTGTGTGTTTGTGTGTGTGTGTGTGTGTGTGTGTATGTATGTTTGGTATATGTACTTTTTAGTGTAGATGTTTATACATGTGGGTATACATGTCCATGTGTAAATCACAAGAAAATGTTGGTATATTCACTCTGCCTTTAGTTTTGAGTCAGTCTCCCACTGAATCTAGCTCATGGGTTGGGCCAGGATAACGAGCCAATGATTTTCAGGGATTTCCCTGTGTCTTGCTCACTCCAGTGTAGGGAACACATCTCTGCTTGGTTTTTATGTGGTTTGGGGGAATCTCAATTCAGATCCCCAGGCTTATGCAGCAGGCATTTTCCAAAAGCAGCCATCTTCTTATATGACCTTTATTTAACAAACATACTCAACTTCTATTTCCCAATGAGGAAAAGAAAGGAACAAAGGCAAATGTTGAAAGTCTTTGCTTGCAATATCCGAATGAGTGTTTTACACCCAGTGACATTTTGAGCAAAACCAAAATATAAATGAAAAGGTTCTGCATAATGAACATTTAATTGCACTTAGTAATTATAGTAAAACATGAACATAGTACTGCTTTTCAAAATACATAGGATATAGTTTGTAGAAGTAATGCTGATTTGTTCTTGTTCTTTTTTTAAAGTCACATTTACCTTGATAATGTGAATTAATGTCTCTGACTTAGTCATGATTCAGATATTTGTCCTTTTATTCTGTCTAGAAACTGTTAAGCTGTCTTCCAGATTGGCCATTCTTAGGTCCTGAAGTCATCTCAAATAAGGGTAACATCACCAGTGTCTCAATGGTATATGGCGCAGGACTCGAGCTCAGAGTCAAGCAGGGATTCAACTGACATGTCAGGTACTGGCACTGGCCATCAGAGGAACCATTAAAGAGAAAGGTCAACCATTAGAAAAACAATGAGTGACTCACACATTGAAGAAATGCACTTGATGTAAGCCATTATCAAGCATGGCTCCCAATTCCAGTTAGGAACAGAAGGCTAAGGCTTCATCTTAGGCTTATTGGGGAAGGCTCTTTAGAGGGATAAACTAACAACGAACCTATACTTTTAATAATCAGCTATTTGTAAACCACTAAAATCATCTCAGGCTGAATTTATCCTTGATACAAGTAAAAATGCAGATACTCATATTTCTGTGGTAGGTACTTTACTCACTGAGCCATTTTCTCAGGCCCCAAAGTCCTTTTCAATTTTTTTTCTAGCTTTTTGAGGTATTCATTGTGTTTATCTACAGTTATTACTTCTTATATTTAAAAAAGAATCATGTCATTTCTTTGTTGGAATCTTACTCAACTATGAACTATAAATAAATTATATAAGTACATATGCTATTATGAATCAGATAGAGATCCAATTCATATATTATCAAAGAATGGCAAGTGATTTAGCTTTCATTAGAATCCAATATGAGCACATATTCTATGAGGGACAGAGGACTAAGCTTTGAGTGATTACTAAACAATTAGACTGATAGCATCTCCACATAAGATGCCTAAGCACTCAAATAGCTCAGAGTTTCTAATTAGGAAATTCAGAAAGTACCAGAGTCAAAGAATTTATTAACAAGAAGATATAAGATGGATCTAAAAGTTTGTTGGACTCCTACATTAACTATCTGATATTATTTAAAAATAGAAATCCTATTGGGGGGCCAAATAAAAAGGAGAAAGAAAAAGATCAAAAGGAAACAGAGAGTTGCTGATCCCACTGGTGGTGAGAGTCATCATGAATGTGTAGTTTGCAAGTCGCCTGCCAGTTTTCAGTGCTGAATTTCTGGTTACAACTTTAGGTTCCCCCAAAGGTGTTCAGGATAAGCTGAATGACATCCATCTCTCTTCTTAAATAATTAATTAAAAGAAAAGTTGTTTTAGAGTAAGTATATGCAACAGTTTTAAAGTGGGATCCATGTTCAAATGTTTATAGCTTTTTTTTTTAGTCTTCAAAAATACATGGTTGCAAAAGTGGGGAGGGAGAATAATGGTAAAGGAAAAATTAAGTGGGGTGGGAGGGGAGGGGAGAGTAGGGAGTGTGGTGAGAAATAACTAAAACTGAAGATCTTTAAAAATGCCACATGAATGCCCATTACTGTAGATGTTTCTTAAAATGTATGTAACTATAGAAGGAACCTCCCCCATGAAGCAGCTCTTACTATGTTTATGTACATTAAGGAATGTACATATTTATAGGGGAGCATGCTTCCCTCAGACACCACAAGCTGCTCAACAAAATTCTCAGCACAAAGTATAGGTTATCGATGTTTGAGTTGTTAGTTAGTGGGGTCCCGTAGCTCCTCCAGTATTACAAACTATTGTATTGTGTTGAATACCCGCACAGGACTTGATGACCCAGTTGATGAAAACACCATATATTGGAGTTACAGGTTATGGAGAAAGCAAGCTGGTACTAACATAGAAGTTTCACTCCTGCTGGATAGCTTCCATAGTTCCAGAGGGTATGATCCATGTTATTGAGGAAGAAAAGCAATTAAAAATCCTACTCAGCTGTGAAGTCTGGGAGTCACACTAACAACTGACTTGGCAAGACATGACTATTGGTGCAATCGTGACAAAAAGGTTATAGAAGTAACCAGCTGCTTTCTGATTGTATTTAAATTTCATTCCACAAGATCAAAGACATGTCTGTACCATTAACTAGAAACAAAAACAAAACAAAAAAAAAACAAACCTGTGTCTGACTACATTATGGTCCCTGAAAAAGAGACTACTACTGTTCTCTTAAGTAGACAGTGATTAACTCTCCTTAAGTGCTTGTATTTATACCCATAGATTAATGTGACTCCCGACACTCATGAGGAAACTTCTTTTTATATTAGATGGTAATTAATTTAGAAACTCACAACTGGCCAACATGCAGAGAATGAGACCATGGAATGCACAGCTCTAATGTAACAGAGGTACTGTACCACATCCCAAGGCCAAGGATCATCATGGAAGAAGACAGAATTATTCTAAGAACCAGAGCTAGTGGGCTTCTGAAGCAAAGTGATATTTTCCAGACACAAAAGCATGATTTCATATACAAACTCACAGGGATTTTGACTGCTTTCACAAGACCTGAACAAAACCAATTCAGCCAAAATCCCAGCATCTAAAAAAGAGGGGGCCTCATAAGTAGGAGTTTCAGTATTAGCAAGGACCTGTTAGAAACTGATAGATGCTAGGGAAAGGAATATTAGTTTTGCTCATAGATGAGGCCCCTGAGAGGCTGCCCATGCTTGAGTAGATGGCCTATACCCATTCAGGTAGCAGAAAGTTGACTCAGTGAGTTTGAAAATATGAGAGCACATGGTACTGGTAGGGGGAAGGTAGTGGTAGAAAGGGAAGGAATTAGAGGGGGAGCAAAAGGGGTAGATTTTATCTAAGTATATTATATGCAGGCATCAAATTTTCAAATGATATAAAAAAATAATATTCAGTTGCTTCTGAGGTAATTATGTTTCTAATCAATGCTATGCAATTCTATAAACTGACCAAAAATTTCTTTGAGCAAGCAAAATATTGACTCCACAACTATAGAACAGCATACTAACCAGAAAACACTAACCTTTCTCTGTATTAAAATATTCTACAGTTATTTTTATTTTCAGCTCTCAAGGACCTTGATATTTTTTCTAGAATGATACCCAATGTTTCTCACCTATTCTCTTGGCCATGTGCATTTTATGACTTCTGTAGACAGAGTTTTTTGCTCCACTTGGTCCCGCAGCCATTCAGTCCCAAAGAACCACAAGAGGCTTGCATTAATTATAAACTGGTTGGCCTATTAGTTCAGACTTCTTATTAACTCTTACAACTTACATTAACCCGTAATTCTTGTCAGTGTTAGCCACATGGCTTAGTAACTTTATCAATGAGGCATTCTCATCTTGCTTCTTCTGCATCTGGGTTATGGCTGCAGACTGAATCTTTCCTCTTCCCAGAATTCTTCTGTTCTCATCACCCCACCTCTACTTCCTACCTGGTTGCCCTGCCTATGCTTCCTGCCTGGCTACTGGCCAATCAGAGTTTTAAAATACAAGTGACAAATCTTTACAGAATACAAGACTATTGTCCCACAGCAGACTCCTACTTTTCAAGAATTAAAGAACAAAATTATTTTAACTTAAGTTTGTTGCATAATTCTGGAAAGATACTAAAAGCAATGATTCTTGAAAAAGTGTGGAAACTGAAGATTTGATATATTGCTATTTATTTCAAAGGCATTGATAAAGTAAACCCAGAAATAGTCATGTTCAAATATTTATCTTTTTAAAGTTAAAAATTAAAATCATATCAAGAAACAGAAAATAGAAAGTTTTAAAGATGAACAGTAGTGATACTTCATTGTAGTTTTCCCCTAACACACACATATAATTGCTCAGGTGAACATGAACATACATACACACACACACACACATTTTCCTGACCTTTAATGTTACTAAATTACACAATTGAGGATGTTTCTTATGCTTGTAAGATATAAAATTCCCATAATGCTTGTTCATATGCTATATGAAAATTTAGGCACTGAGTCTACTATAGTGAACATTTATGGTTGTAAATTAAACTCTTAGCAATGAACACTTTAAAGTATTGCAAACAATGATTTTATGTATATTTCATTGTGATAGTTTTGATGAAAGTAACAAACCTAATAAAAATTCTTTTTAAAGAAGGATTAGCTCGTGGTATTGCCAGGGTCAAAAACTGAGGTGGATTTAGACCCAGCTGGAATTTGAGCACTGCTTTCAGGATCTTTGTTCCACCTCAGAAAAGATGTCTGATCTGTGTATATCTTATTCTTGAAAAGAATGACAGCCCCAAACATATTTTTGTTGTTTTGTGAGTCAAAGAATGAGAGGCATTTTCTCCTTCAGCACAGCAAGACTTAGAGAAAGCTCTGGTTGGTCTTGGTATGCATCATCCCTCAACGAATCACATTAGGAGATAAAAACACTTGTTTTTCTCTAGTGGAGCTAAATGCTGGCTGTTATGGGAATATAGGGGAAGAAAGTGATTGTAAGGAGCTTCAACAAATAGCATAAAATAAAATCGCCATAGATAAATAGGTTCAGAAATAATATGCAAGTGATATGTGCTGGACAGAAACTCAGTAGTCATTCTATAGAGTAGTTTGCCATACCTTTGGTGTGCAATTGAGAGTCTTGGTTATTCCCTTAAAAGTTATAGTGCTCACTTCATTGTCTCCCCACTAAAGATATAAGTACTCCTTTAATTCAGTGCTCCACAGCTTCATCTTTTCCCTAGTTTTCTTTAGAGAGATTTATTTAAATTATTGGTAATGCTAATAAGAGAGACAGAACTTAATTGCTTCCAATACAATGTGATTTTCAAAAGTGGCAGGAAAAAAAATCCCTTCTCAACCTTTTAGCTGAGATCAAGTGAAACAGAAATCCCTGGGCATTGTTGAAAATTTGAAAATGGTATCTAAAATTAAGAAATAGGAGGAAAATAAGGAAAGGTAAAAAGAAATCATTTTTTTAAGATTAATTTTTGTAGATCTTACTGTAGAAACAGGTTTGATATTATCTCACCAATTTCTGATATTATTCTATAAAAGACACTGTCACTTGTTTACAAAAAGTAGCAATAAAATTTAGATTCTGAGACATTATTTAATTTGTATAATCAGTCCTTTAGTGATTGGGCAACAACTGAATCTTAGACTTTAAAACTCTATATGGAGAAAAGACAGAAGAGGATAAGGAGGAGAAAAGGAGAAAAAAGAAAAGGCTCTGCCTATCCCAGTTCTCAGGCTCTAATTGTGAAAAGCTGGGCTCTTTGTTAACACTAGCAGTTTAGTTTTGCCTCTCTGGCTTTCCTTGTTTCCTTAAGATGTTGTTCCTAAGAACACTCTTCCAAACACTTCTTGTATTGAAAACTTCACACTCACTTACACAGGAAGCCAAATTTCTGACCAGTAGTACCAAGAACAATCCTAAAAATTTAAACTCAAACCACCAGCTGACTGGAAAATAAGGTCACTCAACACTGCAGTAAAGGGCCCTGATAAGCAATGCCACTGAGAAATCTTTCACTTGTACTTAATAGGAAGTACATCAGTGTAAGAAAATACATCAAGGGGCTGGAGAGATGGCTCAGAGGTTAAGAGCATTGCCTGCTCTTCCAAAGGTCCTGAGTTCAATTCCCAGCAACCACATGGTGGCTCACAACCATCTATAATGAGATCTGATGCCCTCTTCTGGCCCGCAGGCTTACATGCAGACAGAATATTGTATACATAATAAATAAATAAATATTAAAAAAAGAAAATACATCAAAAGTATATTTCAGGGCTCTAATGACCCTGGAGGAAACTGCAGTCATAAAAGCTCTTTATGAGATAGAACTTAGATAGCTCTAATTTCAAGCAATAGACATATTTGATAAGAGCCATAAAAGTCCAAGGTATATTAATTATTCCTAAAGAGTATGTATACAACCTAAGAAAAACTTAATGATTGGGAAGGATTATAGTCCATGGTCATGACATAGGAGAAACTCGATTGAAGAAGTTGAAAGTCTTGAAATCCTAGACTTTCCCTCTGAAACACTTAGATATATGGGAGAATTCTTTCCCCATGATTAAAGACATGTGCTTCCTCAACTTTTGATTGTAGACAATCTAATGTACTCTGCATTGCTAGAAAGCTAACTCTTCTTAGGCTAGTTCTCCACACCTGGTCAACAATAGGCATTAAATGCAAACCTTATCTAGGGAAGTGCTCTGTCTTCCAACAGAGGGTATATACTATGTTGTAAGGTGCACAAGACCTCATAGGGTACACCAGGATGCACAAAGCAAAATTATCAAAAAAACTTTCCATTTCTTAAATAAAGAACACTTTTGCATGTCTCAAGTTTTAGCTTAGTTTCCCTTTTTGTCACTCTAGGGAGGGGAAGACAATCAACATTATTACCCACGAGGAAACTGATTTGTAGATACTTTCTAAAAATGATCGCTAACATTATTTGGAAAAAGAGCATCTTATATTGCTGTGTATTTTACCCAACCACCCCCACAGTCGTGATGTCATTTAGTTGATGATTACCAGTGAAGCTGTTCTTGGACTAAGCTCACAGTGACTGCTTGCAGCACATGGGATTATCAAAGGACCTGGTCTCTGACAATTAGGGTTCATGTGATAAGTTGGTTTCAATCAATATAAGCTATATAAAAATCTCACATAACATGAATAAAAACTTTAACTTAAAGGCCAAACTTTATAAAAATTTATAATACCTAAAGTACTCATAAATCTCAGAACCTTCTAATTAATTTCAGATTGATAGACATAAAAGGCACTCAGTCCTGTTCATGGTTTTAGAGCTTCTTGTATGCCATCATTGTTGATGATATGATCACTTTAATATTGTCTTGGCTGGGAGAAGATATTTGAAAGAATATAATCATTTATAAATAATTACATTCAATTTCACAGTCATGAAAATGAATACTCTAGTACTGAGTTTCAGTAACTATAGTATTAAAATCTTTCTAAGCATTCATAGCAATCATACTACAATTGTAATACAAGGTGAATAGCTTTCATCCAATAAACAAAGTAGCATATAATAACGAACATTATGTAACTATATTCTGATGAACTCATGTTATCTGAAAGAATGAATTAGAATTTGTTAACCTTTCTTTGTTTAATGTTGGGGGGGAAAGTGTCACAATTTATGATGAGAAGAAAGGATAAGTTGTTGTTCAAACTGATACTACTATGTAATAATTCTTATACTAAATAAAAATAGGAAAAGCATTTCTATGAAGAACTGTTCAGGGAGCAAATTCTCACAGAATAAGGGCAAATATTTCTTGGCAGTGCCATTAATGAAATCGTTTACCTTGTCATAAAAGCCTGTGACCCCAGGAGTTGAAAGGCTGAAACAACAGGATCCTGTGTTCAAGGCCAGTTTGGGCCAGATGGCAAGATCCTGTCTCAAAAAAAAATTCTCTCTTTCATGTAGAAGAAGTTTGCCATTGACCAAATTTTCTCTAAGACTCACAAGTATCACAAATCATGCTCCGTTTATCCTTCAAATCATGTTTCAGGTGTACTTTTACTTCTTTACAGTTTACCCACCACAAGGTTGCCTAAGAAAGATGAAATGCTTATTAGGTTTATGATGAAATTTTCTGCTTGAACTTTCGTTGTAGCATACACTGGACCATTGCATTAAAGCCAGTTCTCATTGGATAAGCAGTTTAATAGTGTTTTATCAGCATTTCCAGAGGCCAATGACCTTATCTCTTCCAACATACCATTCTCTTTTCTCTCTCTGCAAATCATTTTGTTTTTCAAATCACCTCAGAAAACCTTTACTCATACCTTACCTTTTATAAAAGAAACTACAATGTGAGATTGGCAATACTAAGGCTCAATTTTCCTGATATTTTCATCACAAATCAAACAAAGCAAAGAAGAAAGCAACAAAATCACATAAGAGCACAACCAATTCCTCTAACACATGAATAATACTTTTAGTGATTTTGGGCTGTAGATGGAACATAAATTGATACCATTACTGGAGGATGAGACAAAGTGTGTAAAAGTAAATATAGATAGATCTTTTCAGTTCAAATATCACTTCTGGCTTCTTGTTCTATTTATAAGCATATGAAATGATGAATGCACATTTATGTATTTAGTGGACTTAGCAAATGAGTTGGAATCAATACAAATGCTTAATGAATATAAAAAGTTATAATTTCCCTACTTTTAATTGTCCCTAAGGATAAGAATACTGTCTTTCATATAAAAGCTATTATAACAAGAAAAGTTCCCATTAAGAACCTCTGAAGGGATACGGAAGGAATTGATAAAATTATTTTCTGGAAGATTATTGATTGATGAAGGGGAAGAGTCTGGTAAAGCAAGTTAATAGTCGTCATACATGGACAATCTCACCCCAGAGATATTTCAAACTATCTGGAGGCCATTTTGTTTATTGCAAAGAGGAAAGAACCCCTATCAGTATCTAGCTGGCAAAGGGCTGAGAGAGCATAATATTAAAGAGAACACCTCAACAAGGGATACTCTATCCCTAAATTGGCATATTACTAAAAGTAAAAAATATTAGAGTAGGGGCTGAAGATATGGTTTACTTGATAAGCGTGTTTGCTGTACGGGTATGAGAGTTGAGTGTTTGGTCAAAAGCATCACCTCAGCTCCCTAACATCCCTTTGTACAAAAAGTCCAGATTGTTTGGCTGGTGGGCTTTATCCCAGCTCCTGGAAGAAGCCCCCTCCCCTGGAAGATGTCTCAGTCCATACTCCACCTCCAAGAAATCCCAACAGTGACTCCTTCCCCAGGGAGGGTCAAGAAAGCCTGCTAAATGGTAACCCTTCCCTGGGGAAGGTCAAGACACCCCCCAGGCTATTTAAACTGCCC
>JAQHUG010000102.1:2415816-2426865 GCA_028555095.1 Dicrostonyx torquatus | reverse complement strand
TGTAACAGTCCAAGCAAGAGCAGTTTTTTGCCCAAATGGCTAACCAACTCCATAAGGAGCCTCTTCAATGCCCATCTTCCTCAGGAAGTAGCTTGGTGCTGCCAGAAGCAGACGTGTCTCATTGTCATGACAAGCCCTATGTTATTAAAATATTTTAAATGTCATATTCTGTAGTCTTTGAAAGATAAGAAGAATGCCTATCTAACTAAAATATATCTGTATATATCTAGAAAATCTAACTAACATGACTACAAACTTGATTATTCTTGATGATTATCCATTAACAACCTGTATTTCCTAACTTACATTACATTTTTAAATGAACTATACAATCACAATACCTTAATCAAGAGCAGATATATACATATAACAAGATTGACCTTAAATGTATATCAATAAAGCAAGATCCATAACAATGCAAATTATTCATATCTATATCATATCCCCCTTTAAATGTAAACAAAGAATTATAAACAATATTTATGAATATGGACATAGTTATTTCTCTCCAAACTTCTTCCTGCTGTTAATCAGGTCCTTCATGGTATATCCTGTGTACTAGGTTCATCTCAGTCAGCAGTTGAGTGAAGCAATTTTCTGAGGGTGTTTACAGCAACCTTTCAGGAGGGCATGGTCTATCATACCATATTGGTCTAGAAGCATACCACAGGGTCTCATCCTCTGTAAAAGCAAAAGAAGAACCTCTTTTCCAAAGCATCATATCCTTAGGCCCAAATACTGAAGTCAAAATACTTTTATAATATACATGATGGTTTAGCCTAGCAGCCCATACAATGAAACGTCTCTCTGTACTTAGCTCCTTCATAGTAAAAAAATTTAAAGAAAAAACAATAATATACAGAATCCAGACTCTCCGTGAATTTTCAATTTTTTACATGCCTTATTATTTTTACTTCCTTTAGTTTGTGATTATCTGTACTCTGTCTCTTTAAAGACTTTACCCTTGTTTTAAAAAAGCATTAACTTTGTTTTATAACAGGTAGACTAAATCTTTCCTGCACAGGAAAATCTTTGGGCCTCTTGTACTCAATAGCAAATGCAAGCACTGCTTCTTTGCTGGTCTTCTCTAAGGGCAAGGAGAGACTTGGGATTGCCTGTGTAGCTAAAAAAAGCTGTCTCATTTCTACTTATTTATCCCTCTTAGATCTCTCTAATGGCATTTGATGACTTAAGGAACTGGTAGCTCATTACTTCATTTGTTAAGTTTCCTGCTAGAATACAGACAAGTTTGCCTTTTCAACAGGCTTTGAAGTCCAACTAAAAGGTTTCAGGTGTATCTTCAAAGGTTCAGAGGTTCCAATTCCCTTTAATTGTCTTCTGCAATATTCATACCTTTTAAACTAAAGGTATGACATCAAGACATAAATCTGTTCCAGCTGTCTTACATTTAAAATATTACATTTAAGTAGATAATACCTGTGTCTTCGAAACATTTTCTTTAAGAGAATCCTGTACTAATAATTGTCATGCTAATTAATTGAAATAGTTCATACGGCTGATAAATTTGAAGAATTCTATATGTATACTGCTATATCCTACTCTTTATAGTGAGTGTAGAACAGTAGGCATCTTATTTTTGCTTATTTAGGCAACCATCAAAAATGGAACATTGTGTTATGGAAATATCTGTCAAACAATTTTAAGCAAAGTTTACTTTCAAAAGCAGTTTTTAATGAATTTGTCAATTGCCTATACACTTGATTTTGTCATCTGTCTTAGCTTCATTCTCTATTCTTAATAGGGATAAAGGATAAAGACCTATCTTAACTAAATTCACAGTGACAGAAAAGCAACCAATACAGTCCTAGTAGCAAGAATTAGGTATTAGATGCACATCGGGAAACTGTCTCTTTAGAAACATTTGGTCTTCCATAAGAGGAAATGTGATAACCTTTCAAAAAAATAGTGCAGTCCTGGTTAACAATTAACTTTTCATGAAAGTCAAGTCTGACTATGTCACTGAAAAGATCTTACATTGAATATTTGGTCCATTCCTTCTGTTATAACTATATGTATATCTAATTGTCACATGCAAAGCTGGTGACCAGGTCTTTCAAGTAAGAAACATTTTCTCATCACAGATTGGAAAGAGTGAAAAACATAATATAGGGAATTCCAATGCATCTTGACTTAAAATATGAGCAAACAGATGTCTCTCCTACTACAATGTCCACATTACTTCTAGGCTCGGAACACTATGAGAGGGTTCATAGTGCTTTTTCATCATCCACTCTGAGATTTCCAGGTAGGAATATGAACACAAGCTGCCACTGATGATAACATAACTTGAGGATCTTCCTGCATCACTTCAACCGGCTTTCTTTTTACTTAAGGAACTAGCACTGCAGGCAACAATATTTTCAGTCCTCAAAGCAATGTACGGATTGGAAGCTACAGTGGAAGAAAAGAGTCGACTCTTTCCTAGTAATTTTTATTCTCAGTTGGTGTTGTGGGAAGCAGTTCAGAGTACCAAAATGTATCAGAGTCAGCAAGGAAGTTCTGTCTTTCAACCATCACATGCTGTTTTCTTTCATTCACTAAGAGACCACAGGCATTACCAGAATTTAGTACTGCCCTGTGGGAGGTGTATTCCTTGTATCACTCTAACTCATTACTTTAGACACTTTGTTCTACTTTTATATAATTTCAAGTAATTTGAGCAAATGATAAACTAATGAATGTTTCTTTGAGGTTTAATAAAATAACTGAGATAGGTTAAGGATTACATTTATATCACCAGTTTTCTTTGATATTGTCATATACCAATACTCACATATTTTGTTATAATAACCCACTGATCCAACATAATATTTGCATGTGTATATATACATATATATAATTGATATTATAAAAAGAAAGGTGACTATATCAATTAAGTACATGATGGTTATCTGCAAACTGCTGGAAACATAAAAATACTGATGTATCTTCACAATGTAATGATGGTGACTCTCATTCTTAATATTATAATTTAATACATTATCATAAGATGCATCTAAAGAGAGGAGAAATTCACCCAAAAATCATTTATTACATTTTTCTGTGTATGAATAAGAAATGTGCTACATTATGAATAAATTGATGAATTTTATCAGTTCTGCCCTTAGGAAATTCGTTGTAGTAAACTGAAAGAGACAGTTCTGAAAACAGAAAATTAAAATGTAAATATTAAATGAAATATAAATTATTTCAGAGAATGCATTGTTGTAACATAAATTCTTATAACTATAAAACAGATGTTCTGTAATATCTTTAGTTATAATGGTACCTAGAAATATTACATCAAATGTCCCGAATATTCTCTTAAGCATGCAACTAATATTTTAATAATATAGGACAAACTCAAAAAAGGCCACCTGAAGGCAACAGTGATGAGTGTTTTGTACAGGTGCCTTTGATAACATTGCTCGCATGAGTAATGATGGGTTATAAAGTACAATTGGAGATCATGGAAATGAGGACTTTCTATACAGAATCAAGAATTGAATATATACAAACCTTTTAAGGCATTCTTTTCTATAAAAGTTAGAAATAATACTTAACATTTTTATAAGATCCCTCCACAATGATAACCTGCTGCCAAGGACATTCATACTGAGCCAAACCATGTATATATTCCACAAGTAGCACTTCCCTACCTCATGACTCAAGTCTTTGCCTTCTAAGGACTGGCACATTGAGCCTTGTGTACATGCCACAAATTTCACCAGCCTGATCCCTTTAACTCCTTAGATTCCTATCCTTTGAAACCTCACATCTCCACCAATTCCCAACCCAAGGTCTCGTCTTCTGAGAACCTGAATGTGTGAGTCCATACAGCACATTCTAAGAAAGCCTTCACTTGCCCCTACCCAATGAGACTTTAACAGTCAGCTGAAGATCTATGCTGAGGACCTACATACCCTGTTAATAGCTCTAACTTTCATTTCTTTCTGGAACTCTAACCTGGACTTCTGAAGAACTTCAGTTAAAACCTTCTTGCTCATTTGTTTATGTTCAGAAGCTGAACCTGCCCTAAACGAGCTACAGTCACTTCTGATACCTCAGTCACATATCAGCACTGTAGGATCCCAAGACTAAACTTCAAGCACAATCCAGATGCTTCCAAACCTGCCCTACTGGGGTAGTAGCAAATAGAGATCCAGACACTCACTAACTGTAGTGGTTTGAATATGAATGTCCCCATCGTCTCACATAATTTAATGCTTTGTCACCAAGGAGTAGAACTCTTTGATAAGATTAGGATTGGGACATGTGGCTTTGTAGAAGGAAGTGTGTTACTGGGAGTGGGCTTTGATGTTTTCAAAAGCGCATGCCCAGCCTAAGGCTTTCATTCTTTTGGAATTCTTCCCATCCTTTTAGCCTGTGGATAAGGATGTAGCGCTTAGTTACGACTCCAGTGCCATGTGTGACACCATGCTCTCTGCCATGATGATTATAGACTAACTGTCTAAAACTGTAAGCATGTCCCCATTTAAATGCTTTCTTTTATAAGAGTTGCATTAGTCATGGTGTCTCCTCACAGCAATGGAAAGGTGACTAGGACAGAAGGTATAAATCCAACAAGTTAATCAAGAAGTATATTGAATTATAGTAATCAAAAAGAAAGATCAAAAGTACAGAAAAATAATCTAGACTGTAGATATAAACATTATATAGTCATAATTATAATAACTATAAGTAGTATAAATATTTAGATTAAAACACACAGATTGTCAGGCTAGGTTGAGAACAGAGATGGAACTATATGCAACTTTCAAGCATTAATAAAAATAGACTCAAAATCTCCAATCTAAAATAATAGAAAAAGTACAGGTTGTAAAGAGAAATCAAAAGATTACTGGTTTCTCTGTACTAACATAGTAACAAGTGTATTTTCAGATAAAAAAACATTTCTACCTTTTCCATTTAATATACCCTTTAAACATATAAACTAAATAGCAATAAATGAGATAATTTGGCAAATCAATGAACATAGCATGTTACTTTAGTAAATATCTTTGTCATTGCTATCACACAAGCAGTAGGATCTGAAGACATAAGCAACACAACCAATTAAATTCAGCTAATGGAATGTCTGGAATGTTACCTTTAGTTTGACAGAAATGAACGTTCTCCTCAACTTAACACAGAATTTAAAGAAAATATAATTGATGTTGCTAAAGGCTAAAATAATTCAGAATACACTTTCTGGTCAGAAAACAAAGCTAGAAGTTACTTCTAAAACTGGAATTTGAAACATTTAGCAAGTAAGTAATAAATTTCTACATAACCCAAAAATCCAAAAATGAATTATAATAGAAGAACAATGAATGATTTAATTAAGAGATAGTGAAATACATGATTGCAATTTGTGGAATGCTGTGTTTGGGGGACCTGGAAAGGAACCCACAGAGTCTATGTAAGCCAAGACTTTTCTGTCTGAGGGGGTGTAGGAAAAAAGATAATCACATATTCTCTTGATGACTTCCTTCTTTATTCTCCATTCCTTCTCTGTTCTTTCTACTGTACACTTTTTCTCTACAGCTTATATACCCACCAAAAAAATTTTCAGGTGTCATAGGAATTACTATGTGGTTATGTTCTGTTTTTAAAGTGAATGATTACAATGAACACAAAACAAGCAGTAAAAAACAGCATGTTTTCCTTACCCTTACTTGATTAAACATTTTATGTACTGCAGGTAAAAAAAAAAATCCAATGAACTCACATTCATACCCAAGCAACTTGCTATTGATTAACTATATGGGCAAGCAAGGTATTCTTGTCAAATCATTTGCTGGCAGGTTGCATTTTGCAGTTACAAAAAGGATCAATTAATTTATTACTTACCTTGAAAGATAATTTTATAAGGAATCTTAAAGAAATCAGAAACCTGAACTTTTATGTATGAAAAAGAATGTCAGTCAGCTCGACTTTAAATATGTACCTTAGGGTATGTACCCATTCATTAATAGGTTTTTTATATCAGGAGATATAAAATAAGATAATAGAAATAGGTATAAGGAACTAATCATTACCTTTGGTCATCAACCAATCCTAGCAAGAAAGATACTTCAGCCAATGATAATTGGGCTGCTCTGTCCTTGTTCCCTGACCTTAACAAGCACTGCATTCAACATGTGCCTTTTTAAAACTTTAGATTGTCTTCTTATATGTTCTTTCACCTCAAAGCTACTTCACAAAAACATCTTACTTGAATTTTGTTATTTTCAAAGCTTGGTTTCAACTATCATGTACTCCACACCTGTGACCACACCTCCGAACATTAAGATTAAAGAATTTAAACTAGCTGGAATACTGGAACTCAATTGTTAATCGTTACGTTGAATTACAATCTATGCAGTTCCTTGGGTGAAACTAAGGCTGTGAAACATATCCTTTTATTTGTTTTAATTCATTAAAACTCTGTAAAGGCTATCATTATTATCAGTTTAGACAGTACAGCTTAGAGAGGGGTAGTCTTCTTAACAATCCATAGATTAAAAGACCCAATAGAACAGGATGGTTCCAAGAGATAAACACACTATGTTACAGGCAGTGGAGACCTCCCCACATCCAGTCAGAGGAATATTGTCGTAACAAGCATGTAAAGGCACAGCAGAAAGAAAAGACATTCTGGAGTCTGGAGTCCCGTGGCCTAGGCTAAATGAGATTCACCTATTAGAGAATTGCCTTCATTTGGGCCGACATGATAAACTTCAGTTGCCACCTCCTGCTCCTCTGACATGGCCATCGGCAATGGGATATTGTTAAGATTGTTTATTTGGAAATTTGGAATAATGATCACTACGGTTGCCTAAATAATCTCCAAGCGAAAATAAGGACATTGATAAAAAGAACAATCAATTTTGTCCATGGAATCAGTCTGGAAAAAGTTTTGTGAGAAGGTATTCTTTACCAGAGGAACAGTGGAGAAGGTATTCTTTATGACAGGGACACTGCCAACAATGGCACCATGAAGGGAAAATTCTCAGGAAGGGAGTGTGCCAAGCACGGATGGAAGGGTCACAATGTGCCGTGGAGCTTACAACTGTTCTCATGGAGCAAGGATCCAGCAAAAATGACCAGTTGGATCTACTCAGAAAATGGTGATTTGAAATATGCAGAAAAATCAATTCTGAACACAGAGTTCAGGATATATTAAAAGGACTACCTGATTAGAATGTAGTCAGGGAGAAAATTAATTTAGTGGTTGTTGTAATGCAGAGCGGTACGCAGCATCAGAAAATGTATCTTCACTGAAGAGAGAGTACTAGGTGACTCGTTGGGTCCTGAGGGAAAGAGTAGGGGAGGAAAAGCAATTTTCTGCCCAATTTATTAAATGAGTATTGATTCAATTTGCATGAAAGAGAATGGAAGGAGAGACTTTGACTCCTTTTCAGGACCAGTATATTGTACTGTAATAAAGACATTTGGTACAGGTTAAGATCATTATTAACACTTGCAAGGCTTATTACTTGCAAATGAAAATTTAGTTTTCTACATGGGAGTCTCACTGGGGAAACAACCTACTCTTAAGGGCAGGCTGAATGTCCGGTAGTAGACTGCCTACAGAAAACAAATACAACAGCGTCTTTGGAGGTTACTTATTTCATAATGTCATAAAAGAACTTCTCGCTTTTTATTTTATTTTATCTTAGTGTTTATTTTTATTTTATTTTTTCTTCTCTCTCTTTATCCTACAGATCCTTGGTGTATATTTTATTGCTTCCAGTTTGGTGTTTTTCTGGGATTCCTGAGTGTGTGAAAGAATGAGTTTCTGCATCTATATCAGTTTCGTACATCTTTTCTTGGGCTCTTTTTTTCTAATGTTTGTTTTCTTGTGTGTGTGTATGGTTTTTTTTTCTATTTTTGTCCTATTCTGATATATTAGTTTTTTTGTGTTGTATTATAATATCCCTTAGAAGTCTGTTTGTTTTCTAAGGAGAGACAAAAAAGGAAGTGAATCCAAATGGGATGGTGGGGAGGAACTTGTAGGAGCAGAGAGAGAGAGGAAATCATAATCAAGATATATTATGAGAGAAAAAATATCTGGTTTAGATAACAGAAAATAATAATTGAAGGAAAACTGATTGCAATTTTCAACTGATTGCAATTTTCAAATTCAATTTCTTGAATTTCAATACATTATACAAAGAAGAAAAACACTTGGAAAAGTTATTATCTATATATGGATGGACACTATCAGTTCAGAAATGACAACACCAAAAAGAATCCAAATTGGAATGGACAACAGGAAGAGCACAATGTGATAATTGTCAACTCTGAAGAGACAAGCCTTTGGGCATGCCTGGGATGGATTACCTTGGTTGTACAAATCAGAGTGAGAAGGCGTTCTACTCCACTGTGGGTGACATCATTCTCAAGATTGGAATCCCAGACAGAATAAACAGGTGTAAGCTGATTGGCTTCCTGAAATGATTGGCAATTGGAAACATAACCAAGACATAGTGAGAGAGTTCCATGAACATCTGAAAAGATTCGAGTAAAATACACATTATGGACTAGTATAGCTTTACAAGGAGAATTAGTCCATTTTATCACCATGGTAAAACTACTGTCATTTTTATTATCCTCTTTATTTTACTATAAAACAAATATAATACCAGGAAATCACAAGTGTCATAATAACGTATATTCAATGAATAGGATTTGCAACACAGGTATCAATTATGTGAATCACTCACTGATCATGTAATTTACCAAACTGATTTTGAAAAAAACTGATTTGAAAGAGTCCCTGGGAAAATTAGCATGTACTTGTTAAGAAAATATATAGAAAATATTCAGTTATGTTGTCAATATGCACTAATTATTTAATCAGTCAAGGAACATCTCCTTCACACAGGTTAACATGTAAAATGTTGTTCTGTCATAGATCAGTGTCTCTAGTTCAGATTACCTTTCACAGCCATAGAGGCACAAATGAGCTTAAAACTTGAGTGTGCCAACTGAACCTAAAATTCCCAGGATAGCCAGCCCATTTCTCCTTATTTTGAATTTGTTCTGAAACAGAGGATTAATGTGTTGAAATTTTGCAAACAACATTTCATTTCCATTGTAGCCAATTAAGACAATACCAATCTAAAACTATACCATGTAATTTTGCACTGAAATTACATGGGTGGAAAATAAAAATAACAATATCCTTATTTTTTACATTTTCATAACAGTTAACCCTAGAGAATAAATGGAGCTTAACTGAATATATGTGCAAAGTTTTATCCTATAAGTAATCTGGAATATTTTTTTCATATCTTAATAGCCTCTGAGAGCTAGAGAGAGAGAGAGAGAGAGAGAGAGAGAGAGAGAAATGGGACAACAGTTCAAGAACAATAAGTTTAAATACACTGGTGCTCTTTATGGCAACAATTTGATCTCCTGGTATTGGGTATCCCAGAAACAAAATTAAAATACTGATTGTAATATACAATTGGTTTATTAAAAATGCCACTTCAGGGATTATTGTCCCCCTCAGGATTTACTGTGAACTTTCCTCTCTTCATTGTTATTCAGATCATCAGGCTTTGGGGGATAATCAGTTCATTATCTGGGCTTAAGAAGTGACCCTCATATCACCTTCTCTGTTTGGCTTTTCAAAGGTCATAATGCAAATGTGCATGCTTTGCTCCCAGATGAGTCAAGAAGATGGCCTGACATCTGACACGACCTGTGCCTCTCCAACAAGCCCTCCCTCCCTTCAAAAAGAAAGCTCTCAAGCTGGAGAGGTGTGCACAGTGAGGGTGAAAATGGGTAAGCAGAGCAAGTTGGAGTTTCACTGAGAAACAAACAATGTCAGATGGAGATAACAGGTCATTTCTCCATATTGACAACAAAATATTATAAATGAAGATTTAATACAAGAAAATACCATTAAGTTTCCCATATGCACACAGTTTTCATAAATATTCAAAGCATGACCCACTTATCTCAGCCCACAGGACAAATTCAACAGGAGTAATCTCTGCCATCAAAAAAAACTTAGCCTATTATATGTCTTCTCAGCTGATGAGGGGAGATACTGCAATGATAACAGTGAAACGGAAATGGACACCACATTCTCTGAACTAGTCATATCATTCCTTATCTATAATGGCAAAGAAAGTTACTGCAGCTATTTAGACATTTGTGCCTTCAAATCTACAATCACTGATTTCCTCCAAAAGTGCCCACATAAACTAAGTACCCAGTTTTATCCATGTTATCAAATTTGTCCCAAAGGATTTCTGTTTTCCTATAAGAAAATAAAATAATTTTCATCAGAATTATCAATAAAATAATATTAATGCACTTGTACTGAAATTTATTCGATGGAACTGAAAGCATTAAGAAACAAATAGATGCAATCACAAAAGCAAACTAGAAAGATGTCAGCAAATTATCTAAAAAATGATTCTCCATCTCAATGTTTGCAAAAAAATATTTCTTTAGATTTGAAAAAATTGAAAGAGAATGAGAGATAAGTTATTTGAGTTTTAAAAATGATCATGAATGGTTTTAAGTACTCAAATGGTATAAAGAATATTACTACAAAATCCATGTACCCAACCTCAGTTCAGGTTATTTTATTTTATAAAACTTAAATTAAGATATTCTTTTTCCCAGTATCACCCTCATCACTATCAACTTCACTCCTACACCAAGAACTATCTTGAATTTGGCATATATTATGTTCCTTCATTGCTATATTTTATAGTTCATTATGTTGTAGTTTGTTAACCATGAATATCTAAAATTGTATGGTAAATAACAGTGATAATCATACACACACATATACATACAGTTATATCTTAGTTTTCTAAGGCAAATATCCTTGTAACAAATGGGCACACAAACATAATAAAGGCATACTATTTATAAATATACTTTATATTAAAGAAAGGTTAAAGGACTGAAGCAATGGCTGTGCTTAAGAGCACTGATTACTTTTCCAGAAGACCTGAGTTCAGTTCCCAGCATTCACATGAAAGTTCATAACTGCCTGCAATTCCAGTTCTGGCGATATGGAACCTTCTTGTCACTGTC
>JAQHUG010000102.1:2373516-2386802 GCA_028555095.1 Dicrostonyx torquatus | reverse complement strand
CAAATTTCTGTGTACATACTCAGATAACTTGCAACAGTTAAGACATGATAAACATCCAATTGTCCATAAATGGATGATTGTACAAATAAAATATGTTGTAAAGATACACAGACTTTATAAAGAATAAGTTCATCATTGTGACAATAGAGATGGAGTTAGAGAAAATTATTATTAAATTATTATCAATGTAATAAGCCAGATAAAAATAAATAATTCATATTCTAATATAAAAAAAATCCTGGGATTAAAGATGTGTGTCACCATTGCCTGACCTCAGAGGCTTTGCCTCTGGTCTTCAGAGAAGATTTATTTATCAACATAGTAATAATATACCACTGTGCCCAATTTTATAGTGTTTTCAGTTCCATGTGACAGATTTAAGTAAAGAATAACAAACTAGAAGTTAATATTTCATTATGATGAAATAAGTATGATCTTATGTGCTTTTCCCCAAGGAGATGCTTATGTGTCATGTTTTAGATTTCAGTTTGATTGCCATGTTCATAAATCCAAAAGCAATTTGCCTTTGTCAATAGTCTTTCATCAATCTATTTAAACAACTAAAAAAATCTTTGTGCTGAATATAAATTTTAATAGAGAATCCAAGATATTTAAGTCTGATGGTTACATGTAAATATCAGATCGGGAATTTTGCAATTCAATTAAGCTGTGAATAATTATAGTTTGAGTTTGAGGTTTAATATTCAACAATGAATTTGTATTATTTGTTTTCTTTGTGGGTATAACCTACTCCTAAAAATATGTTTTTAAATGTTCAATTCAATACCTAAACTCATTTTACATTGCTCTTACTAAGTGTGATAGGTTAAATACTGCCACACCCTACTGAAATCTCTCCTTTACAGACACCTTTCTCTACCACCCTTGAATTTATGGTGAGATGAGTTATCATTATTAGTAATCAAAGATGATGTGACAAGAATTTCAAGTAAGCCCAGGGAGTTTCATTGAGTTTTGTTGCTGTTATTTATTTCTTTTTGTGATGCCAGTGTCACAGAATAGATTAGTCTTAGCTATTCTAAGATTCCCTCACCAATTCACGCAACATTCATATGAGGTCATTTAGGAGCCACCAGTTCTCAACTCCATTATCCATGCTGGTAACTGGATAAAGGACCCAATAGAGCTGTGTAAAAACTGCCTTTGGGAGCCTACCCTGGTATTACAAAACAAGTTTTCACCAGTTATGTTTTAGACTTATGTTTTCATATAACATTTAGAAATTGATGATTGACATGATTTTGATAAGCAAATGACCATTATATTGGCATTCATTTGGGAATGGATGTTTTTTAAAAATAATTCTTCAAAAAACTGAGAAATTTTTATGAGTTCCAGAGGGTGAATAGTGGGATCAAAGATGTGTTTTGAAATATTATGATATTAAAAATAAAACTCTGTGAAACTTTTTAGAAAAATTCTAAAAACAATGAATATTATATCAGAACAGGTAAATTTTCTCCAATTAAAGAAAGTGAGCTTTTATAAACTTATACACATTATAATGAATCTTTAATTTCTCTGTAACTTGTGATAGATTTTGGTAGGATTCTGTGAATTAGACAAAGGTATGACAAACACATGAGGAATGGAATTGACATACTCCAGTGATTATCCCAAGTAAAAATGCTAAATGCATGAAAATTGATGTCATGATCAGATTTTAAGTATTGTAGCAACAAGTAGCAGGTGAAATAAAAGAGAAAAAGTTAAGAGGAGAGACATCAGTGTCATCATTTGTAGTTCTTCTGCTAATATTAATGGAGACACCACTCAGTTTCTACATAAACCCCTTCATGGGGTGATGTCTCATGTCACCTGGGACTCAATCTGTCATCGCTGTGTTTTCTCATAAAGAAAGGCAAAAGCTTGATAAATCAATGTCAAATACTCTTGTAGATTGGGCACCAATGAAGTTCAATGGACTTTGAAACCTGCCACAGTGCTGAGTTTGGAGAGTATGGGGACTGCTGTGGCAGATATCTAATAATAGGAAGATCACCTCTGGAGAGCAGTATGTGGTGTTCAAGGGCAAGTCCTACAGAAGGACAGGGGTGATAGCTTTCTTTTCTAATTGAAGAAGACAGATAATTGATCAGAGTTGTTAAAGATACTGCTACAATGAAAATGCCAATATAGACATGCAAGAACCGTTCGTGCTCAATTGGAGGTCTTAAAGAGACAGTAGATGGTATACACACTGATTTTTATACAAACAAATAACACCAATGTAGTGCTCTCATGTTCCTAGAAGAAAACATTTTGGTGACTCCCCCCTTAAGTTATGATTATTCAAGTTAACACTTAATACAGTATTTTCTGAAAAACAAACCGCCTTGTCACAGGCCTTTACATTTATATAGGAAAGAAAGTTCCTCATAAAATTTCTCAGCATAGTTCATTAACTATGTCATATTGTCCTACATAGCTGATAAAATGAAACTTATTTGTTAGCTTTCATCATTTTAACAAAATACTGGAGACAGATTAGGGTAAATAAGAAGAAAAGAAATGTATTTGCTCACATATTTGATTTTCAAAAGCCTTAAGGTTTAGTACAGGTTCTGTGGGGAAAATATTTGACAATCAGCAAGATATGCTGGTGTGATAGTGGCACAAATGTTGTAGGAGTGACCCACCACTCTTGGATTCTGTTTAAAGCCCTCTCAGCAAGCTAGAACCCATGCCTGCTCAAATGGCCAAGAATACAAAAATGGATATGTCATGGCCTAGCAGAAAACCAAATGCTATTGTTCTGCAAAAGGAAAATAGTAATAAAAGGACTCCTAGTAACCTTCTTTCATACCCATAGATCAGTGTCTTACTCAGCCACCACCAGAGAAGCTTCCTCTTGCTGTAGATGGTAGGTAACACAGAGACCCACAACTGGAAAGTATACACAGCTTGAGAGACCTTGGGACATTCATATCTAAAGTAGATGTCTTCATCATAACACCTATCTTCAGGAATCAGAGAGCTATGTGAAAGAGGAGATGGAGAGATTGTAAGAGTCAGAAGGGATGGATGACTCCAAGAAAATACGGGCTTCCAGACAACACTGTGACCAGAGTCCTAGGTAAGAGGCCTGACTCTAGAGGTTCTAACATATTAAACCTGTCTTTTAAGCCTAAAGAAAGCTGCAAATTAATGAAAAAAAAGGGCAGGAAGTTGTTTCAATCAAACTGGCCATTTTATAAAAATTAGTTGCAAGCATTTCTGTTTATCTTTGACTTTAGTTTTAAGTAGAAAAGGAATTAGGCCAGAGAGTGAGAAGTATAAATAGTAAATCAATTTAGGCCAAACTGCGGCTTAGTTGATCGTTGTCTTAGCTCTTTCTTGTTCTCTAAGAAATTGCTTGGTGGGCAATGTGGTTCCCAGGATTTCTGCTTGGGACCAGCTTTGGTTCCCACAGGTTATGTCTTCTTTATGACTCACGATGAGGGTGATATCATCATGGGATGATCTGTGTTTAGAACTTTGCTCTTTCCAGTTTTAGAGAGTCTTTTAGGACCTTTTCTGGAGTCTGGCACAGAACATAAAAGCTGACTGTTAAACACCTCAGATGCTCTTGTCCTTGGCATTTGGTTTTGTTAAATAGGTTAGGTATCACTTTTTTAAGACAGATATTTTTGGATGACTAGCATGCTTATGTGCAGAGTTGGATGAGAGCAAAGCTTGATGGAAAAGAAACAGATATAATGTGAAGGCTGGCATCTTCTTTTTGGTTACCATGCTAATCCAAGTAAGACGTTGGTAGCTTCGGCAGAAAAGAATTGAGGTTTTTTGCAAAAGCAGTTTATACTCCTAACTACTAAAACATCTCCCCAACTCAGTTTTGATTCCTCCAGCTTTATTTAAGCAGATTCTCATTATGTAACCCTGGTTGGCGTAGAACTCACCTCACTATGTAGGTATCCTGGCCTGGAACACTTAAGAGATTCAACTGTTTCTCTATTTGAAGTGTTCATATTAAAGGCATGTGCTGATACAACTATCCCTTTAAAATTACAAATTGTTATTTATTCTTTGAAAACTTCACACATGAATATAATGGATTTTGACTATATCTACTCCCTCTAGCTACCTCCCATTCCCTGAGATCCTACAAATCAACCTATCTCCCAACTTCATGTCCTCTTTTTAAATTATCCTATTATTATTTCCTGAATCCAATGAATGCTAACTGTATGTACCTCGATGTCTGTTGGGGCATTGACAATTTAACAGCAGCATCTTCTCAAAAAAAAAATAAATAAATAAAAGTGAGCTGTCTTTCCTTAAAAGGAACACTCAACTTGTTGAAAAGGAAGATAAAATAACTAACTTATAGATAATACTATAATTAAATAAATCCAAGGCAATAATTTTATTGGTACTAACAATATCTGAAAATAGGGAGAAAACAAATACAAAATATTCATGGTGTTTTTGAGGCCTGATTTAAGTCATTCATTAATTCTGAAGGCCTATTTGGTAATGAACAAAATTCATACCGGTGTTAGAGTCCCAAGTCGTGAAAGGCCCAGGTAGACAAATCCTTGACCAGAATCCTTCCATGAAGGTTAGCTAAAAAATTAAATGGTTTAATAAAAAAAGAAAAAGAAAAGAGGATTTTAAGGTTTTCAAAATAGTCTTGAAACAACTAATAATATCACACTCTGGATAGAAGAACCCTCAGTAATTAAGAATATTTCTCATTTCCAGAGGCCAGGAACAATTGTTCTCCAAACTAGAAAGAAATGTTAAAAATAGTTAACCACCTGTATGATAGTTACATAATCAAGTTTATTCTCTTTGAAAAATTTGGACAAACATAAGAAAGGGCTTGAATTTAACAGTATAAGAAATTTCCCAGTATCAAGATTGAGGGCAAAGAAACACTAAAGTAGGAAACCTGTCTACAGGCCCCTATCATTTGTTCATAGATCACTCAAGGCTAAACAGCAATATTCATTCTTGGCTCTGCATGCCAGGGAAACACAATGAAATGTTTTGTAAGAAGTCATCTTCTTCCAGGGCAACGCAGAGTTTAATAACCAACATTGTTCCTGGCTTAAATGTCAAAAATTTCATGTTCTCCATCGATGTACTTAGACTCACAATGAAGCACAGAGAGAAGATTCAAGGAAAACTTTGGAAACAACAAACTTAGATTTTTATTGGAATAAGACTTAAGAAGCAACAACAGAAACTCTTGAGGATCACAACTTATTTCAGAGAAATTCCCCTTGATACAACCACGGACAAGACAAAATTCATTTGAACATAACTTCTTTACTAAGAAATCCAATTACTGAAAGACTAAAAGTATGTTATGGCAATAAAGCTTTCACTGTAATCTGGTTATATGACATAATTAATACTAAGTATGATATGTTAGTTTACAAGATCCCATTTGTACAGCTGCAGCCTTTTAGGGTACATATTTAATAGAGAATAAATTTCTATCTTCTGTTAAAATTATGTGTGTTGAAATTGAGAATATCGCAGGGGAAAATCGAGAATTTCACACTTGTTGAGGGTGTGGAGAGGATGGACAAAGATAGAAGCATCAAGTAAATGGGATCCTTTAAGATGACCCTCAAGATCCAGAACTCTCCACCCTCTATCTCATATGTCTGTGACTTATTTCTAAGAGACATATTAGAGTACACTAGTGGGATGCTGTATCTATGATTAGGTGACAAAAAGACTAGTATCTCCCATTAGAAGCCCTGCTCTTTTGCCTCTCTTACTCCCATCTCCAAATGGGTACTCCACTTGCCATTTTAGAGATGCCAGTTGCCATATCAGAAATAACCTTGTAGAGAGAATTATATGGCACTGAATGGATGACTTTGGCCAGTCACCTTTAAAAACCTGCCAACAACACAAGTGAACTTGGAAACAGGTCCTTTTTGTTGTCCTTGTTGCATGCTAGAAGGCAAATAAATCCCAGGCTTCTGAGTTACTAAAACAGAAGCACCAACTCAACCACATCCAGATGACTGACCTACAAAAGCTCTGAATAAAATAAAAGTTAAAAATTAAGATAGGATATTTGAATAGTTTGATGCACAGACATGCACAATCAGTATAGGTATAGAATAATATTTTGCTCTTATACAATTGATGCAGATCCCCCCCACATCTTCCCATAAGCATTAATATATAAGCAAAAGACCAACTTCTCATTAATTAATTGAACTAGGAAATGTGTAAAACTAACTGCTTCACACGGATAGGCTATCCATTTGTGATTGAATTTGGTATTTCGAAGAATACAAAAAAAGGTCAATGTAGGTACCTGTATGTTTCTTTAAAGATCACAAGTGGCATGTGGTCTCATCTTGCATAAATCTGCATATTACTCTTTAAATTCTGAAGTCTAGCCATGCCTTACAGTGGAGCAATTGTGTGGAAGGAATAAAATTACTAGGGCCATAGTGGTGCTTTCTTTTTCTTGTTAAAACTTGCATTGGTGCTAGAACACTAGCAACCCAAGAAGAAAGATGCTCAACATCCTGCATTTTCAAAGTATAGTAACTGAATTATTCTAACAGATAAATAAGTTCTAGGCATGTATGTTAAGATTCTTATGAGTCACATTTTCAGAGGACCTGGTAAGAGGATCTTTTTATGGTAGCTGGTCCTGAATATTTACTTAAAAGATATGTATATGTATTGGGCTTATTTTTGAGACACACTTTCAATAAAACTTGGTACCAAAGTTATACAGAGTAGATAGGCTCTTTAGGAGGCTCTCATTGTTTGCCAAAAGAACTGAAACTGTGTGTTAAACAGTATTGACTTGGGATAGTTTGCAACTATCCCTATAACACTGTCCTACTATGGACAAGCCACACAAAAGAAATAAACTGTCTGGGGGTACAGGAACAGGTGTGCAGTAAAGCCACCTACTTGTGAGTGTTTGCTCATGGAAGGGAACAGTGGCACTGAAAACTCACAGTAAGGGAGTCTTCAGAGAAGCCACAGATGATTCTACAGAGCCAGTATTCAGAAAATTGATTCTAAAATACAATAGAAACAGTCAGGAGCATTGTGCTAACTTCCTTGCATCTAATGCCCACCCTGGATGAACAGAAGCAGCCGCTGGCTGTGAGGCAGAAGAGCTAGGAAAATAGAAAGGGCAAGAGCCACTTCCCTGGAGAGTTGAAGATTGCAGAAGAGAAAGACATTTAATTTGATGAAAGATTAAAGTTCTACTCACATCACACTGAATATTGTAACACTCCAAACTCAGGGTGTTCTTCTGCCTCAGCAGTATAGCAGTGCTGACCAGAATAATATTCATTTCTGTACTCTGTCTAGTTAGTTAATTAAAGAAACCCACATGTAGGCATGAACCAGGCAAGCTGTACTAGGAACACTTCACAGTCATGAGCTGTGTTCATGAAAAAAAAAATTGGGGAATTTCAAAGTTAAAACATAAAGGGTTTGCCCTATTCACATGAGCAGCCATAGTATTTCATAGTCCATACTTTGAAAGCCATATTTTTGTTGTTTTATTTTTTAAAAAAGAGAAAACACTATCTTTTTTCACTATACATACCAACCCAAGTTCCCATTCCCTCCTTTCCTCCAATTTCCTCTACTTACCCCACTGCCACCCCTCATCCACTCCTCAGAGAGGGTAAGGCACTTTTCTTTGGGGAAGGTCATATTTTACTTAACCAATCTTTAACAAACTGTGGTGATCAAACTGTGATTTTATTCTTTAAAAATGATTTATTTTTGTTCATGTTTACGTGTGTGCCTGTGTGTGTATGTGCTCATGCAGGCATCCATGGAGGCAAGAAAAGAACATCAGATTCCCTGGACCTGGAGTTATTGATGATTGAGAGCTATTCAACATGGGTGCTATAAACAAACTGAGCTTCTCTGATAGAGGAGCAAGAACTCCATACCTTCAGTCTCTAATGTTCTACTCTTTCAGGTAATATTTTGGTGAACTTTGTGCATGAGTTCAATATGATAATAAGTTTTTGGAAATTAGTCCTGATTTTAGCAGCCTTGCTATTATCCACTGGTTGTCCACATTTGCATCATCTTTGATTAGTTTGCATAAACGTGATGTCTCAACTATCTTTCCCCTTTTTATTTTGTAATTGCTACAGTTGGGTTTGGAGTCAAGCTAATCCATATAAAATATTCTAGTCATGAATATCTTCCATGCTGCTCAATACATTAGCCACAGCTTGCTTCTCTGTCTTACTGAGAGAAACCTGGCCCAGATCTCAGAGCTGGTTTCTCTCCTTCCTTGGAACGTTTTCTTTACTCTGTTTCTGGAATCCTATGCTTTTCTCACTTGATTCCTGGTCTCTTGACTTTCCTTATCAACCTGCTGTTGGTGTCTAGTGACTTGAGACGTGAATGCTTTTTGCTCCGTGCTTGCTGTGATCTGATGCTATCTCGTGGCCTTCAATATCACACGATGACAACTTTCCAATAGCACAGATAGTTTCAGGTGATCCCAGGTCCATATTTTACCAGACACTCCACAAACATTTTGATTTTATTAGACATTTCTCATAATGTAGCCTAAAATAAAACTCCTTCTTGACCAATCTACACCACACACACACACACACACACACACACACACACAATCTAATCTAAGTTACATTATTTCTCTGCCTAAAACCCATCCTTGCCTTTTCATTTCAAAGTAAATTTCAGTGTTTTTATGATACTCTATAAATCTGTGCTGATCTGCTCCTCTAATTCCTATCTATGAATCGTGTGCACTCACCCAGAATTCCCTGCTTGTCACACTTTTCTTCCTTCCCTTCCCTCGGTAAAACCATCTACCCAACCTCTAAACCTAAGTGTCATTTTACAAAGGGGTACTTTTTTCTTTTTAAAGAGTCACTTATTGTTGGGCGGTGGTGGCACATGCCTTTAACCCCAGCACTCAGGAGGCAGAGTCAGGAGGATCTCTTTGAGTTCAAGGACAGCCTGATCTACAAGAACTAGTTCCAGGACAGGCTCCAAAGCTCCAAAGAAACCCTGTCTCAAAAAAAGTCATTTATTTTATTTTATTGTTTTGTGCATTTTGTGCATTCGGGGTTTTGTTTCCATGTATGTCTGTGGAACACATGCATACTCGCCTGATGCCCACAGAGGTCAGAAGAGGTCGTTGGGTCTGCTGGAACTGAAGTTACAGATGGTTGTCAGCCACTACGAAAGTGCTAGCAATAGAATCTGGGCATTCTACAAGAACACTGAATACTTTAACTGCTGACCCATCTCTTTAGCTCTTTACATATCCTTTAAGCATCTCAGATTTATTATGCTTCTCATCAAGTATCTTGTGTTCACCCATAAAGACATTTCTACATAGCTGTCTCTCCACCACAGGCCCAAATATGTGCTTCTCTATGAATGTTAGCTAATGTTTGCTTCATAGTGAGATTTTGTGTGCACAGTTTCATTTCTTTGTCCTGGTTTTATTTTTTATACAAATATTTGTTGAACAAATGAAAACAATTTATCGATAGTTTGTATACGGCATGTGCCAGGTTAATCTGTGGGAAGTCAACACAAATGGTTATAGCCTTGAACAATGCTAATATCTATTGTTTGCTTTGTGGAGAATAATTTCAGTAGAGTGTCTGCGCTACATGCTGGTGTGTGCCTGAGACAGGCTCACCTGGACAATATTTATTGTATCTTTACAAACCCTGTCATTTGCATCAAAGGAAGAGGCCTGGGGGAGATAAGTTTAATTTAAAGAGGAAACCTATAGTCAAAGGGAACATGTAAGTGGTTTTTGTGTGAAGAAATAAAGAGAACAGTCCATGACTATGTTTATGTCAACGTTCGTACCCATTGTCTAGTGTACTCACTCAGGGATTTTCAGCCTTGCTTCTCAGCAAGTTAATGACAGGATGCTATTCTATATTCCCCTCACTGACTGTCTTTATTATGCAATATGCTTTGAGCCCCTGCTGGGAGTGTCAGGACCTTCCAGGCTTGACTGGAATGCTAATACTACAGACCTGAGAGGTCTTTGTTACCTGGAAGTCCTTGGCACCTGTCATCCACCTTTCACACCTGAAAAGTTTTCAGAACAAAAATTGTAGTTCAGTTCCATTTCTCCAATTCTCTCTCCCTTTCACATTTAAACTCTTAAAAAAATTTTAAAAAACACCAGCAAAGCTTGGATTTAAGCTTTAGTATGGTAGCTCACAAGCACATAAGACTAGCCATTTAACAGCTTTACATGAAACACAATTAAAAATTCATTTATTCATTGCTCCTATCCACATTTCTATATGTTTTAAATCTGCTTCCTGGCTTCCATAATGCAAAGTGGTTCATTCATAGTGTATGCTTAGCCACATATTCTCCACCAAGATAGGCTGATAGTCCAAACCATGAGTTTTCATATATATATATGAAAACTTAAAGCAGGAAATATTCTGACAGGTATTCTGGCCCAAACATTACACCATAAGAAAACATACTAGATGATTGGACAGAAGCTGGTTTGTACACTACTTCATCACTTACCTTTCCTGCTATTCTCCAAATTAATCAACATCCATTCAAAAATAGCTTTCTATTTAAAATTACATGCTCATTTTGTTGCTCAGAACAATAATACAAAATTCAAAGTAATAATCTCTTTCTAAATAAAGGAAATTGATCCTCAGTGTGATTAAAAGTTCTTCTGAGGTCAGACTGTAAGATGTGTGGGTGGGAATTAGTATCCTTCAGGCCACATCAAGCACTAAGAAACAGCCTGACAATATATATGAAAAGGACATTTTATTGTCCTCTAAGTAGGATATTTTTGAGATTTTAGAAATCTGATAATCTGAATTGATTATAGCTATATTGGAATGGATTTTAAGTGGTGAATAACCCTGACAAATGATTGGAACTCTCAAAAACAAGAAGAAAACTTTATTAGTAATGGGAAACATTGTCCCAGTAGTGAAAGCACTTTCTGCGGTAACATGTATATCTACTCAGGCTACATTGAGTAGACCCCACTGAGGAAAAAAAGAAAAAAATATATATGTGTATATATATATATATATATATATATATATATATATATATATATATATCTTGTGGTTTTATCCAACAAAGCAACTTACAATGAATAAAAATTATGCTAACGGAAAATAATTTTAAATGTTTCTTAGAAGACAATTTGAAGCATTTTTCAAAAACTTAAATTAAATCCCTATGTGATCCATCCACTGTGGCGATTTCTTCAGAGAGTCAGTGACAGAAACGAAAGGATCAGTACACAGATGTGTGGCAGGAGCCTTGCAGTATGGTAGCTGAGAAGTTCTGTAAAATGTGTAACGTGGCTCAGTTCCAGCTCAGTTGTTCAAAACCAGGGACCCGAATGGTTAAACTCTCATTTCAAGGCCCAAAGCATAACTGCCTGGAAAGGGTACACTGGTGTATAAATAGATGTCCGAAGTCAGCAAGCCTGGACTTTTGTAACAAAGCAGACACTTGAATGTATCCTACCTCATGAGGAGTAGAGTTGACAAAGGAAACTACAAGTTATTCTTCCATTTAACTGATTTTTTTTTTTTTTGTCTAAGCTACTTAGCTTTACATGCTAAGCTATGAACCTCTAGAACGCCCACAGAAGGTACACCTGAAATAGTCTTTTACTAATTTTTAGGCAGGCATTCCTTAATACAACTTGGTACCGAATTTAATCACTATAATCAAAGATTTCAGACATTTAAGAGCAAATGATTAAACAAATCACATAGGTGCATTTGCAGTAATCTGTCCTCTAGCTAGGGCTTTCAATACATGTCAGCCCATTAAGGGACCAATCCAATTACTAGGTCAGAGCCCTCATAATCTATTTATTTCTTTAAATGCCATCAAAGACACCCCCAGGTATTTTTTTACTAATTCCCTAGTCATTTTCATTCTAACTGAGTTGACAACAGTAACAATCACATCAAGGAAGTATAAGAATTATCTCTGAGTATTGCTGTTACTATTTCATTCCATTCAACATTCAAAGTGCTTGGAGAGGGAACCCAATTAAATTAGTGAGTTGCATACCCCATTATGTAGTCTGAGAGGGGAAAGCACTTTATTTCATAACTCCAATAATACTGTATTCACTTAAAGAGAGAAAAATTCTCCAAAACACAGATCAATGTTTTTTACATTACACAAGTAGGAATGATTTTAAGCATTTGTTAGTAATTTTAGAAATAATATTATAATTTAAATATGTAGAGTGATTGATATAAACAAGTACTCACATATAGGTATGTAGTTCTCAATGCCCCTAATCCTGCTGCATATGTTTTATAAATAACCAGTCAACAGACTGATAGACTGAGATACATTCCTCTGGTGAGCAGGACTTCTAAGAATATGGGAAATTACAATAATCACAATTTGATTCCATTAGCTTTATTAGCTTTCGGTATATATTTTAGTACTATTTTCTTTAAAGCATATGCAGTTGGAATACACATATGTGTCTGCATTTACAAATCTTTATTGATTATTAATGAAAAGAATTTAGACAGGTATAAAGCAGAGACTTCCTGCTAAAATATTTGGATTATAGTAAATATTTTCAGTCTTTTTTTTTAAATAAATCTGAGCATGGTTAACCTACAACTTATTACAAAAATAGTTTTTGAAGAAATTTATTAACGTTGGCTTAATCATTACAAAGACAACCAGCAAAGGTATGCCTGAACACTTGGATTGTCAAACCTTTTGGGAAATCTCATTTGGAGCTTTTGCATAATGAGTATTTGTGGAGGGACGAGAGAGAGGTGATTCCAAACTGATCTGTCAGTAAATCTAGTTACGAAGAGAGGTGGCAAATGTGAAAAGGGTGAATAATGCATTTTCCTGAGATGTTACATCACCGGCATTCCAAGTCATTTATTGTTTTCTTTAGGAATGATGGTCTCAATATTGTAAATGAAGGAAACAGTAAAACCCTACGTTTTCTTATTTCCATCCTTATGTTAACTTCCCTGGAGCCTGAGAGTTAGAAAATCTATTAGCTAATTAGATAAATTTTTACTCTAAATTTTTACCAAGGCCCTCCCTACTATATCTAGACTGAGCAAGGTATCCCTCCAAAGAGAATAGGTTTCCAAAAAGTTAGTACAAGCAGTGGGGATAAATCCTGATCCCAGCCATACAATTGTTACCCACATTTTGAGGGCCTAGTTTCTTCCTATGCAGGTTTATTCCCAGCCAGATGAGTTCCCATTAGCTCAGGTAAGATGTTTCAGTGGGTATCC
>JAQHUG010000102.1:2323774-2347256 GCA_028555095.1 Dicrostonyx torquatus | reverse complement strand
TAGCAGTTAGAACAAGAGCCAAAAGCAAGAGAGAGAGAGCAGAGAGCTGCTGCGGCTTTTTAAAATGAAAACCACACCCCAGTGGGCTGGTATTTTAAAAGCCATTGGCTGAAGGACATAGAAAGAGCTCCCACAGCAATTCACAAGCTCAGCCCATTTTCCCTAGGAAGCTTTTCGTAGTGAACTCTCTCTCCTGAACCTTGACATTGTTCAGGTAACAGAATGTGTTCTAATAAAGAAATAGATGAATAAAACTGAGATAGTTCTTCCAGCCTAATCATAGTACACACTGGGCAGGGCATGCCCATGTTCTATAAGCAGTGTGTTTCTAGTTTCTGCTGCTGTGTGTAACAATCTTTCCAATTAGACATTCCTCTTTCATTCTGATGCACATGCATCCTCCTTGTAAGTACCACCTACTTGTTCTTTTAACCTTTTTAATTAAATGAAACATGCCATGAGATTGCATGCACCACAGTCATGGAAATCCTGCCCTGGGGTTCTCCATATTTCCAACATGTCTTCTTATCTCCAGATTTCCTTACCCTATCCCACCTCAGAGTTCTCACTCTCTCTTCTCCACTCTGGCATTTTTTCTTCCTTGAAAAATACTTATTATTTATATTGTATTATGTGATCAAATATGTTATGTGATCAAATCACGTTCAGGCATTCATGCATCTGGACTATAAGCCTCTGTGAGCTTCCTGATGTGGTCTTCTGCAAGAGCAGGGTGCAGTCTTTATCATTGAAACACCTCTCCAGTGCTTGTCATATCTTTGACCTATAAAAATAATTTTAAGAAAAATAATGCTTTCTAATACATTGTGTGCAATTGATAACACTTAGCCAATCCTACTAATACCAATGGTTTTATTGTTAAAAACTCAGACCATGCCATAGAATGAAATTATATAATTACTTCTATCTAGAAAGGCTTCTGTAGGCAGTGAGCTACCTTCAAATGTACTATTTTAAGAAAATGCAGGAAATATTTATGTTGCTCTCTGATTCCTAGTCACTCTCAGTATTTGCTCTGAGAACGTGTCATAAATAAGATAAAAAGAGAGAAAAATAGTCATTTCATTTGCCGTTCCACATTTCCCTACTCATTGTCCATCACACAAGCTGGAAAGGAGAGCGATTGTGTTGATCCAGATTCCATTTACATCCTGTCTTAGTTAGGGCTTCTGTTGGGAGTTGTGAACCCCCAGATCCTGAATTTCTTGTAAACAACTTGTTTTCCCCTGATCTGAGTGCCTATAACTGCTCAGAGCCTGAGACCCTCAGGAGTTCCTGATGGCAGGGGAGTGGTTTCTAGTGCCCTATAAAAGCTGCCCCTGGACACAATAAAGGGAGCATTCTGGCTTCAAGGATGACTAGTGTCTCCGTGTCTCTGTCTATGTGTCTTTGTGTATTTCAATCTTCCAGCCCCTTGCCCGGTTCATGAACTGTATGGTGGCATGTGGAGCGCAGACAAGCATCGTGCGCTACAGTCTTCAATCTATGTGATAAAATAGCACCACCAAAAGCAGCATGCGGGGGAGAAGTTTATCTTATTTTGCCATGTGTAATCCGTCAACCAGAGAAGTCAGGGCAGAAACTAATGGTAGAAACCTAGAGGCAAGAACTGACCACTGCTTGCTGGTTTGCTCTCCATGACTTTCTCAGTCTCCCTATGATACACCACCAACCCAAGAGTAGCTCTGCCCACATTGAACTGGGCCTACCCACATTAAGTGTCAATCAAGTCAATGCACCAGAGGTGTGCCCGCAGGCCAATCTGGTGGGAGCATTTTCTCTGTTGCAATTTCCTGTTCTAAATATCATGTGTTGAGCTGACATAAAATTAGACAGCACACCTACAGAGATTCTCAAATTAGTGAATGTGATAATTCATGCATCCATAGCAGTCCAAAAAGAAAGATGTACCTCATAATAGATGACATGTCAAATTCAATGGAACATTGTATTAAAATGATCATTTCTGCTTTATTTTCTCTCTTTTCTCTCACCAGTATTACACCAGGAATACTGACTGTGAACAAAGTTACCTCGTATCAGACAGGGGAGACTTGAAGGAAGTTCACACTAGCTTAAATAGTATGTATAGTAAAAAAGAAAATAATTGACACAAAGAAATTTAAATTATAAATTATATGTATGTGTATAGGTAGGTTATATTTTGTGCAAATAGGAAATTTGTTTGGTATATGACACTTGGATCTCATTCAATCCAGTCTACTGGTATTTTTTTTTTTTTTTTGCTATCTGGTCGGGCTCAGGAGGTAAAATGTATTATTCTAATATTTTCTTAAGTACTACTGAGAAGATGCTCAATAGCCTCCAGAAAGAAAATTCAGATGCATGTAAGGTATAGGTTCTAGCTGTCTAGACACTTCAATAGAGACTGATCCTAGGTGGTGTGTGATAGAAGTTCTAGCTACCTAGATGTTTCAACAGAGACTGATCCTGGGGTGACGTGTCATAGAAGTTCTGGCTATCTAGGTATTTCAACAGAGAGTGACCCTGAGTGGTGTGTGAAGGCTTCCACCTTGCAGGCTTTAGAGACAGTCATTATCTATATTCTTATATAAGGGATTAGAAACAGTTGAGTCCTATATGGGTTAAAAGATGAAGGAACAGAGAGACTGTCCAAATCTAGATTTAATAATCTCTGATGTGACAGCATGTAAAAAGACATAAATTTGGGCCAGTAGAATAGCTGAATGGATTAAAGCATTACCACAATGCCCAATGGCCTGACTCTAATGCCCTGATGCATAATGATGAATGAGAAAACTCTCTCCTATGGAGTGTTCTCTGGCCTTTACCAGACCACCCCCTAAAATAAACATTAACATTGTAATAAAAATCCATAGGTTATTCTTAGAAAATATCTTAACTATCAAATCTATATATTTCTCATTTCCTGAAGGGAACCATAAAGCAACCAACATTTTCTTTAGAACATCTAACTAGTATTGTGCTTTCATTCAAAGGTATTCTGATTTTTTTCATCGTCCACTCAACTCTAGAACTCAGTTGACTGTGGAAGATGAATCTTTAAATACAGTTCGAGGTGGCTCTTTAGAAACTGCTGACTTCACTGGAGTAAAAATAAAAGTAAAAACGATAACTCTTGACACAGCAGCCTCTATTGTGCAGAATACTGCCTCAGTATTGTTGGGGAAAATTTAAAGTGTGTATTTCTCTCGAAAGGACTTGGTAATATCAAATACAGAAGAGTGTAGCTCTAGTGGGTAATAAAATTCCCCCAAATCCTGACATGCATTTACAGCCTATTCACAGCTTTCCTGCTTCATATCATACAACACAGCAGAGGCTCTGAGCTTAGAAATCCTCCTCTGGCTTCTGTTCTGTTTTGTATTCTCAGAGACTCCTTCTTCGGATTCCAGGTCTTTAGTTCCTGTGTATATCAGCAGAAACATCTGTCATCAGATCCAGTCTACTCCATGTGGTCCTACTGAGCACATGGGGAGTCCCACATCTGGATCGTGGCTTACCAAATTAAAACAGAATCCTAATCCTGTTGAGTATGGAGGAAAGTTGCCAAGCACAGGACAGCTGTTCGTGGCCATGGGACAAAATGCCTCCCTCAGAAAATATGGGGACAGCAGATATGAAGACACCAATGTCGGGCAAAAGCCAAATGAGATTCTCAAGGTGTCTGCACCTGTAAAGTAATGCCACCGAAAGCCATAACCTAAATCTTGGCAAACAAACTAGAACAAATTCTACTCACTGTAGAATGCCCAAGAAGGTACAACATGCCAGGTTGGAAAATTATAAAATATGTCTGTACTAAATCCTAGACAAATCTATTGTAACTGCAACTGATCTGAAACACATTTTGTAGCTTGTCTCTGATCACTTTTCTTCTTTTTACTGCTTATTTGTTCTATTTCTTCAAAGCCTGCATTGCATCTGATGGGCTGTTTAGATCTTCGCAAGGCAGTTAACCCTCCAGTGGAACAGGCAGTGAGTCTCACCAGCAAACAAATGCAAACATCTTAATTCAACAACATGCCTCAGCTACCTATATATCAAATACCAATTTTCCTATCACTAAAGTCAGAAGAATTTGCTATGTCATGGATTACAAATATACAAAGGAATATTTTCAAATCTACACTAAAATCAAACAGGAGTTTGGTCAAATTCAATTGTTTCTGGACCTTTTTAGGGAAACTTACAGAAAGTCAGGGAAAAACTTCACTGAGGGATTTGCCTGTATCCTCGCCTGTGGCACCTATCTAGCTCCTCTGACAGATGTGCTGGCTAAAGGAGAATGAAAGGAAGTTGTGCCAGCTTCCAACGGGAGTAGCCTGGAGTTTCCAGAAGGATTGCGGTCTCACAAATGATGCTCCATGTGATAAACTGAGCAGTGCAAGATTCCAGAGAGAGTTAGCTTTAAAGGAGCACAGCCCAGGAGTCACTCAGCATCAAGGAGTGCTGGACCAACCAAAGTTGGCGCACGTCGGGAGCTGAGGGCAAACACTTCCCACCAGCCACCATGCGGCTCATAGAGAGTTAACCGCCAGCCTTCAAGAAAGCCTTTTGCTTAAATGATAAGAATGCTATTGATGACTGCAACATAAAGATGGAAGCTCTTTTTTCATTCTCTCAGTATTATCTATTCTCATATTTTCCGTGGCACCAGAAGAAAGTTGATAGTCTCCAAAATGACGAACTTGGAATCTCCAACATGCTGTTAAGTAAGGCGCTGAAGCAAAGTCAGGTACAATTTAGCTTCACATAAATGCGGGTTTTCGTTCTTTCTGAAGTCAGATTGACAAGTGAGACATAGGCACAGTATGCCTACGTTACTCTGAGGCACAGAACTGGTCCTGTAACAGTCTCTACAGGGCCAAAGAATTAGGAACCATCGCTCCGCTGATTGACACTGAAGGATCCAAAGTCTTGGAAGAATAATGGCAGCAGCTTCTGCATCTGGCTCAGATACAAGAAGTTGCTATCAATTGTTTGAAGGAGGAAGTAAGCAGAGTTAGGGCAATTTCACCACCTTAAAGCCATAGAAAAGTCTTTTTATAGCATGGCAGGCTTCATGGTTTTACATACTGCCTGTGACAATATGGATGTTTTGTGCTATTGTTTTAGACACAATACAGCTCATAAAAATATAAAATATTTACTAGAGCTTTTCTTAAAAATGATAAATACATAAATAAATAAACAACAAATAAATAAACAAGTCTACTCCTCTTCTAGAAATAGGGCATTAACTCAACCCTCTGTGGAGCAGCGTGAATAAGGCAGAGTCGCTGCCAGGCAACAGAGCGAGCCAAGCCAGCAGCCAGAGATAAGCCACTCAGCTTCGGTTTCCAGCAACAGCAGCCGTCTTCCTGCCCTGATCTAGCACTGGTTACTCGCTGATCCATTTTTCCCTTTAGCCCTGTTCTGTTCTATAGCAGGGCTTTCCATGTCTCTCTGTGCAGTGACTTCCAGCTGAGTTAGGCCAGGGAGAGGCACCCAGGGAAGGTGGAGATGGAGAAAGAGCTCAGATGACACTTCTGTTTCCTCAGCTTCTGACAGACTCTTCAGTTGTGTTTATACCTCCTTTATGAGTCCAGCTCCTAATGATTCTCCTGTGATGGAAGCTTCTGTCCTTAGTCCTGACTTCCTAGCTGGTAACTTCTGCTTGTGACAGTTCCCCAAAAGTCCATACAGGTTGAGAACACTACTTGCCTCATGCCGCAGCTAATCTTGGTGCTCATGGCCTATACTGGGATGCTCAGCCCTTATTTCACTAAGTAACTAGTAAGACCCTGTTATGTGGTTAGGGCAACAGCTCATCTGGGAGAGTGCTTTTTTCTGGAAGCATGATCACCCGAGTTTGGTGTATAAATATCATGTGGGTAGAGGATGCTTATATTTCCAGAACTGGAAGGCTGCAATGGGCAGAGGCATGGACCTTGCTAACCAGACACTCTGGCCTAGTTTGGAAATTCCAGGACAGTGGCAAACCCTGAATGAAAAAACACATCAGAAACCTCCTGCGAAGGACGAACAGAGATTGTCTTCTGATCTCCACACATTTGTAAATTGCCTGTGTGGATACACACACACACACACACACACACACACACACACACACACACACCCTCCCTCCCCTATTATAAGCACTAGAAGTGGTTTCTACACTTAGAAGTGTATTTCAATTATCAGAAGCAGTGAGCAGAGTCAGTTTGTCATGTGGCATTCTCTGAAGTCACGGCTTTAGAGTTCTCATAAACACTGGTGGGTAATAAAATTCCTGTATTTACAGGTGAGGGCTGGACATCAGGAAGACACAGTACAGCCTTTAACATGATTTCAGCTATGCTGAGGGCTGAGACGTCCAGGTCACCAAGATGATTCCATCCTCAACTATATTGCTATTGATTTGTTTTGTACAATGTCATTCAATATTTTTCCATATAAAACTAATTGAATTACAGTTTCTACTATGGAAAACCAAAGGAGAAACTGAAGATGTATTGACCCAATGATGTCTTTGTTATTATTGCAAAAGATATGCATAGATGTCCAAGCTCAAGAGCCCAGCCCCCAGTTCTACTCTGCTAAGATCTTGGAGAGCTCCCAAGGCCACCATAGTTTCAACTCATAGCCTGATAGGAGTAGTCAGCCCTAGTTAAATGTCATCAATTGCTAATGCAGTTTGGACAGTTTAATTATGTACTTGTCTGAATCCTTGACATGCTTTTGGTGACTTCAAAGCAATGTAGTTGTCTTGGGCACTAACATTTGCAAAGTGTTTTATAATGGTTTTTTATTAGTGCTTCTTCACATTATATCTCTATAAGACATATGAAGAGGTTAAGTAATTTGACCAAAACTAACCTGAACTGACAAGAAAAATTGAGAACTAAAACAATTAGCTAAACAGTTCAAATGAGATTAAAATACAGCTGGGGGTGTTAAAGGAGCAGAGGGTGCTTAAATTGCTAACTATTTGACAATAACTCGGGCTTTCAGGTGTGTGAGTAAAATCCATGGTATCTCAAGTTAGTGAAGAGGTATTTTGTGCACTTTAAAACTATTTTTAAATGACGTCTGCATGGCTGTAGGCTCATGCACGTGAGTGTAGTGAGTGCAAATGCTGGAGAACCCAGAAGAGGGTGTTCCATCCCGGGAGCTATAATTAAAGGTCGCTATGAGCCTCCTGACCTTGGTGCTGGGGGCTGAACTCTGGTCCTTGCAGTACACATTCTTAATCACTAACCCATGTCCCCACCCCTGAAGATTTTTTTTTGAAATTTCTCGTTGTACATTAACATGCAACATAATGATTTTTGTGACATTTTTATCCGTGTAAATCAATAAAGTTCATAATTTGCCCGCTTCCATGCTGCCCTCCACGTTCCCTCTTACCCTCTCTTGCATATTCTTTCCTCCTACTTCTGTCTTCTTGTCACATTTGTTATGTTTCTTTCTCCTCTTCTGCCCAACTCTGCTACTTACGCATGTGTGTATTTTTTAATGTCATGCTTTCTTACTGAAATTAGGAATCTTTGCATTGTTCTTGAAGTCTGTCAACTTACTTCTTTCAAGCCATTACATATTTAGATCGCCACCTAGTGGACAGATCAATAACAACTACAGAAACGGCTTGGGGTGGGTTAGGTATGGACCCTTCTTCAACAGCCTCACTTGTAATACGGAACCAGGGGGTCTTGATTTTACTATAAATTCTCAGAGAGAGACATTAAGAATAATATTCTTAACAGGCCTGCCCTGCCTCCTCTAAGAGAAATAAACAAATGAAGATCCCAGGGGTTAGGAAAGCATGAACATATGTTAAAGTCATTAACGGTTGTGTTGCAGCAAGGTGTAATGACACAAATGATCTTTCTCCTCATTGTGGGCTACTAACAAGGAGAACAATTATTACAGAGAAGACAGGAGTGGCAGTAGTCTCAGAAGCAGAGGTAAAGGGCAAATTTGATCCAAATGCATTTCTCCTGCTATGAACAATGCACTTTAAAAAAAACAACAGAGAATCGATGTGATACTTTCATTATGAGATGTAATTCTCAAACCTTTTGAGTTTAGCCAGAATTCTCTTTGCGAATTCATTCATGTTGCTCTAGTCTTACTTTAGGGCAGAGCTGAGTTCACTTACAAACCCAGCTTGCGTTGGTCGGCCTTGGTGTTAAGACAATTTCTCAGGGTCATTTCTGTAGGACATTTTTTTTTTTGAAATCTAATATTCTTCTTATGTTCAAGGCAGTAAGAGTTCATGCCTTTGCCTTTTGCGATAATAGTGTCCTTGTAACTGACAGGCATTTTAAAAAGGAAAGCACTTTCTTCTGTTGAATCAGCCCCTCTCCGTTTGCACAGTTCCTCTAGCTTTGGGAGGCATGGCCACCGTCAACAATAAGTGAAAACATGCTCTCGGGAAGCTCTTCAGTAAGTAAGAGAGCCTAGACTGAAGCTGAAACCACAGTCTGTGTGATGGTACAGATTCCTGTACTCTGATTAGCAATGCCCTTCAAAATTTGGAGACATTGGATTAGCATTTGTATCATTTTCTTAACAGCTACTCTTTTGCTAATTGTCATCACAAGTGATTATGAAACATTTAGGAAGCCCAACCAAGAAATATTTGCTGATTAAAGCAATATAAAATATTGAGAATTTAAAATTAGTTTAAATAGCAGGCCAAAAAGGATCCAGAATTAGTGATTTTTGTCTTTTGTGTGTTGGGGGAAAATGAACACAGAATGTGTTCATGTTTGGAATCCCTGGGAAAGCGAATAACATGTTTTGAATCTCCAAAGTGCACATGCCTATAAACACCGGGTAGTATTTGTAATAAATTTGTAATTTAAATACATTTGTAAAAAGCCATAGTCTTTCTCTGTTTTTCTCGATTTCCTTTTAGAACAACTCCCCCCCCCCCCTTTTCCTCACTCACCCTAGGACTTTTGATATTTAAAAGCAACTTTGAACATATAAAATTCATTGATCTGTTTGGGCTTTCAGATTGTCTTTGGAAAGTGAATGTTTGCACGTGTGTGTGTGTGTGTGTGTGTGTGTGTGTGTGTGAAAGAGAGAGAGAGAGAGAGAGAGAGAGAAAGAGAGGAGACCATGTAACAGTGCATATATGTGGGTATGTACATATGTGTGCTGTGGGTTTCTGTGCATATGAATGTGGGTCTGGGTATGTATCTGCATGTATGCACATGAGTGTTGGTGTGTGTGTGTGGGGGGGGTTTATATACTCCATGATGACAGAGATGTAGGTAGTACAAATATTCATCCCTGCTCAGTGCTCAGGACTATTATTTGACATCACTGTCTGAAGCTGTTTTCTGATGGAATGGTTCTCTCCCTCCATCCTTTGATTTTTTTTTCTCAGTGCTATCTTTAATTTTGATCAAAATAAAGATGTGACTGATATAGAAGGCCATAAGATATAAAGAGGCCTGTTTGAAGCAAAAACATTCCCTACTTTCTTGATTACAAACAATTCATAACTAGTCTTCCGAGGGTGGGTAATATTCACCAGAAACTTGAGTCTACTTGGAGTTACACAGGAGACACATGTCTGGAGTCACCCAGGAGACTGCCTTTGGGAGCATTTCCAGAGAGGTCTAACTGAGGTGGGAACGAAAAGCCAGAAGAGCATTTCCATGCTCCTTTCTAGTTGGTACAACAGACCAAATTAGCTCTGTTTCCAAATATTCCCTTCCATGACAAAGCCAAAATAAACTCTTGTCTCTTAAGTTGTTTTTCCTTAGATGTTTGGGCTCAGCAAACAACAAAATAACAAATGTGTACCTGTGCAAGCACTATGTTCTCATACATGCTGTGGGACAATGGTCTCGACCCTGTCACTTGTATTATTCTTAATAAAATGCCCATTGGCCAATAGCCAGGCAGGAAGTAGAGGCAGGGCGATGAGAGCAGGAGAATTCTGGAAAGGAAGAAAGATTCAGTCTGTAGTCATCACCCAGACACAGAGCAAGCAAGATGTGACTGCCTCACTAGAAAAAGATACCAAGTCACATGGCTAACACAGACAAGAATAATGGGCTAATGTAAGATGTAAGAATTAATTAATAAGAAGCCTGAGATACTAGACCAACCAGTTTATGATTAATGTAGACTTCTGTGTGTTTATTTGGGACCTGATGGGGCAGAAATCTCAGTCAACACATACAGATCGTTATTTAGTAAATATTGTCTTTTAATCATGTGGGGTCAGAGAAGTAAGAAATTCATTTTGGTTTTGTCCCCATCTTAATCCTATCTAAGAACATCTCCAATCTCCAGCCAATTTCACTCTATCATTCCAGAGTCATCTTTGGATCGGTAACTGTCCAAGATTATATTTTTACAATGCCAGCTATAATTACTGAGCTGTAATGGGATAAGATACAGTGTACTGTGGAGGGGATAAGATTTGTCCTTTCTAAAACGTGCAATGAATCATGATTGTCAATATAATGGTGTTGAGAGATGGTGAGGGCATTGAGAAGTAATCAAGTCTCATGACGTCACCCTCATGAATGGATGAATGCTTCTCTTGAAGAATTGGAATAATCTCCAAGGAAATTCATTGTTAAAAACCAAGGCCACACTCAAAATCCATCTCTTTCTCATAAATCCACTGGCCATCCCACTCTTTTCCCTGTCATGAAGCAGCACAGGGTACTCGCCAGAAGTGAAGCAGATCCCAGTGTATGCTAGAGGACTTTCTCAAATCTGGGTAAACCTCCTTCTTTATAAATTGTCTTAGTCTCTGGTAGTCATAGCAACAGAAATTAGATCCTAACAACAAGATCACTTTTTTTCCCCCTGAACAACTCTTTGTTATGTCTCTCAAGGTAAAAAAAAAAAAGTGATTTCCTTATTTTTATTTGTTTTGTATCCATGATTCTTACTGCATATTCTTCCTCTTGCCCCTTATATATTCTATCCAAATATCTAAAATCATCACCTACTATGTGAATCTTCTTGATGAATTCTCCTCCTGAACCTTGTGAATTGCTAGTGTTCTTTATAAAAATGCACTTCCTTTAATAGAAACACATTTTCTAAGGAACCTCTCTCTCTTGCTCGCTTTCTCTGGCCTCTCTCTTCCCTCTGTTGCTCATCTAGTCTGAACTGGCTGCCTACACTGCTCAGCCTGCAGCTGGCTTCTTGATAGTTCCCTTCATCCTCCTCCTGTGTCTGGATCTCACATACTGCTTTAAACCAGTGGATACATCTTTCCCAGATTGCTCCACTATTTTACCTAGAACAATCTGTGCAAGGGTAGAAGGAAAGGAAAATCAGCAGACTTTGCCGGTTAAAAACTTCATTGCACTCCTCTTTGATTAATACTATGGCTGCATTACAATTCACACTTAGAAGTTATTTCCTTCATAATGTTGTGAGCCTCTCTCCCATGCGTTCAATGTTCTGCAGCTGTTTAGAGGCCCTGGAATAGTATAATTTCTGATATTTTGTGCATAGCTGCATTTTTTACATATAAAATCATTACAAAATCATTGCTACTTTATCCCTGCAACAGAAAAGGCAGCTGAGACCGGTGACATCTCTTGTAGAAGGTGCAGAAGAACACTTGGGGGCCTGTTTGATCAGGGCACTGGCACTGCTCATGAAAGTACTAAGTCCTGATCTGACCACCCCTCACAGCTGCTCCTTCAAACAACTTCACATCAGTGATTGGGGTTCTTAAAAGAGATTCATTTGTTTTAAAATTTTATGTATAAATGTTTACCTGTACTTATGTGTATGATCTGTGTGCCTGGTGCCCATCGAAGCCAGGTAATAGTGTCAGCTCCTCCGAAACTGAAAGTACAAATAGCTATGAACCACCGTCTGCCTACTGACACACAGATCTGGGGCCTCTGCAAGGCAGCAAGTGTCCCTAACCACTGATCAGTCTCCCCAGCTACATGTGAACTGACTTTGGGGAGCAACAGGAACATTAATTCCATAGCAAAAATCTGACTCCTGCAACCCTCTGCCACTGAAAACATCCTCACTTTTGGTAGCGTGATGATGGAGCACCACCCCTTTCTACAGCATTCCTTTCTACAAATCATTTTATATCCTCAACCCACAGACTTTGTGGAAAGAGAATAGATGTTCCATGCTACTCTTAAGTTTTGTGGTAGTTTGCCATGTAGCAGCAGAGAGGTGGTGTGCTCACTGCCAGGGACTCATGACACATTTTTGGGGCCTGATTCCCATCAGGTGGCTTCTGAGATCTCTTCAGCACAAGACTGGGATTCAATTTGTTCTGGTCTGTTAAATTCTTTGCCCATAGTAACAGGACTGCTACTGGGGGATGTCTTACTGTGCCCCAAGCTTATGGACGTGGGGTTTAGGAAAACAAACATTTTCCCTCATTTTAAAGGCGTGTCTAGAAGATTTATAGGAAGTGTATATATCAGGATGCCACCTTTCCCTCAAAACCTGCTCTTACGTTTATTTGTAAATATCCAGTTTTCTTTGATATATGCCACGTAATTGGACTCTACACAGACTTATTGTTGTGCTGTGTTTTCTTGGTCCTCTCGGAGTTAGGATGAATATGCAGCCAGAGATTGTTCTGCTTGCTACCGCTGCCAGGCATCCCGAATCCTCTACTTATTACTAAGAATGGCCAGGGCTTTCCTTTGACCTATGTCTGAAACTTAGAGAAATTTTATGCCTCATGGTACCATTTTAATTTCTAAACAACCCACTGAAAAATGTAATAAGTACCCAAGACATCAAGGAGAGCATTTCCTCATCAACATTTTCTATAAGAACGGTAAAGCACCTCAAGCAGTATACATATTTAATTCCTTACAATCCTCTTGTAAAGTGAAGTGCTGGTAATATAGATTCTCCTATTCTAGAAACTACTTTGGTATTTTATTCCCTCCAGATAGACATAATTCTCTAGCCTGAATGCTAAGACCTCTGTATACTAAACCTATTTACCAAATTTGAAGTTTATTCTCTTCCCTGCTATTCTGGTGGTGTCTTTTTAACTCAGCATCATATAAAATACTCTTTTAATCACCTGTTTGAACTGCAGTCTAGTCTTACTTCAAACAGCAAATCATACACAATGGGATGAAGCAAAAGCTGGACTTATCTCCGAAGATCTAAAGTCAGGTACTGTGCCCTGGTTGATTTTCTCTTAAGTCCTAGATGGTTTGTTATCGTCTCTATGCTTTAGGAGTCTCAGCATGTATCAATGAATGGAAGTAATATCAAGCCATGATGGTATAGGCATCCCTTCCCAGTTATGTGGAGACAAAAATAGGTGAATCTTAAGTTCAAGACCAACCTGGGCTAAATAGTGAGTTCAAGATCAGCCTGAGCAATAAGGAGAGATCATATCTCAACATTTAAATAAACAAATACACAAAAGGGGGTGGGGCAGTAGTCCAGTGGTAGAACACTTGCCTAGCCTACACAAGGCCCTAGTCTAAATCTTAATGCAGTAAATTAGTAATACATCTTTTCTCAGTTTCTAAAATGAAATGTTAAGAGTCAAAAGAGGAATGATGTTAAAACATTTGTACAAACATATAAGGAGATAGTTAAAATTTTGAAGTCAATGTAGTTAGCAAGAGAGAATGTCTAGTTATTTGTACTGTAAATATGAACTTCATATCTCCTTGTGGAATATTATTTTAACTAGTCAAAATGTGTTACATTTGTTTATACTGCAGAATATTTACTTTGGCTATGTGAAGGTGTGTTACACTTGTTTCTGCTGCCTTTGCTAATGTAAATAAGTCATACATTTGCAGGTGCTACATTTGTTTAATTAGGTAGAGATAAGTTGCTGTTTTACCTTGCTGCCTAAGTAACCTGATTTGTCTAATAAAAATCTGAATGGCCAGTAACTAGGCAGGAGAGCGATAGGCGAGTCTGGTGGGAAGAGAGAATAAGTAGAAACAGAAATCAAGGCTGGATAGAGGAGAGAAAGAGGGGAAAGAGAGGGTGTACACACCAGGAGCCAGAAGTCAGGCAGTTAGCAGACAGACAGACACAAGAAGCAGTGAATGTAAGATATATGTAAGGAAAGAAAGACCAAAAGCCCCAGGGCAAAATGTAAATGAAGAGAAGCAGATTAAGTTAGTAAGAAACGAGTCTAAGATAAGGTTGAGGATTCATAACTAACAATAAGTCTCTATGTCATGACTTGGGAGCTAGTTGGTGGCCCAAAGGAAAGCCTGCAACATTATCTGGATCCTTTTAAAGCTTTGTCTTTGTTTTATGATCTTCCTTTCAACAGTTCATGTGTACATGTTTTATATTATGTGCATTTTAAAGATTTTGATTAAAAATTAACATGCATTTTAAATGCATTAAATTACACAGCTGAAGAGAAAACTTTAGCTTACATATCTAGCTTTGAATACCATTAATATTATTAATATTCATGCCTTATTATGAATATTATGTTCATAATAGGTTTATTATGTTAAGACACCCTCAGGGAATATACATGCTCTGTATATGTTAATATAACATACATTCATCACGCACCATTAAAACTGCTTCTTAATCACATCTTAAGTATAATATTTTTAAATTAATATGGGGGAATTGCATCATGTAGAACTTTGTGTACACTTTCCAAATGAAATTGGTTTGAGATTGTCCATAATCAATTTGAAAATTCACACAAGATATCTTCCTCAAAAATTTTTCCACTGTCATATCAAGTTGCGTTCAAAAGTGCACAGTACAGTTCTGTTCACAGGCCCAGTACTGTTTAACTCAGTTTACACAGTGGCTTCTCTACTTTGTCATATAGAATTTCTCCAAATTTTCTATTTAAAAAAAAAGCTTTTCTAAATGTTAGTTTTATATTTAATTATTCATTACTGCAACAATGAATCATTCTCACCTGATCTTTTCTTTTCTTAACTATTTTTTTTATTTATAACAAAATAATTCAACACAGCAGCCTGAGTCTCTCCATTTTCCATTCTTATTCAACAGACTTTTAAATGTGAAACAGTTTATATTTTAAAACAAATAATGGTGGCCAGAATATTAACAATAAACAACAGTTATTAAATAGAGGGAGAATGATCTTGTGTCTGAAAATAGTTCAATTTCTCCTTCCAACATGAGCACACGAATTATGTAAATAGCTCCGAAGTGTACCGCAGTGAATAATGCATCTACTCAACTAACATTTTACACCCTCAACATTTTCCTTGGAGCTAATTTATACAGTTGGGAATAGAGAGGAGATGCTCCTGAAATCTTTCCTTGTAATGTGGAAAATCTATAATCTACATAATCACAGCTTCTTAACATATGCACCTTGTTTATCTTCTAGCCAGTCATCATTACAGTTGTGTTCTCACAACGATGTATTCTGCTGTTCTTGGTTCTGACATAGAATAAAGAGGTTTCTGAAAAGATTGTCTACAATAATTCTGTGTCCCATTCATGGCCCAGGCTATCTAATATTGTGGGAATCAGTTCTCAGCATTCACAGACTTTTGGCAGTAGGTACTATGCAAATGTGGAGAAGCATGAAGTGCATGGCAGAGATCCATTGTCATCGCTGGGCTACACCACTCATCTTCATTGTACAAGCCTCTAGGCTTAAGTGGATTATAATACAATAATCTAATTCAATTAAAAGTGCATCTGGAGAACCATGTAAATTTACATTCGGTGTTGATAACTTGCTGTGTGGCTTTCAATATTTCCAACCGTGTACTGTTCATGACCCTCTTTGTTCTGTCTTTCAATACTGTTGTTCTAAATGTTTCCATTTCAGCCATTCATTTACAGTTTGTAGTCCAAGTGTTTATTCCACATTTGTAACAAGACACACACCTACCTTGTTACACAGATTAGATGTAAGCTTCTTCCAGAACAATACTTTTATAAGATTAATGTCTTGTTAGTGAATGGTAGCAATGCTTTCTATCAATATTTAACAAAAAGAACTTGATATCTATTTGTCAATAAGTAACACACATATTGATTTGGTAAATGAAAGGATTTGGCACTCATTTTACTATCACAATGATTTGAGAAAGCTAGGAGGAAATACCATTTGACAACCTTTGCACATTCTTCATTCCTGGGAGAAATGCATTCTGCTAGCTGTCCAATCAATTATGTAGACAAAATGAATTTCATCATAATTCTGTCAACAACATGCTAACTTGGTTAAATTATTCTCTTCACAAAATGAATTAACTTAAAAATCCTTTTGTCCACAAAATAGATTTAAGCATTTAGTAAAGCCGTGTAAATGCTATTGTCTGTTAGTTTAGCATGCATAATGCAAATATGTGGATTGGCTATATCAGCATTTTCAGTTCCTCAGAGGTTACGGACCTGTCTGGCAGAGCATCCCTTCGCATTTAAGGTCAAGTGGAGAGCAAGGTCAGTCATCTAGAGAGCAGCATGGGGTAGATGAATGAAGCATTGCATGAAACTATTATAACTTAGCTCCATTTGAATATCACAGACTTTTTACAAAGTATACTTTAATAAGCTTATCAACTAAGTCTTTAATTAGGGCATCATATTCAACAAGTCATCTCCCAGATGACTTTCAGCAAGAAAATGGTTGACTGTTTAATTCTTGACAACATGCCAGTAGAGAAAATAAACTCACTACTTAACGTTATATCATTTTAAGACCATCCATTATCACCTAGAATATTTATCTACTATTTGTGTCTATTAGTAATTTAAAATAGAGCTTTGGTGCTATATGAAATCTGGGCAGCTGTGACAAACAAGCGGCTCTCCTCCTTGCTACTCTTTGTTAAGTGTATGACAGGTAGAACTTATAGCGTTTTGTGTCTCTGTTTTAATAACAAAAATAATTGGACTAAAGTTAGTTTACTTGATAACAATCTTTTTAAAGAATCACTCAACGATGTACTGCGGTGTTAAAGAATGTATAATTTTATATTCATTTATTTTAACAACTAATTTTATTTTAATGAAAATGTGAAAAGATATTTGAAGATAATATTTTTCTGTTTGATCTCTGTACTTGCACAATCATATGAACTAGCACATATACCAAACCTAAACCCAAGTAGAATCGAAAACTAAAATACTATTAAATATTGCCTTTTCTATTAGTATCTTACTGGCTTTAGACTAGCAAAATTACCTTATTTTATTCCAATAGTCATCAAGTGATGTGGTTTGGAAGATGATGTGTTTGTTAATACAGCTTCAGAAGACTCTTATTTTGTTGGATTGGGATAGAATAGAAAAGGCAGAAAAAGAGAGTTAGTTGATATGAATTATATAGGTTTTCTTTTACGAATGCTCTTGATTGAGATGCATAGCTTATAAGAGATGTAGTAATGACAGTGATGCAGCACCCTTACCAAACGTGACCAAGAATCCAGTAAGACTATGCTGTCTGTTAAAACAGAAATGGCATGACATTTCTTTACCACTTAAAAAAATGGTTGTGTCCTCAGCACTTGATACTAAGATCCCCTTACTGAAGACACCCTGGCTACAGATGGAGAAATCAGGCTGATACTGGCCTGAGAGTGTCATTACTGTTGGCTGGAGTTCGGTGTCAGAAGGCACTCTCCAGGCTGCTTGGGGAGAAAACTCATCAATAATCTTACCCAGCTACCATCCTTTGAGAGGTGTGGCTGCTCACAGAATACCTAAACTGTAGAAGACTCCGAAAGTTTTTAAGTTGCCAGCTATCACCTCTAGAATGTTGTTCTTCTCTTGTGATCTATTAATATTTTAAAATAAATACAACTATGCACATTGGGGAGCACTGATTTGATTCGGTGGATTATAATTTTGAAAAAGAAAAGAACATGAATTGTAAGTGGGGCATTTAGGGGGAAAGGATCTGGGGGAGTTGGGTAGAAAAGTGGTGGGTAGATCAACAAATCCTCAAAGAAAAATCAAAAAAGTTTGAAAAGCAATCACTGTCCTCAATGGCTTCATTGTTTGAGCAAATTTAAGCAAACATAGCTTATAAATGTTATCAAGAACAGAAGCTCTTATCTGAATACAAAACATATGTAGCAGAATCACTGACAAGAGTACAAATTGATTTTTTAACTTTATCATGATTTACCAACATGAAAGCAGTGATGAGATCATGGCAGATACTCGACATGTATTCACTGAAAAAATGAAGTGATCCTCATAAATTGCCTTCTATAAAAGTGTACTAGAATTTATGTAATTTAAGCAGGTATCTGGTTTTCCCCTAAAAAACCCATAAACACTTGTCAGAAATAGCAACAACCTATTAGAAAAGGGACAAAGAAAAAGCAGTATTGCTGGACTATTTATTAACTTCAATGCCCAGCACTAACATGGGGTCTCTCACATGCTATGGGGACACTCTGCCATCATACCCTATTCCCAGAACCTTGGACTTATCATATTTTGACAGAAGAGTAAAAATCCTCATTTTCAGGATTAAAAATTAGAGTTGTAGTTAATTTTTTTCCTATTTGAATCAAATATGTGGGTTCCCAGCTTTTTTTCAGATAATTTTCTATTTTATGTCATGCAGAAATCGCAAACTTTAAACTATTAGCTGTGAGAGCATCCCAGAAAGCACATATACTACCAGCTACTCTGCTGTTGATAAGAAAGTCAAGTACCATTGACAGAGAAAAGTGGAAAGGTTCTAAGGCTGTGATAATTAGGTCCTATGACATAATCCATAAATTCTAACAAGAAGAAAAAGCTACCTGAAGCCTGGGGAGAAAGCCTCCTTATACACTGCCCTGTTCTCAGACTTTGAACACATAAACACATAAGCTGAATACTCTGGAAATACTGTGGCTAAAGTCAGAGATAACACCTCTCAGAAACTGCTATTGGCCAGACTTACCATTGCTGTTTACGACTTTGTACTTACAACCTAAGCCTAGTTAGTGTGCACCCATTTGTATTTGTGTGCGTGTACATGCGTATGTATGTGTACTTACAGTAGGTTACCCTTATCCATGCTGCTTTATTTGTCATTTTAATTACCTAAGGTTAACTATGGTCTCCAACTATTAAATGGTAAATCTCAGAAATGTAAAGTACACACATAAATTGTGTTCTGTATTGGAATGAAATCACAGACCTCTCCCTTCTTGGCAAAAAGGAAGGTGTCCCTTTGTCTGTGCATTCACTTTGTTGCCAACTCCTTAATCACAGTCACTGTCTCCAATGCTGATGAAAACACTGGGATACTGTAGAGTTTGTGGTTCAGTAAATATTAGTTTACTTAGTCATGACTCTAAATTAGAGATCAGAGACACAAAGGAGACACCAGGGTATTAAACAGAGAGGGTCAGAATAACTCAGGTGCTGTGTGGCAAAGGTCAGTGTATATAGAAAAAAACACAGTGCAGATTGCATAACATATGCTACTATCTCTAGTTTCTGGGAGTCTCGACGATAGTCTGTTTTATTTTATTTTAATTCTTTTCCTGTTTCTATGATAAAACACTTTGCAAGAGTAACATAAGGGAGCAGGGCATCATGATGTATGTCTTCAATTCCAATTTGAGGCCAGCCTGGTATACACAGTGAGTTCCAGGGTAGCCAAGGATGTATAGTGAGACCCTACATCAGAAGATGAAGATGAGGAAAGAGGGAGAAGAGGGAAGAAAATGGAGTACAAGGAGGAATAGGAGGAAAGAAAAGGAAGGAAGGGAGGGAGGGAGGGAAACAGGGTGCTAGGGAGGGAGGAAAGGAACCAATAACAAGAGCAAGTAACATACAGGAGAAATCATTTATTTCGCTGATCCAGGGTATATACCATCATGATGGAGAAATCAAGCAGCTGGTTATGCTGTTGCATATAAAATTTAAGAAACAGAAATGAACATTTGTGCTCAACTCATTATAATCCAGGAATCTAATTCAGTGAATGGTACAACATACAGTGGACAAGTTATTCCACCTGCAAGTTACTCTCCCATGGGCACACTCAGTGACCTGACTCCCAGGTGATTCCAGACCTCAAGTTGACAAGCTGACAGTTGCGATCAACCAACAATCTCCCTGAGATGACCCCGGCCTCTTGTATATTCCTACTTATTCTTGTTATTAAATATGAATATTTTTGTTAAAGTTTAATATAAGATTATACCTATGATATATATTATGTGCTTCATAAATAAAATATATGACACTTTAATAATAATGTCATACAGTTTATAGACGAATTCAAAATACATCAGCACATAAACTTTTACTATAGTGATGTTAGCTTACTAACAATAGCTAATAACAGTATTGCTATTATAATTAAAACAAGCATTTAAAAATAACATATATACTTTAGTAAAAACATTATAACTTTAAATAAATAATGGAAGGATGTATATTTGAATGACCTACCATACAATATAATATTTTTTAAGGGTAACCTCATAGCTTATGCAAGTGTTTGTGGGGCACCTCTGTGACTGTGTTGTGGTGGTAGTCTCTGTATGTATGCAAGAATGCAAGTTATAACCCGCAGAATATAAAATACTGGTCATTATTTTATGTATGGATAATGTCAATATTACTTAGGTGGAACATTTACCGTCTCTGTAGTTTTCAATATTTCTAAGACAGGATACTACAGAACTAACCTTGCTCTTCAATACAGTTCCTATTTTGACCAGGATAAGCACCTCTCTATAACAATAACTCAAACCACTATCTCATTAGCCATTGGAGAGTGCATCAGTCAGGGATGGCACATGTCTGTAAACCAGAAGGTTGTCTGGTGGCTAGGCAACCCCTGAGTATGAATAGTCAAGGAAAGTCTCAGCAGTTGCAAAAACAAGACCTTTACTGACGGGTGAAGCAGAATCAGTATTATAACATCCTTATGAGCCTACCTCACCCAAATTGATCCTTCATCCCTAGCAATATATAGCAGTACATTTTCTGAGCACCAGCTGTTCTTAAATGGCGCGAGCTCTGTTGTAAACGGATACTGCTTTTTCGTTTCCGAGCCACATAGACACAGAAACTATATTAATTACAACACTGTTTGGCCAATGACTCAGGCATAGTCCCAGCTAGTTCTATTAGCCTGTGTATTGACCCTAGGCTGTGCCTTACCGGTGCTGGCATGTTACTCCTTTAGTAGCTACATGGTGCGCATGGTGTCTCCTTGATTCTGCCTTCTTTCTACCTCTATCTCTGTCTGAATTTCCCGCCTTGCTATATTCTGCCCTGCCATGGGCCAAATTAGCTTATTTATTAACCAGTGCTAATAAAATATATTCACAGCATGGAGAAGAAAATCCCACATTACTCTGTGCGGTGGGGACCACATCATTCTGTGCTGTGGGGACCTGAAAAGGTGAGAGGAAGAAAGGTAGGGAGTGTAGACATGTATCCCTGAGCAAACATGGACACTCCTCTTGTGGACTGCATCTACCTTTGCTTTTATGTTCTGAAGGAAACTGTACTTTTGAGGGACCAGGCTGGGTCTGAGCTCTCCGATAACCATTCCTTAATCATAGTATGAACAGAAACTTTCTTTTTTTTACAATATTCATAGAGTAACCCAAATAAATAATTTAGTCTAGCATGCTCAAATTATTGTTACATAGAAATTTCTTAACCTCTGAATGAAAACTTCTTAGAGACATGGGCTGGATTTTGTGCTTCTTTGACTTGGGAATAATGAAGACAATGGCTGCAAATGGTAGACAGTAAATAGGCATTTAAGAAAAGGAGAGATCTGTCAACCTTGTACTACCCCTTCTCTGGATAAAGAGTATGATTGCAAAGAGATGTGATTGATGGTCTATCTTTAGTAGCTGAAAATCCACTGTCCCCTTGACTGGGAAGCAGGCAAGACTATGCTGTCACTTTGTGTTCACATATCATTTTGATAATAGAACTGTACAACAGGTAGAGAGTAGTATAAGTTTTTATGAGTTACCATCACAACAAGCTTATGACTACTAACTGAAATCTAAACCTTGCTGTGTCTAGTGAAGAGTGAAAGGCAAGAGTAACAAACAACTTTACACAGCTATTAGTATTATTATTACTTCTTTATTATTGTTATTATGGTACATGAGACAAGACGTCAGTGTAGCTGTTTATCTATCTAGGGTTGGTGGCATGGGTTGCTCTGATTTTATCCAATATTAAGTTCAACAGAAATATAATATGACAAAGTATTTGCTATGTGAAGCTTCAATTTCTCAAGTTTCTAGCTGTCATATTTTTGTAATCAGTCTTGAATGAAACTTTTATACTTTAAGCTTTTTATTAAAATTATTTACATAACTATTTCAGGGAACTGAATAGTCACTGGAAAGTTTGTTTCTATCATGGTTTCTGCATTTGCAACAGAAAGAAGCATGAAGTGCTACTATATCGATATTTTCTATTTTGTATTAAAATTACTACCCTTTTCTACCACCCTGTCTTGGAAAGGAAGAATAGAAAAGAAGCATACCATGGTAAGTAAATAACTGAATTGCTGATAACTTCCTGTGAATGGTGTCATTCTCTCAAGTTGTCAGCATTACAGACTAAACTGTTTTGGAGCTGAAACGATAACTTGAGATTGTCTACATTCTATCATTAAACACCATGTCTGTCTTTCCTACGTCTTGGCTAGTCATTACAGTCTCACAGAAGCAAAATTGAACAATAATAGGAGCAAAATGTTGCATCAATAGTTAATGTAATACTTTTTGAGACCATAAGAGAAATAAAACCATTCAAATGCAAATGCACTTGGTTAGGATGCATTCAGTTTAGAGGTTTTCTGGCAATTACCTTCATGTTGCTAAGGTTTTGCTTGTGATAGATAAGGACATAATGGCCTTATCTGTAAACAATTGTGAACTGAGCTTGTAATATTTATATATGAATCTGTGGCAGTCTTTTCACTTTTCCTGTGGTTCCTCAATACAGTTATTTCTAAACTTTGAATTTCAAATACCAGAAAGTAAAGACATTTAAATACCCTATTCAGTAACAACAAGCATAATTTTAAGAAATGGAAGAAATAAATTAATTAAAAAATAAGTGGTAGTCATGATATTGAATATTACTTTATGAAACAGTGTTCAAATAATCCTTTTTGTTCCCTCTCCTTATTAAATAAGGACACAAAATATAGGCTGAATATTCAGAATGATGTTTGTTTGCATATCTGCTGGAAGAAAAGATCTGTGACCTACCTGGAATCTAAACTGTCTCTGTCTTCTAGTCTACTTCTAGTAATTCTAATTATTAGGTTTTAACAGCTGTGAGATTGCATCTCTTAGTAATGTCAGAGACTACAAACATAAAGTCTCTCCAGTATGACTAGCCACACATGAGCTAAATAAGAACTACAGTAGATAGATCAAAGTAGATCAGAAAGGACTTCAACATCTCAGTCCAATATGACTCCAGGCAACTAAGGAATGCAAATTGTGGGCATTAGTCACCTCCAGGGGAGAGCACACCAACTGGCTATATC
>JAQHUG010000102.1:2308677-2323054 GCA_028555095.1 Dicrostonyx torquatus | reverse complement strand
ACACACACACACACACACACACACACACGTACATTTAAAACTAGAAAAAATGATTTTAGCATTTCATAAAGGGTTACTTTACAAAAGAATCCAATTGAACATTTTATAAATTAGGAACATTGACTACTCATTTAAAATATATGTACTAAAGTCTACATTATGATAGAGTTATTTTATCTTTGTCTTGTTATTTATAGAATACAACAAAAAGGGATCATTAATTCCCAAAGCTATTATATTGTGACTTTTAAATTCATGCATATGTTTAAAACGGTTTCATAAGCTTGCAAAGTAGAATATGAATGAATGTCAGTGGGATATAATTCATTACTTTAATATGCTATCATCATGTATTTAAGACAAATAAAACATGATTTCCCAGAAGCAACTGGGCAAATAATGGCTAAAACAAATTTAGACAGAATTTCTCTCTGATCTCCATGCCTCTGATGAACTATTTCTAGGAACCATATTAATTTCAAGAAAAAAATTAAAATGAAATAGAAATGGAGAGATAGTCAAAAATAATAATTAAGAAGTTTTATAAGAAAATGACAAAACAGACGATGTATAACTAAAGTACTGGTTTAGTAGTAACCAAGCAGAGGTGCACATCAACCAACGATGTATTTCCCATGTACAAACATAGAAGGAAAATACATTGCTGTAAGAATGTATGCTGTTGTAAGGAAGAGTGGGCTGCGTCCCGCTGCCCAGCTAGCTTAACTGAAATAATCACACAGAAATTGTATTCATTAAATTACTGCCTGGCCCATTATATCTAGCTTCTTCTTGGCCAGTTCTCACATCCTGATCTAACCCATTTTTACCAATCTGTGTAACGCCACAAGGTTGTGGCTACCGGGAAAGATTTTAACCAGTATCAGTCTCAGGCAGAAGGTTCATGGTGTCTCTCACAGTATGCCATTATATGACAATCACATGGTTGAATGCTAAATATATTTCTCAAAGAAATGTAGAAACTGAATTATTTCTCAGAGTAGATGGTGACAACACAGGCCAATAAAGCTACCATTTCTGAATTCTGGGTACATAACTTCAATCAGAAAGTAAGAGTCAAAAACTTTGGACTTGGAATCCAAGCTTCACCATTGGTAACTTTGCTGTGGGTTGCGTACAAAGCAGCTCTGCTTAAGAGCTACTTCTCCAAAAACTGTCAGGGCAGCACTGAATGACTTCAGGACCAACCTATGCTAATTAAGTATGATTATGAGCAAGACTAGTGGTTCCTCTGCCCATCCCTGGGATCCTTGGGATCTAGAGAACAGAAATTGTATGAAGTTTGTAGTAATCATGAGGAAAGGAAATAATGTTATAAAACTGTGTGTGTGTGTGTGTGTGTGTGTGTGTGCTATGTTCATATTCAAGATGAGCCATCGGTAATGCAGAAGTAGTTTAGGTTTTTAAGAGATGCAGTGGCAGTTAAAGATGAGATTCCAACAGATCCTTAATTGTTAAGAGCTGAAGAAAGATCCCAGAGGCAAAAGAGCTGTTGAAGTGAACAAGGAGTCATGGGCACACAAGTGTAGTCTACCACTTCAATGCTTTGCATATATGGGGGGAAGCATGCCTTGGTCACAAGTGGATAATGGAAACTCCAAAAATTACATGCAAATGTACATCCATCAGGTGCTACTACAGCAAGAAGGGTAATCATAAGTTAGAACAATATTCAACTTTGAGACCATTCCTGTAATTTGAGCAGATTCCAGATCTGTGACTAAGAGGAACCACAGGCTATCACTTCATTGATCTATTTTGAATATGCTGCTTTGTCAGAATAATCTGTAATATCCTCAGCAGAGCAGTACTCTTTCAGATGTCAAGTTCTCAAAAAACAAAGTAAATCCAGCATTCCATAATTATCCCCAGAGGTGTTTTGAGAAAAGGGGCTTAGGCAATAAAGTGGAGGAGAAGGAAGAAAAGGAGGAGGATGGGGGGATAGGAAGAAGAAAAGGAAGAGGAGGCAAGAACAGCAGTTGATATTGGTAGTATTTGGATAAGAAGTACGCAAGTAATATTAGCTTCAAAATGCTTTACTAGCATCTACGGACACTATGTGAAAAGTGTCTGAACAAGATCATTGTTTATCTTGTTATTAATACAGCAGGGGAAATTTTTGAAGAAAGATGATATCAATTTAACCCATTTATTTTATTAGGTTTATGTCATATAGGAGGCATCGATCATACTAATGTTAAGGAATAACAGAGATGGATAAGCAGAATCATAGTTCCCATATTGCTTTAGTCTAGGAAAGAAATACATAGACACATAACATAGAGCAGAAAACAACAGCTTATAGCTGTTGTCACAGTGACAAACTGACTGACAAGTCCAAGAGCCTGAAGTGGTTCCAGCATACTCTTCTTGAAGATTTCTGAATGGTCAGTGACAGGAGTCATCACTGACAAGTTTTCATAATGCCTTCAGCAGGCAGCATTTGGTAGAGCGGCACTACTCCATGTGATGTTAAATTTGTTTTCTTGGAGACAGGAGAATGTTTGGGGAAATGTTGAAGCATTTTGTTAACATTTTCAAAGTTATCAGCATTTCCACACCATCACCTTCTTGTTTGTTTTGACCCAGAACAAATAAATAAACTCCTCATGGTTCTCCTCCAGTGTCCAATATGCACCCTTGACAAGAAGCAGAAAATTTGTAGTATCTAATCAGAGTCCTCAGCAAGAAGTAGGAAATTCCAAGAACTAAAAAAGTCATTCTATGGCAAATTGAAAGAAGGAAGGGATGTGGGATTCTGCTCTGTATGCTGTGATTACCATTAATGAATAAAGGAAACTGGCTTGGCCTGTTAGGGTAGAACAGAGGTAGGTGGGGAAAACTAAACTGAATGCTGGGATTAAGAAAGCAGAGTCAGAGAGAAGTCATGGAGCTGCTAGGAGACAGATACTGAAACTTTGCTGGTAGGCCATGATCTCGTGGTGATGCACAGATTAATGGAGATGGGTTAAGTTAAGATGTAAGAATTAGCAAATAAGAAGCTAGAGCTAATGGGCTAAGCAGTTATATAAATAATATAGTTTCTGTGTGATTATTTCAGGAGTCTGGGTCACCGGGAAATGAACAAGTGGCCTCCTTACAACAGTGAAGTCCCTTTATTTCTGAGTAACAAAATATCAGCAGTTGGAATGTTAATTTTACAATGTGGAATTAAAATGATATACAAATAATGCAATTCTGCAGCATATACTCACAGAAACTCATTTTGCAGACCAGAATTTGCTAGAATTGACATGAATCCTAGGCTGGCCTCAAATTCACACATTTCTGCTGCACCATCCATCCAAGTGCTTGAATTACAGGTGTGAACTACATATCTACCAGTCTACAATAATTTCAAAATATAACTGTAAAATCCAACTAAGGTCAAGTGCTGTATTTGATACATAATACCTCATAATAAATATTCATTGAATAAATTAATGAATGAGCTGGAGGAAAAAATTACATTAAATAGCAGTATAAGAAGATCAAAAGACTTATTTTGATATTTGTAACCCATTGTAGCAAGATTAGTTTTGACCTTGAAAGGTCATCAAGTGGTCTGTGGCCCTGGTATTTTGTCTGAAAAGATGTGACCTTCTCTAATTCAGGAAGACGGTATAGCTGCTTAGAGTAATACCATAGCACAGAAGAGGAGGGCTGATTCTCAGCTCCTGACCTGATCTTGCACTGTTCATGGCTTTGTGCAAAGTTCTTAGTCCTGATTTCCTCACTGGGAAACACACACAGAATTAGCAAGGAGGCTAAAGATCTGGATAACAAAAAGAAAAGAAATGATAGTGGTATTAAATTATTAAGGTCTAAATAATTTTTATATAATGGTGTGAATCGTCATTAGCTCTCCCAATTTATTTTCATTTTCTACATATTCTGAGTGTACCTTTTAAATACATTTTTATTAATACACACACACACAAAAAAAACCACAAAAATCATGGACTTCATTTTTTGTTGGTAAACAACTGCTGGGCATTGGACCTAGGGTGTGGTTGGTTGCCCAGCGACACTGCATTGGAGAAAACTGGCTTAGGGAGGGACTTTGTGTCCGCTTCCCCTTCACATACTAGGATTTTGCCCACCATGAACTTGTGCAGACCTTCTTTGCCCTCACAGTCTCTGTGAAGTCATATGTGTATCAGTTTTGCTGCTTCTTTGGAATCATGCACCATCTCTGATTCTTACAATTTTTCCTTCTCTTCTGCATAGATCCTGACCCTTGAAGGGAGGAGTTCAATAAAGACATTCCGTAAATCATGGCCTTGACTTACATACCTAGTATAACTATGCCAAGGCTCACAAATACTGGAGTTTTTATTAACATATTAAATTTTTTTCTTCTGTAAAACTTTAAATGATTCTTCTTTTCTAAGTTTGCACACAATGGTGTGTTTCAACTCAAAAATACTTACTTTTTTTGGAGTCTGACTAAACTTCATATTGAAAAAAATGAAAGGAAGTTAAGCCACAATGATTGCATATGACATTAAAAGGTTATTTGTAATTTCTGTAAATGGACAGCCATAAGAAAAGCATGTGCTGATCCGAAGCTGCAGTTTTTGATTGGGTGATTAAACTCAGCAATTCTAATCTCATCTTGTATTCTGATGTTGATTGCTGTTCTTTGTGTTATGGCTACAGAGTCCCAGAATAGCAGTTACAGGATGAAGATGCCATCAGAGATTATAAAAATGAATGTGACTTTATATAGTATCTTTCATGTGTCCCATATTTTAAAAATGGAAAAATGAACTCATGAACAATATTTCAATGACACAGATGAAAATGAACACAGTGTTTGCAGAACTAATAAAGTCCACTTGAGTTGCAATGGACAATTTCCTCAACGGGACAAGTTACACAGTCCATCACAGAAGCTTTTGTAAGTGTTCAATGACCTCTGTCTCTGGACAGCTTTTGACTCCACTCTCAACAGAGAACTGAACTCCAGTCTGCTAATGTAAATGCTGAGTCTCCTGTCTGGCTTCGTCTTTGGCTAGGAGATGAAAACATCACAACCTCTAAGGAACAAGGCAACAGGCCTCACCTTAGTAATCATTATGACTTTCCTTTTGAGCAAAATTTTGATATTTTGAATTTCAGGTATGTCAATCCTTGGTAAAGACAAATCAAAACATACTTAATTCAACTGTAAGCTAAAGGACCTGAGAGTTCCTGGGTCACACACTTCTTTTCGCTGCCTTGTAATTAAGCACTTGTTATTTAACCTATTTTAGAACATGCCTGGACACACAAAAAAAAGCATAGTTAGATAGCAAAATATCTTATGCTAAAAATGATGAGATAAAACTGAATCACTCTTATGTCTACGTTTTGGGTACGTCTTCCAAACCTCTACCTATCTTAACTGAGGTCAGGACGCCTGCTGTTTTCACCCATAATGCTGTGCTTCTGTGTGGCGTAGAAATGATTATAATATTACATCTGATTAGAGTCTGTCTTGCTATAGACCATAACCTCCAGGCTCTACTTTGCTACTGTGCTGTAATTAATTAGTACAGAGTACATTCAGTTAATATTTATTGAAATGACGAATAAATTATTCCAGAGAAAAAGCAACCTTATCGCCTGGAAACCATAGGCATCATGTGACTCCCAATCCATAGTATATCCATTTCAGAAAGAAATTATCTTCGTTTCAGATACCAGACTTTAATCACGCTAATTGGAACAAATTCTGCGAACAAAGGTATGTAATACTTTGAGAGACCGAATTTTTAGTCAGCTTGCTTCCCTTTAAGATCTTCATTGGCAGTTTCTGAATACCAAACTCAGAAAGGTCAAGTGCCCTAATCCAACTGCTTCCTGAGAGGAGACACTGCTTTACCGAGAGACCATTTGCAGATCATTTAAAATACTTCTGGACAGAAAGGGAGGAATCAACTTAGCCAGAGGGAGCTCACCTACAAAAAGATTTCCCTGTAAGTAACAAAAATTTGAGGCTAGTACTGTAGTAATCATATTTTAAAGATGTAATTATATAGTGCTTTTCTGCCTAGGGGTTCAAGACATTATTACATTTGTCATCCCAGGAAGCTTTCTGAAAATTACAAATGGCTCATCATATAAAAGCCAAAGACAAAAAGCACAATATGAATACTCAGGGGACATTTCCTTGATTCATGTGTATTATTTATCCTCCCATTAAAGCTTCATCATTCAAAACATTCCAATAGAAAAGTCACAATTATTCCCATTGTTTTTCAAATAAAAATAATATGTAGCACATTTTACTTAATGGTAATTTTTTTTCATCGTTTTCTTTTTATTTGTAGGCTCTGTATCTGTGTAAGAAAACAGTGATAGTGAAAAATTCATCCTGGGATTAAATCACATTGAGAGGGAGGGGCTCGAGAACAGATTTCTTAGAATTAACATTCAGAGACCTGTCAGAAAGACCTACAGGAGCAGCACAGGAAGGAGCGCATTTTGTCGCTCCTTTGTGGTATGGTCACTAAGAGAGATGAAAGAATTACTTGGGGGTGATGTTGCAATTTGCAAAGAAAATGAATTAAAAGAAAAATTTTCCTTGCTGTGAGTCTGTACCTAGGCAGGGCTAACTAACTCCCTGTCCTTATTATTTCAATCCTAAACTACAATGCTTTCCCAAACACAACATTTTCTCCCAATGCATGAGAGAGCACACTTTTCCAGAGTTATTTTATGTATATTCTGTGCTCTATTGTCTGGTTGTTTTACTTCTGTAGACTCTGGATACTTTATTTGAAGCTGTGAAATCTAAAGGAGATTTCACATCTATCTCATGCTATCCACCTGAATATATAATATCACCTGCACTCAAGATGGCAGAAACCTTTGTCATGGCACTAAAAATAACCATATTGTTACCTTCTTCTCTGCAAACTTTGTGCCCATTCATAGTTTTTCTGTTTACTGAAATTGTCAATGCATAAAACAACTTGATTTCACACAATTGAAGAGACAAGAAAAGGTGGCCTAAGTTGAGTAGTAGGCAAAGTTCATCTTTGTTTCTTCCACCCCCATTTGCTTTGACTCTTTCCTCCCACCTCCACTTCAGAACCATCGTCAAGTGCCCTTAATCACACCCGTCATGTGATATAGCATTTTCTTTATCATCAATATCAGCATAGAGAAATACAAAAAAATCTATCATCTCCTTACTAAAGTAAGCATTACTCAAATGCATTGGAAACTGTAACATTCAACTGTGTAATGAAAGAAAAAAAAGACAAAAATGAAGGGAAACACGTGCAAACTTTATTTAAGGTTGATGGAGAGAGTGTTCTTCTGTGGGAGAGCCATTGTTATAATATTGACATCCATGATCACAGTAGATATTTGTGGTAATCATGGGGAGTAGCTATGACATTTTGTATTTTGCAGATAAAATAAAAGCCCTAGAATTCAGTGGAGGTAATTCCCAAGAGTATCCCTGGGAATTGCATATCAAATATCCTGCAAATCAGATATTTATTTTATGGTTCATAACAGTAGAAAATTAGTTATGAAGTAACAGCAAAAAATAATTTTACAGTTGGGGGTCACCACAACTCAAGAAATTGTGTTAAAGGATTGGAGTAGCAGGAAGGTTGAGACCCACTGTGCCGAGGATGGAAGTACACGGGGGCCTGTGATGAATGTATGGCAGCCTTGCTCAAAGTCTGCAATTTAAGCCCCTGGGTCATGCTACATGCACCAAGGGAAACAAACATTCCTTGTCGTTTATTTAGCATTCCATTCTTAATTCTAATCTCTTCTAAAGGGCAAGATGTTGTGTTCTGGGTAAGATATAGGCAACCAGGAATATACAGCAGTTATAATTCTGCGCACTAGGTCTGTACAAGGCTGAACCCCTCAATAAACAGGGGTGGATAGGGAATACGTTCAGGGGAGCCCTACCTCTCACTGCTGAGCCATTGGCTGATAGATTCTGGGAGAGTGGGAATTATGTCCTTCAACTGTATAATCTCTGGTGAGCCCAACAGGTGCCAATGCATAATTCAAACCATTGGTCACATGGATGGACATAGTTAAATTCCAAAACAAAACAAAGAAGGCTTTAATCTATGATGGGGGCAGGGTAGGTAGTAGAGGGGGAGAGGTTTGAATGGGGTGAGAGGGAAGCAAGAGAAGATGTGAGTCAGAGTGATTGGAATTCAACACACACATACATGAAACTGTCAAAGTCGGCCACCCCACCTGGACAGCACACTAGAGCTGACCCTGTTTGCACGGGGCTCAAAGGACCCAGCCCTGAGGGCCTGAGAACAGAACTGACCCTGTCCCTCTTGTATTCCCCCTCCACCTTGCCTGGGCAGACCAGTAGAGTTGGCCCTGCTGATGTCAGCGTGGGGGACTTGTACCTGAGGGCCTAGAGCAGAACGGGCTCACTCTACCTGGTGAGCAAGCCGAGGCAGTGCTGAAGAGCTCACCTGGGTAGTGACCATGAAGGAAAGCTACCCAGACTCAGAACCAGGGCTGTGAGCTGGCCTACCCAACATCCCCCGAATCTATGAACTGCTGGAGCATGTGAGGGGAACAAACTTAAATATCCAAAACGGCAGGACAACACCAGGGCATCCACGAGGAGCCCCAGTGACAGCCCATTATTGGTGCTGCAGCAGACACCAGAGGCCTGCAGCCAGACCAATGGCACGTGGGTAGCGATGAACATTTGCAAATAAAGATGAATGGACTAATAAGGTAAACTGTGAACTCCACAGGCCACACTACATTTTTCATGACAAGATTTTTTTTCTTTTTCTTTTTCTTCTTCTTCTCCTCCTTACTTTTTTGCTTCTTTGTTTTGGTTCCTTTATGGTTTTTCTTCTTTTAACTTTTGATTTGTGGAGGGTGGATGTGAGGGTTCAAGGAAATAACTTTGATCTGAACATGATGTGAAATCCACAAAGAATCAGTAAGAGCTTTTTTTTCTTTTTTTTAAAGAGACTGTCAAAGAACATTCTTAAAAAATAATTTTATGATTGTAAAGGTCTGATCTGTACTTATCTAAGACAAAAGAAGCTAGTGGTGAGAGATGGAGACCAGGGAATCAGTCGCTTCCTGCAATGGCTTCTCTTCTGGGCCTAGACTACTTAACTCTTAGGATACAACTGAATTGCAGTTAGCACTACTGAATCAACATTACTATTCCCCAGGATAGTGAAAAATTTAGAAAAATGAAACTGGTTACAAAAGGATTGTAAGGTAAACAAACATCTTTCGATTTCAAAAAGGGAGTGGACACTTTTTCATAGCCTGGATCTCAGTTTGCTGGAAGCTGATCTTCGTTCACATTCCAGCACTAATGACAACAGAGTTTGCGGACAGCAAGGAGTCCTTAATTACCAGGATACAGCAGGGGTCAAATCCAGTTCAAATTCATCTCACTTCAATTTTAAAGCCAATATTAAAGTGGTTATACATGGAAAAATATGCGGGAGATGGTATATTGGAAGCTTGGCAGGATACTTGATGTTAATATGCAGTGTTTTGCTGTCAAAACAGAATGATAGTGACCGTTAAAGAAAAAGAAAACATATTAAATAAGCACCAGGTTGAAACAGTGATTGTATGTCATTTGAAAAAAATGTCACCTGGCAGTTCTCCTGGTTCTTGCTAGCCACAGACATTATAAAAGTGATTTGAGTTTTTAATTTAGAAGGCTGAAGACATATCTATCAAATTTACCAGAAAAAAATAATGTTAAGAAATAAGTCAGAGAAAAGGTAGTCTTATGGATTATATTGAATAGAGCAATCTAAGAGAATTGGGATAACAAGAATGAAAATGGGTCTATAAGTTGAATGTTAGAATTATGGAGTCTTTGAACTGCTAAGATATAGAGTATGGTGGGATCAGGTAAACAAGGGAATTTTTGTCTATAGTCATTCAGTTAGTCTTGGGTGAAGAAAAAGGGTTTGAGGTGTCTCAATAATCATAAAATACATTTTAAAAAGTCAGGTATCTGGAATACTGCGCATGAGGCCTCCAGTGTTGCCTGTCCTATTCCGGAATTGCACGTGAGTTAGTTTAGGGTACAACACTTTAAACATCTGCCCTTCCGTACCTCAGATGCTTGTAGACTCTGCAGTCTAGTCACCGATGTGACAGTGTTTATCCCAGTGTGTACACACTGCCAATGCTGTGAAACTAACCTCGAAACCCAGTGAAATAAAACACCCATGTGTGAAGAGCTGGAGCCTGTGCGGGTATTTGGTTTGGTAGATAGCAGGAGGCTGGGAGACTCGGGCTTGACAGGGGGTAGATGTGCCTGATTCTGAATGAGTGAAGAGACCTGGGGCCATGGGGACTGTATACTAGCTGTTCAGTCTATGGGAACTTCAGGTTCTCTTACATTTAGCAAAGAGCTACTTTATCCCTAGTGCTAGTAGGGACATAACTACTGTCAAATGAGCTTGCACATCTGAAAGACATGGAAGAGTCCAGACAATATGCAGAGTCCCTAATGACCAAAAGAATTTCTCAATTTCTTGAACCATGTAAATTTTCTTTCATTTCCTCAAGACTATAAGAATAATCTGTACCTTGATTAACACTGGACTTAATGTTTATCAAAAGAAATGATACCAGGCCAAATTTTATTTTATTTAAAATACAATGCTTATATAATTGAGTATCTTGAAAATATAGAGTATCATTTCATTCTATATATTGATGTTTAAAATTTTTATTAGATTGTTGAGATTGCGCTTTTCATAAAATGCATTCTGGTCATATTCACACATCTCTCCCAACTCGTACCAGTTCCACACTCTCTTCTTCACTTACCCCCCTCTGTGTCCCTTTATGTCCTCGCCAAGGACAATTCATACTGCTCTAATATTCTGAATATGTGGCCTCTCACTGAGCCTGGTTGACTTACTAGGTGATACACTCTTAGAGAAAACCGACCCTCTCTCATAGCAGTTAACAATTGCCAACAGCTCTACAGCTAAGGGTGAAATTTCAAGCCTAGATCCCCCTCTCCAAGGCTATACTAACTACTGGCTGTCCCTGGCTCCAGAATTCTGTGATCACAAATCTGCTACCACTCCTGTTTTGACTATTATTGTAAACTATAATTTGTTAGCACACTTATCAAATTAATTTCAGTCAGAAGAGATTCAAGGAGAAGAAATTATCTTTTCTTTCCCTTTAGATTTTTTGGTTCTTACAACTGGGCATCAAAGCTCATTTGTCTTAACAAAATTGTGTACCTCACATGAGGACATGGGAAACTGAATAATTTATAGAATGTCTCTGTTGTTTCAAGATCCATGTCCTTGTACATATGCTGGATGTAGGGTTTACTCTTAACTCTTTTGTTAAGTGTTTACATTTTAAGTATTTTAAATAAAATAAAATGTGTTCACGATAAGGGGAGGAAAAACAGCATATTAAAGGTGGAAAATAATTATGACATTAATTCTTAATTAAATGTTGTTAAACACTAAAATTAGTTCTATTGATTGACACTCAGTATTGGTGATAAGGTAAAGATTACAAAGATGATAAAAGATATTTTGGTTGTTTCTCTTGTTGGCATTATATATGTTTGAAATAAATGATGAGGAAAGCAAGAGAATCATTTCATATAAGTATATTTAATAATAGTTCAACATTTGTAGAAGTTTTATGGTGTATTTCCCCGATTACTTCAACCTAATCATTATACACAGGATTTTTAGCAATCATATTAAGATATTATTTTCATGTATTATCTTTTTATTTTAAAGTTTATAGTGATTCTCTTTCTTATTTAAAATTCTTGATTTAGAACCTAAAAAAAAAAAAAACCTCTGGTCAGCCACATCTTTATAACCTTTCAACTTGATCTCTAGACCACAGAGAGTACTTCTTAGGGTTATTTATTGTTGTTATTAAGCACTGTATAAATAGTTTGCACTAATTATTTTTGTTTCTAAAATAGTATTATGTTTTCTCTTTTTTCATAGGTTCATTTTGGAATTTTCAAGAACAAAATCTCCTGAAGGATTTTTATTTGTATTTAAGACTTTCATGTTCCATTGAAAACTGGGTTCAAAGCTACCTCTTCATGCTAGTTTCCTTAATACACAACTCATTTATCTCCACAACTCTTTAGCTTATAAGTAAGGCTGATTTACCTCAGTAAGGCTGATTATCTGTGTTTGCTAAACAGGATAGTTCTAAACATTCAGATCACATTGCATTTCATTTGAACCCCAAAACTGGAACAAAAGTTTAAAGTTGTCAATATTCCTTTCACATTACCTAGAGAGATTGCTCTTTCAATAACAGACAGGTATTAAATGCTAACTCTTACTTCACTGTATTTTGCCACTCTGATAACCTGAAGAAGTGATCTCAAGTTTCTCATTTTATGGCAATGGAAAATAACAAGTCAGAGTTTTGAGCCTGGAATTTAATTTTGGAAGTTCTTATTAAGTGCTGAAGCTAACTTTGTGTTAAATGTAGTTGGAATATAGGAAAATTGCACTGCATGGCACCACATTTATAAGCTTTCAGAGGAATAAGATGTGCATAAAATAATTACACATAAAACTGATAGGACATATGGGCAAATCTGATATAGGGCATACTTTACAAAATCTAAACTCCGTTATATAAAGCAGTCACAAAGGGACATCGTCATGCTCATTAGTAGAAGTGAGGACCATAACAGCTGGTACTTTGGATTTGGATAAGTTTGGAGGATCGGGGCAAAAATTCAGTAGTGCTACTAGGTAGGAACAGAAAATTCTAAAGGCCTGAATGACATTAAAACAACTGAAAAAGAGTGAAAGCCTGGTCTGGCAACAGGTGTCATGCTGGGAAGGTGATAGTTTATCTTTGCCGATATTCCATATCAGGATGCAAACTGGGAATATTCTCATGGTGCCTAGGCCACAGAGCCTGGAATAATGTGATTCAACTAGGGAGAGTAATCCCCCTGCTCCTTATCTCTCCAAATAGATTTTAAGCGGTGTTTACAAAATCTGCTGTCAAAACTTTATCAAATGATTTATGTAGCAGAAGGAGACCCATAAATAGACTTATGTTCTAGGCTTTTTCCTCTCATAGACTTAAAGTGAGAAGACGAGTTCAGATGGAGGGGATAAGAGAAGGAAATTAACTGTAGTTTTTGGCATTAATAATGTCTGTATATATCGTTTTTAAGATAGAGCTTTCAGACAATAATAAAATAGGTATGAAAAGACTTCTATTCCTTCCTGAATGATTCTCTATTGCATAATAACTATGTTCTGTGTGTGTTTGCATGTTTACATTTTTGTGTGCTGGCACTTATGGGAATAGTCATATGTGTGCAGGTAGATATAAAACTAGAGAAGAATTTTAGAAACTGTGGTATTCATTAATAAGGAACCTATGAAAAGTTTTTTTCTAATTGTTTTCTGTTTTAGGGCTATTCATTATGAAGAAAACTATTTTTTTCACAATGAATGGTGCCAGAATAAAATTTGTCAAGTAGGATTATTTGTTTTACAAATACTGCTAAGTTGTGAAAATTATAGTTTTTTTGTTTAAAAATTGATATGAGCATCTACATTTTGTAGGCAGACTTTTCTTTCCTGCCAGATAGTTCACAAATAATCACATAGAAACTTATTATTCATCATAAATCCTTGGTCAATAGTGCAAGCTTTTACTAACTAGCTCTTACAACTGAAATTAATGCCCCCCTCCTCTTTGTTTATTGTTTTTTGAGACAGGGTTTCTCTGTGTAACAGCCCTCACTGTCGTAGAACTATCTCTGTAGACCAGGCTGGTCTTGAACTCACAGAGATCCTCCTGAGTACTGGCATTACTGATTAAAGGCATGCACCGCCATGCCTGGCAACCCATTTCTGTTAATCTAAGTATTGCTACATAATTTTCCCTATCCTTACATGCCTTGCACCTTCTGTGTCTCCTGGCAACTCCTCTGACTCTACCCTTCCTCATCTCAGTATCCTTAGTTTGGTTGTACCATCTATACTTCCTGCCTGGCTATCAGCCAATCAGCTTTTTATTGAACCAATGCTAGTGACAAATCTTCACAGTGTACAAAGGATTATTCCACAACATTCCCTCTTATTGTTTAATTAAGAAAGAAAGTTTTAACTTTAACATAGTGAAACAACATATAACAAAAAAGTTATCAAATAAGAATTTTAATTACAATATTCAGTCCATTTGTGTTTGGCAGAATTAGAGAAAATACTCTATTTTCTATCCAACTTAGTGAGTCCAAAGTTTCGGATCTAATTTACCTTCTTATCATAACTAAGAAAAACTATAATTATGACTATTCAGTTATAGATAGTTACAACTCTGTCAAAGACCCCCC
>JAQHUG010000102.1:2293274-2305049 GCA_028555095.1 Dicrostonyx torquatus | reverse complement strand
ACAACACACCATACACACACTGATATTCTATTTCAGCTCAATGAGAATGGCTGTCATCAAGAGAACAAAAAATAACCAACGTAGAAAAAAGTGGGTGAGAGGAAGAGCCCTTACACAGCTGTTGGTAGGAATAAAAAATCAATTTAGCCACTGTAATAACTATAGAGTGTTCTCAAAAATTAGAAGCAGAACTACCATTCAGCTGTACCACATCTTTGCAGACACTCAAAAGAATAAAAACCAACTTACCTGAAGTGTAGAGAGATACAGACACACCCTTGTTTACCATAGCACTGGTCAAGGTAGTCAAGAAGCAGAAACAACAAGGGGTGAACCCTTAGGCAATCGACAGGCAGCTCATTCGTCATGTGATGGCTCTCCCACCTGCTGTCAGTGTCTGCTGCTTCCTTGGGCACTAAAGGAACAGACACGTCTGGAAACAGAAGGGACTTATTCTTTCCGTTCCTTTGAGTTACTGGTTGTGCAAGCCAACGCTATCATTGTGCAGGTCGCTTTTCCCAGTTTCTCAGGGTCTCAGTGTTTTCCTGTCCCTGGGATATTAGGACGAGGCGACAGGACTGGTGCAGTGTGTCTTGCCACTGAGGTATAAACAGAAACTTCATGTTTTCCTTTTATTTCGATGCACTTCATTGCCTGTAGGAGACTTTCCCGAGATCTCATCACTCTAACCTTGTTCAAGATGGCTGACTTTCAGGTGTTCTTGATCTGAGCTGATCTGGTTTGCTGTCTTGCTGCTGATTCGCGGTGGTTATAAATGACTGGCGGCTCAGAAGGGATGCCCTAAGTCACTGAGATTTTATAGTAAATTATTATTTCCTGCTAAGCAATTTTTGTTTGTTTATTATTATTTATTTCATGGGACAAGATGTCTGGTTCACATACTGTTTTCTCTAGTCCTGCTTGAACAATGCTCAGTCTCTGGTGGGAACAATTAACAGGGACAGCCTGGTGTGAGGTGCAGCTGGGAGTCCCACTTATTCATGTATGACACCTCATACATGGAGGTGTGTTACCTTTTATGGAACTTGGTATTTTATTATATAATGTTTTATTAGCACCCTACAATTTTTAAATTTTCTGATATTTTGTTTGCAGAGTGTAATGTAGTTCTTAGCTATAGATAATTAAGTCTATGTAAGTGTCTTTGAGAGCAATGATTGGAAATAGCAGTGTTTCATGAACACACCTCACTTGTACCCAAACAAAAATAGAAACTGAATTTTCTGTTTCAAATTCACTCCAGTTCTCTGATTGTTCCATTTAATAAAAGCAAATACAAAGCAATAATACAGAATAAGTGGAACTACATTAGCCAATGAACATCAGAGACAAGGAAAGGGACGGATGGAAATATACTTTAATCATAAAACATGGCATTATCACATACTTGGGTGTTTATGATATTTTTCTGCTGGTTGGTAATTGATGGCCCCAGTCATACAATGATAAAGTCACCCTGAAAACTACTGGCATCTTAAGTATAATCTAAGGAACAAAATCATCATTTAAGTTAGGTATAAAATATTTATGCCTGTGAGATTTTCCAAGAATGAAAATATTCAGCTTTGGACCAAAAGGAAAAATTCTATTCTGACTGTAGAAATTATGGCTTAGACATTTCATTAAGCATAATCTATTTTTATAAGAGAAATTAATTTCTATGTACATAATGAAAATATCAAAGCTGTTCAGTGATCTAAAAATTATTCAGTTAATAACTGATATTTGACACTTCACATAAAAGCTTCTGTTAGCATGAGTTGTTCTCTTAGTGTTAAAAACAAAGACATGAGAGTATGACTGCCAATGAACCTGATAGCTTTTCAATGGTATGGTTAAACAAAAAGAAGAGGTAAAAAGTTTAAGGGCTCCTAACACTGAACCTCAATTTTAGTATAGCATAATTTAAAAAACATTAAATAATTAGTTAACTTCTGCTATTTTAGGGTCACCAACTTCAAGGAGGGCCCAAAATCTGACATATTTTATTTATTTGTTTTTTTTCCAAAAACCACTGTGTATGTCACAAAGGACAAAAATTACTTTCTCCATGTTAAGTGAGTTGGTATAGCTAATAGAAGTACACATGTGCATGTATATATGTAAGTATGCTGTACCTAAAATATAGAGAGATGAAGAATAATTGATTCTCACAAGGTTGCTGGACACGTATAGCAGATAAGTTACTTTTATCCTTATTTTACATTAAACGGAGGCAAAGAAGTAATATTTGCATCAGATCAAACAATGACCTCCGATCACAGAGCTGAGTTAAATGTTCTGTTCCCAGAGTAGAGGGAGGAGGGAGGAGTAACACGGAGGAAGAGCGGTGACTGCTCCTTGGGTGGAGAGTATCTCTGCTGAATTATATTCTGCCTATATTCTGCTGCTTCAGCCAGCAATGGCAACTCCTCAGTGCCCAGCCCACTTCTCTAGCAGCGGCCTGACTGTTCAGGCCACAGTCTGGTAGGACTCTTTTCTTTTCCTGCAGGCACCAACTCTGTCGCTGCCACTAAAGGTAGCTTTAACTAAATATCTATCATTCTATTTATAAGTAAGACTCAAGATTCAAAGACTAGGCTGAAAGCCTGCTAACACAACTAACTAACCACATCACCCAAACCCTCCATACCACTTCCAATATATCTCTTTATCTCTTCCAGATGCCCTTTGATGCTCTATGAATATTTTTCTGTCCACTACTTGCTAACTTAACCTCCTGATCCAAGCCTAATTTTAATTAGAGCAAATGCAAATTTGGAGTTCACAGTGTGATCAGGTATCTTCCAACACATTCATTATGGAAAGAAGGCAAAGGTGGACAGTGGAGTTACTCGTATAATACTGTGAATCTGTTTGGTGCTGCTTTACTATACATGGGATAAAAATTAAATTCAAATTCTGTGATCTATATATTTTGCTCAAATTAAAACAGATAAACCCATACTTGCATGAACATGCTCAAACACATCATCTCTCTTCTACTCCAGTGAATTTCTCATTGTGTCTTGCAGAGGATTGCAAAAATTTTAATTTGAATGAAGTTTAAATGAGAAGACAAATGCTAGTCTAGAAAAAGTCCCCTTACTCATAGGAATGACACTTCACTCTTATGTTTCTGGAAGACAATCAGATCTTGAACATTAAAAACCAATGGAACTTGGGCAGAGTTCTTGCCTGCATGTCCCACCCATAGTTTCTTTTCATTACATCTGTCTTAATCAACTTCCAATTGCTGTAACCTAGCAAGAAGGCTCTTTTTACAAAAAGATTTTACCAAATCTTTAAAACAGATTCAACTTTCTGTGGAAAGACAAATGAGATATTAAAACATTTAAGGTGTTTGACCAATGGAAATCATTTTATATATTATAATGTTACTTTTTAAATAAGAAGAACAATATAATTTTTATCTGAAGATCTTTTTAATGAATACTTTGTATTTTATATTATTATATGAAAACATACATATTTTGAGTATCATCAGCAACTTATTTTTCGATATGTGGAAAGTTACAACCTACTTTTAAAATCTAATGATAAGACGTATTTCTATAAAGATATATAGCCTCCTAACATATCTCAGAACAATTGAATATTGGTTCCTATGATTTAATGAAGTCATAGTATGACTTTGTTACAATTTATTTAAATCATTTAATTTTGATGGTCATTTAAATTGTTCTTATTTTAACAATTAAGAAAGGTTTAAAACATGGTTCTTCGATTTACCTGATTTATATGTGCAAAACCAGTAAGTCCTCTGAGCTAGTGGAAGCTGCGGAGAACCCTGGGAACTGACAGAAGGCCAATGTCGGCGGAGAATAAAGCAAAGAGCAGGAGTTTTAAGAGGAGAAGGGAAACTCAAGCATGAATGTGATGACCTCTCGGACATCACCGAAAAGCACACTTACAAGCTAACATATTATTCCAAGAGTAAAACAGAGCAATAGAAACAGGCTTATTAAAAGAAGAAGGAGAAATAATCTTGGGTACATTTTACAAAACTTTGCGATGTGTTAGAGCTTAGAACTGGACCATTTCCCAAGGGCCCCAGTATTGGAGTCTTCTGTATTTTCATCTCATTGGCGGCATGCACTAGAAAGAATTATGAGACTCCATCCCCATCCTCCTTCATTCTCTCTTCACCTGCTAGCAATGTATCAATTGATTTGGCTCTGTTATAGTGTGGCACCATGATGTACCATTCTCATAGCTAAAAGCAATGGGACCAATTGATTTTCAATGAAAATGATAGAACTGTGAGTTCTGTTTAACCCCCAAAGAAAACTCTACTTTCTATAAATTGATCATTTGGGGTATTCGTTGCAGCAACACAATGCTGATTTACATCAAATGGTTCCAGTATAGAGAATGGATGTAAAAGGGGAAAACCCATTAAGGACCTCTTTCGTGGTCTAAGCCTTAGGTGAAGGCTGGATTCAGGTGGTCAGGCAGTCTCAGATTGAACATATATGTGGTGAAGGTTCAGCTACCATCAATAGATCAAATGTGAAGGGATAAAGAAAAGAAAAGATCAAGAGTCATTCTCAGGTTTCTAACTTTGGCAATTGCTAGTGATGGTGCCGTTTACTTAAAATATGGAAACAATGATACAAGTCTTCCTGTGAAAAATGGATGGATCTTGTTTCCAGAATGCAAATTTCAGAAATTCATTTGACACATGAAAGAAGCAAGTTGGATATATAAATTTAGACCCTAGAAAGGAAAGTTGAGAGAGAAAAATGAATGTGAGTCACTAGAATACAAATGATTTTGAAAGTCACAGAAATGAATAGGAACACTTAAGCAAAAGTATAGTAAGAAAAGAAAAGGCAGTTTGGGGATGAACTCAGAGCAGCCTTGAACTAAATAGTTCATAGAGAAGAAGCAGAGGAACCAAAGAGCCATCAGTGCTAGGAATTAAAAATGAGAGATGCTGTCCCTGAAGTGGAGAGACAATGATATCAGTCAGAAACTGCTAATCTTCAGGTCATTACTAAAAACCTAGCAAGAAGGTAAAAGAAAATGAACCAGGAGGCTGGAAAGATGACCCAGTGGTTATGAACATGAATGCTTTTGCAGAGATCCTGTGCTCAATTCCCATCACCCATAAGGTGGTTTAAAAAATTTATAACTACAGTCTAAGGGAATCCAGTGGCATCTTCTAGATTCCATGGTTACCAGGCATGCACATGCACAGGCAGACATACACAGGAGCAAAACACTCATACTGTGGTGATTTGAAAGAAGACAGCCCCCAAAGGGAATGACATTATTACGAGGCATGACTTTGTTGGAGTAGCTGTGATCTTGTTGGAGGAAGTGTGTCACTGTGGAGGTGAGTTTTGAGGGTTCATATATGCTCAAGCCCTGCTCATAAGACAGTCTTCTTGTTGCTCTCATACCAACAGCAGCTCCGTCTCTAGGACCGTGTCTGCCAGCCAACCACTATGTTCCCCACCATAATGATAATGGACTAAACCCTTGAAATTGTATGTTGCCACCTCAATTAAATGTTTTCATTTATAAAAGTTGCCGTTCATGGATATATTGTTTTGTCACAACAATAGAAAGTCTAACTAAGAAAAAAGTTGGCACCAGGGTATTGCTGTGATCGGCCTGATTGTGCTTTTGTTTATAGGAATACAGACCTTAAGACTGTAGATTAGAAAAGCAGTTGAATGCTTTAAATACTGCTTAATGGACCATACTAGTAGGAACATGGAAGATAGTGGTGCTGAGTGTGATTTTAACTGTGCGTATCTGATCAGGAGGTTTCAGAGGAGAGGAATGGCTGTATGTGGCATAGAGATCGGTCTTGGGATATTTTGATGAAGAATATGGNACTGTGCGCTGTACAAAAGTTAGCCAAAGATGATTTTCTTTGATATGTGTTTGAGCAAGTAAAATATGTGTCACGTGTCTTGTAGTTCTTTTAGGTTTATTTCTTTATAACTGCAGTCAGAGTTTCAGGGTCTTCCTCAATCAAACCTGATTTTCCTTAACCAAGGATGAACTCCTAGCCAAAAAACTACCTTTTGACTTAAATATTGAGGTCAAGACATTTTCAAAACATATGTGTTAGTTTAATCTAGCAGTCCTCACAATCCAGGGTGTCTGGAAGCCAAAAAATTCAAAGACAGCACAAAAACATATAGGATTCAGACTCTCTGTGTATTTTCATCTTTATATGGCTTTTTTATATTACTTTACTTCCTTTTCAAGGACTTTATTATTTTAAAACTATATATTTCTTTTCTATGACTGTACCTTCTCTTTTCTCTCCCATGCCTATGCACATTTTCAGATATATTGTGACCCATTTAGAGGTTCTTTTCATCTGAATCTGTCCTTACTGCACAAATGCAAACTTTTCTGTGTGGATGAGCAAAACCCCAAGCCTGCTGTGGCACATGCTGTCAGAGCATGCACTGGTAGTTTAAGTCTGCAGGGAGACACCTCTCTGTATGGCTGCCTGTGTGAGAGACTGTGGAATTCTGCCATACAGCTTAGCTCTTTGTGTACTGGCAGCTGGTAGGTGATGCATCTTTGTACTGTAGTCAGCATGTGAGACACAAGACTAGAAAGCCAAGTTTGGCTACATTTTTTGTGTTTTTAGAACCTTTTAAAATCTTTTTCAGATCTCTTGTGGACTACACCAGAAGGTGAGATCCGTTTTCAGATGGACTTTTTTTTTTTTTACCACCAGCCAGTTCCCAAATAATCACATGGAAACTTATTATTAACTATAAATGCTTGACTGATAGCTCAGGCTTATTACTAGATAGCTCTTACAACTGAAGTTAACCCATTTCTATTAATCTAAGTATTGTCATATGGCTTATTGTACATTGTCATATACCTTTTTTCCAGCATCTCTTGCTTTCTCTGTGCCTCCTAGTTATTCCTCTGACTCTACCCTTCTTCATCCCAACATCCTTAGTTTGGTTTTCTTGCCTGGCAGCACTGCTGATTCAAAACAACACTATTGACCATAGCTTTAAACTGTATTATAGAGCGCTAGTAACTAAAACAATGGTAGTGGGAGCAGACAAATCAAATAATGAATTAGAATAGAAAACATACTACATACTGACTCTTAGCAAATGTGTCAAAAATATGCACTGGAACAAAGCCAGACTCTTTAATTAGTGTTATCAGCAAAACCAGATGAATGAAACCAGATCCCGATTGTTCACCTTGAAAAAAATCAATTCAGAATAAAGTCAAGACCTTATTGCAGGACCTAAGTTTTAGAAACAACTAGAGGAAAACCCAAGAAATCTTTCAAGACATAGAAAGAGACAAGAGCTTTTTCAATAGGATTCTAGTAGCTCAGGAGTGAATAGGAGGGACTGACAAGTGGGGCTGCAATGGACTTTTAAAAGCTTCTGTACAGAAAAAGAAACAACAGTGGAAAGGCAGATAATTTAACAGGAGAAAACTTTTGCAGGCTACTCCTGCTCACTGCATGTAGAGTTACTATCCAGATATAAAATGAGTTCAAATTTAAACATCCAAAGAACAAAACATCCAATCAACAATTTGGCAAATTAACTAAAGACATTTTTAAATATTAAGTACAATAGGCCAGTACATTTATAAGAAAACATTCGGCATCTTTATGCATAAGGAAAATGCAAAACAAAATTACATTGAAATCAGGGCTTTCTGTGCTGAGCTGCAATTCCACTAGACCAGATACTAAGGCAGAATGTACAAAACGAGTTGTGAAGATAATTCAGTTGTAGATTACTTGCCAATTACATATAAGACTTTATGTTCCAGTCTCAGAAACACACACACATACCACAACACATACGTCATACATCATAACACACACACTACACACACCTCACACACCACACCACATAAACACTATACACAGCACATACACACTACACTACACCACACATACATATGCCACACAACACACATACACTACACAATACCACAAACACACTACACACACATACAACACAGGACACACACACACACAACATATACTACACACACATAATACACTACACATAACACACATACATGCAACACAGCATACACACACCATGCACACCACATACCACACACACTATACACCATGCACACACCACAGCATACATGTACAAACACACATACAACACACCTACCAGAGATGCCACAGATAACACAGACACACATACACACACACACTATACCATACACACACTCAACATTACATATGCACCAAACAACACATCGTATACATACAACACATACTCATACCACGTATACACACACAACACGCACATACAACACACCATACACACACTGATATTCTATTTCAGCTCAATGAGAATGGCTGTCATCAAGAGAACAAAAAATAACCAACGTAGAAAAAAGTGGGTGAGAGGAAGAGCCCTTACACAGCTGTTGGTAGGAATAAAAAATCAATTTAGCCACTGTAATCACTATAGAGTGTTCTCAAAAATTAGAAGCAGAACTACCATTCAGCTGTACCACATCTTTGCAGACACTCAAAAGAATAAAAACCAACTTACCTGAAGTGTAGAGAGATACAGACACACCCTTGTTTACCATAGCACTGGTCAAGGTAGTCAAGAAGCAGAAACAACAAGGGGTGAACCCTTAGGCAATCGACAGGCAGCTCATTCGTCATGTGATGGCTCTCCCACCTGCTGTCAGTGTCTGCTGCTTCCTTGGGCACTAAAGGAACAGACACGTCTGGAAACAGAAGGGACTTATTCTTTCCGTTCCTTTGAGTTACTGGTTGTGCAAGCCAACGCTATCATTGTGCAGGTCGCTTTTCCCAGTTTCTCAGGGTCTCAGTGTTTTCCTGTCCCTGGGATATTAGGACGAGGCGACAGGACTGGTGCAGTGTGTCTTGCCACTGAGGTATAAACAGAAACTTCATGTTTTCCTTTTATTTCGATGCACTTCATTGCCTGTAGGAGACTTTCCCGAGATCTCATCACTCTAACCTTGTTCAAGATGGCTGACTTTCAGGTGTTCTTGATCTGAGCTGATCTGGTTTGCTGTCTTGCTGCTGATTCGCGGTGGTTATAAATGACTGGCGGCTCAGAAGGGATGCCCTAAGTCACTGAGATTTTATAGTAAATTATTATTTCCTGCTAAGCAATTTTTGTTTGTTTATTATTATTTATTTCATGGGACAAGATGTCTGGTTCACATACTGTTTTCTCTAGTCCTGCTTGAACAATGCTCAGTCTCTGGTGGGAACAATTAACAGGGACAGCCTGGTGTGAGGTGCAGCTGGGAGTCCCACTTATTCATGTATGACACCTCATACATGGAGGTGTGTTACCTTTTATGGAACTTGGTATTTTATTATATAATGTTTTATTAGCACCCTACAATTTTTAAATTTTCTGATATTTTGTTTGCAGAGTGTAATGTAGTTCTTAGCTATAGATAATTAAGTCTATGTAAGTGTCTTTGAGAGCAATGATTGGAAATAGCAGTGTTTCATGAACACACCTCACTTGTACCCAAACAAAAATAGAAACTGAATTTTCTGTTTCAAATTCACTCCAGTTCTCTGATTGTTCCATTTAATAAAAGCAAATACAAAGCAATAATACAGAATAAGTGGAACTACATTAGCCAATGAACATCAGAGACAAGGAAAGGGACGGATGGAAATATACTTTAATCATAAAACATGGCATTATCACATACTTGGGTGTTTATGATATTTTTCTGCTGGTTGGTAATTGATGGCCCCAGTCATACAATGATAAAGTCACCCTGAAAACTACTGGCATCTTAAGTATAATCTAAGGAACAAAATCATCATTTAAGTTAGGTATAAAATATTTATGCCTGTGAGATTTTCCAAGAATGAAAATATTCAGCTTTGGACCAAAAGGAAAAATTCTATTCTGACTGTAGAAATTATGGCTTAGACATTTCATTAAGCATAATCTATTTTTATAAGAGAAATTAATTTCTATGTACATAATGAAAATATCAAAGCTGTTCAGTGATCTAAAAATTATTCAGTTAATAACTGATATTTGACACTTCACATAAAAGCTTCTGTTAGCATGAGTTGTTCTCTTAGTGTTAAAAACAAAGACATGAGAGTATGACTGCCAATGAACCTGATAGCTTTTCAATGGTATGGTTAAACAAAAAGAAGAGGTAAAAAGTTTAAGGGCTCCTAACACTGAACCTCAATTTTAGTATAGCATAATTTAAAAAACATTAAATAATTAGTTAACTTCTGCTATTTTAGGGTCACCAACTTCAAGGAGGGCCCAAAATCTGACATATTTTATTTATTTGTTTTTTTTCCAAAAACCACTGTGTATGTCACAAAGGACAAAAATTACTTTCTCCATGTTAAGTGAGTTGGTATAGCTAATAGAAGTACACATGTGCATGTATATATGTAAGTATGCTGTACCTAAAATATAGAGAGATGAAGAATAATTGATTCTCACAAGGTTGCTGGACACGTATAGCAGATAAGTTACTTTTATCCTTATTTTACATTAAACGGAGGCAAAGAAGTAATATTTGCATCAGATCAAACAATGACCTCCGATCACAGAGCTGAGTTAAATGTTCTGTTCCCAGAGTAGAGGGAGGAGGGAGGAGTAACACGGAGGAAGAGCGGTGACTGCTCCTTGGGTGGAGAGTATCTCTGCTGAATTATATTCTGCCTATATTCTGCTGCTTCAGCCAGCAATGGCAACTCCTCAGTGCCCAGCCCACTTCTCTAGCAGCGGCCTGACTGTTCAGGCCACAGTCTGGTAGGACTCTTTTCTTTTCCTGCAGGCACCAACTCTGTCGCTGCCACTAAAGGTAGCTTTAACTAAATATCTATCATTCTATTTATAAGTAAGACTCAAGATTCAAAGACTAGGCTGAAAGCCTGCTAACACAACTAACTAACCACATCACCCAAACCCTCCATACCACTTCCAATATATCTCTTTATCTCTTCCAGATGCCCTTTGATGCTCTATGAATATTTTTCTGTCCACTACTTGCTAACTTAACCTCCTGATCCAAGCCTAATTTTAATTAGAGCAAATGCAAATTTGGAGTTCACAGTGTGATCAGGTATCTTCCAACACATTCATTATGGAAAGAAGGCAAAGGTGGACAGTGGAGTTACTCGTATAATACTGTGAATCTGTTTGGTGCTGCTTTACTATACATGGGATAAAAATTAAATTCAAATTCTGTGATCTATATATTTTGCTCAAATTAAAACAGATAAACCCATACTTGCATGAACATGCTCAAACACATCATCTCTCTTCTACTCCAGTGAATTTCTCATTGTGTCTTGCAGAGGATTGCAAAAATTTTAATTTGAATGAAGTTTAAATGAGAAGACAAATGCTAGTCTAGAAAAAGTCCCCTTACTCATAGGAATGACACTTCACTCTTATGTTTCTGGAAGACAATCAGATCTTGAACATTAAAAACCAATGGAACTTGGGCAGAGTTCTTGCCTGCATGTCCCACCCATAGTTTCTTTTCATTACATCTGTCTTAATCAACTTCCAATTGCTGTAACCTAGCAAGAAGGCTCTTTTTACAAAAAGATTTTACCAAATCTTTAAAACAGATTCAACTTTCTGTGGAAAAACAAATGAGATATTAAAACATTTAAGGTGTTTGACCAATGGAAATCATTTTATATATTATAATGTTACTTTTTAAATAAGAAGAACAATATAATTTTTATCTGAAGATCTTTTTAATGAATACTTTGTA
>JAQHUG010000102.1:2249190-2279759 GCA_028555095.1 Dicrostonyx torquatus | reverse complement strand
GATTCAATCTGACAAAATAACTTTGCATAGGTGTACAAATAATGTAATCAAAATAACAAATATAATTTGAACTTGTATCAATGTGCAAAAACTATACTAATGTAAATTATCCATAAATAATAACTCATAAGTATTTACTGAATTAGCCTCTATTATTATACCTTTTTTTGAACAAATATAGTTTTCACCCAAACCTTCTATCTAGTACAAGTAATAATGAACAAACCCTAAACAGTGCTTCCAACCCTAAAGACAAACATTTTTAGGATAGGGGGCATTGTCCTCTAGAATCCTCAAGTATTATAGCTTGGAATTTTACTATGGAGTTTTCTTCTAGTGTTGGCTACATTTTTATACCCAGAATATATGAAAGCTAGTCAGTGTTTGATTCATTCTGTCTAATGACAGAGTGATAGATAAGAAAGAATGGAGACAGAGGGAAAAAGAGAGCTTTTCTTTACATGAACACATATTTTTTTCCATCTTAATTTCTCATTATTTGTTAAGTGGTTAAATACTTCTTTGTACAATCAAGTCCCTCCTTTATGAGGCTCATTAATATGTGTTTTCAGGATTGAACTTAGGGAACTCTAAGCAAGTATACCGCTGATCTATGACCACACCTCCCAGACATTTAAATATTCAATAGCTACTTATGATAGATTTTATGATTTGTATACCTCATTTCTATGAGTTGCTCTTCAATTACAGAAACTCCTAGACTTTCTAATTATTGTTCTTTCTGAACTTCTTTAAACTAAAATCTCCAATTGAAATACTTGCCTACATTATAAACTGACAAATAGAAAAAAAATGAAAAGATATCAGTGACTACTCCAAAATGCACAATACATAGTAAACTTTCATACTTATGGTAACTTCAAAACTGATAGAGATAATTGTTACCATTGCAGAAGCATACTCTTCTAACAGCACACTTTCAGAGTGACCTTTCCTTCTGATGAAAGTTGAGAACTCTCAGAAGTGTTTCTTTCCATCATCTTAAATATCAAGCATGTGATTCATGACCCTGAGCTAGCCATGCTTCCCAGATGGGTCTGTCAGGTTTTCTTCTTGAACCATGGTTTTAAACTTGGCATTCTCACAAATGTACCTCTTAACTGAGCATGTTCAGGTAAGTGTCTGTCCCTAAAGTGTTTTTATTTATGAATATGTTTACTCTGACTGTGGTGGTTTCAATGAGAATGGTCCCCATTACTTATGTATTTGAATGCTTGGTCAATTATTGGTGAAACTGTTTGGGAAGGACTTGGAGGTGTGGACTTATTGGAGATGGTGTGTTACTGGAGGTAAGATTTGGGGATTCAAGTACACCATCACAGGTTAGCTCTCTATCTCTTTGCTTCTTACGCATTAGATCAGACATAACCTCTCAGTTACTGCTTGGACACCATGCCTGCCTGATTGCTACCATGCTCTCTACCATTATGTTTATAGACTTTAACCTTCTGAAACTATAAGCAAATCCCCCAATAAATTCTTTCTTTCGAAGTTGTCTTGATCGTGGTGACTTTTCACAGCAATGGAAATGTATCTAAGACCCTTCCCAAATAAACATCCCTTGGTTCTTGTATTCAGAGATATTCTGTGAATAATGCCCCTGCTCTCCCAATTGGCTGCAGGTGATAAATTGAACTTGTGATGGCTTTATACTAAACACAATGTAAATACACTCTTCTGGATCACACAGTGATTTGTGGGAACACTGACACCCACAAACAGCTACTTCTATTTTAGCTTAATCAGTGAGTTCTTAGCACATTTTGGTTGGTTCCTGCTTTCATTCCTTCAGGCTTGAGAACTTACAGAGGAAAGCTGACTCAAAAGCTAGACTTTACAAGGTTCAATATCATGAAAATGCCCCGAATCAGCAATTAGTAAACAGATTATGTAAATAGAATTCCTGAATAAAGTGCTGACATTTAAGTATCAAAGCTTACCTAGCCTTGGGCTCTCCAATTAATTGCAGCGTACTGGAAGGTAGACTGTTAAATCATTTGTTTTCAGGGAATATCATGGTTTTACTCAGTGACTGTATTAATTAGTTCATGAAAATAATCGTGCCATTGACATAGTGCCAGACAGAGAATAAATAAAAAGGGAAGTTAAGGCTGATAAGGGAAAGTGAATTCTTTAGTTCAAATATTAAAATCAAAGACTTTCTGTAGAGGCTGAATAGAAGCAGTAGGCAGCGATTTGGAGGTGACCTACACTTAAAGCACTTGCTTTGTACATTTCACACAGATCTCGGCTTTTGCCACCTCAGGACTTACTTTTCTGGGGTTAGAGCATTCAGGTGCCATGTGTCATTTGGAACATGATAATTTCTTTAAAAGCCAAATAATTACAAATCATCCACCGGAGCCAACATGTTGGAGGAAAACAAGCACACCATTGCACCAAGAGAGTGTCCAGCCCCGTCTCTCTTTGACACTCAGTAAAGTCCCCTCACAGTGGAGAGCTTTGTCTTCAGTTGCAGAAGCAGTAACTTTGTCTTAACAAATTAGACTTTATCATTTTAGAATAGAGGCTGCAAATCCACACAAGTGGCTGAATGTATAAACATTCCGCCTGGCAATTATATGTGTGACAGATTCATTTATCTACATGTGGAGTCTTAATTTATACCTGCACTTCATCATTAATTGCTAAAGTGTTCTTTTCTGCAATAACAGTGGTGCTCTTTTTAGGATATCCTGGAATGGAAATCACTTAAGAATAAACAGCTATGCCATTTGTTATCCTATCAGAACAGTACTGAAAAATGTCAAAGAGAAAAGATAACAGCGAGGAAAAGGTAAAGCATCATTTGTGTTAAAGAAATTAAAACATCAATTACTGAAAGTTTGAATGATAGATATCACACTCCTATTTCTACGCCAATGCTTAATAAAGTTTACAAAGAATCCTTGCAGGAAATTTTAAAGAAAAGACTTTTATAGTAATGGTGTTATTTTTACTGACTTATGCTGGTTTTATTGAAACATTCCTAAAAATGTAACCAAAACCCTCCCACTATATGAAATAATTCACATTTGTCTTATCTTCAGTTACTCATCTTATATACAGTTATTGTCACACCTTCCATTTATTTTGAGTTTTCTCTTCAGTTCTGCTATATACATCTTATTTATTACTGAAAACTAAAAATAGTACACCAAGTCTTTCAATTACAAAACTTTGAAGACAAGAATTTCAATTAAGTGCCCTAATTTTATACCAAGAATCATCTTTAGATTCTTCAGGATATTGTATTTTATCTGATAAATTTAATACTCTAATGCTCATGGGACTAATCAAATCTCACTGGCACTTCTTTCAGTCAAACCAAAAAAGAAGTATATTAAAGTCCTTCATGTACATCCAAACTATACAGATTTGTGATAAATAATCAGAGACAAGATAAGAGATAGTCCTGGGAAGGAGGAAATGTATCTAAGACCCTTCCCAAATAAACATCCCTTGGTTCTTGTATTCAGAGATAGGAGGGAAATCTCTAAATTCAAATCATCATGTCTAGGTTATTCAAAGTTATTGCTGCAAGTCTTCCCTATTGCAAGGTCGCTCTTTCAAATTGCTTCATTAAGCTACCAACAGGCACAAAAGAACAGTGTGTGGCTTATGCTTAACCTTACTCTTTGCCGTAATCCCATATTCTAGCTTTCTATAAAGATCTTGCCTATAATATTCACAGACACTACATGTATGTGTGAATGGCACACCTCCATGCTCACTCTGATCAGCCTGCATATCAGGGCTCCCTAGTGGTTCCCTTTTAAGCCAGGAGAATTTGCACTTTAAGAGATATCTAGATTATGCCAGCCACTCTTTCCATTCACATGTGCAGACCAGTCCTGTAGGGAAGCTCAGCTCTGCTCTCCCATATCCTTCAGCTCTGTCCTCTGCTTGAGTCCCCTGGTGTTGGCAATAGTAGCTCGCTCCCAGCATTACCAGGCAAGGTAGGAACCTGCCTTGTTAACACTTCTAGGTGTCAGCTTGCTGAGTCTTCAGGGTGGGGAGAGCTTTCTCAACAGGGCATCTCTTGAAAAGACTTGATGGAGGTCAAGGCAGGATTAATTGTTTGTGATGGATCCCTTAGCAATGACCTGAAACCTCAGAGAGTTTTCCTCCTAAGAAGCCGAGAAAACCATTGCAAACTCCTGAAAGAGAAGAAAGCCCATATAACACATGGTGAGGAAAGATGGCTGACTGCTCCAGGAAACTCTTCAGTGACTGTATCAGTGATAACATAATGATAATGATAATGAATTTCACCAGTATTCATAGCTCTTATATGGTGTGACTTATGAACACCAAAATAGAGGGCAACAATTTGGCAAATCTTTAACACACACACACACACACACACACGGTAAAGTCATCTATAGAAATTTCTAATATTTATAATATTTGTTAAGTTTTGTAAATGTTGTTTAAGACTGTGATTTTATATTGTGTGCAAGTCCCTTCTCTGCATTTTAAATGTCACATTCTCCTGAATGTGCAGTTATACAGTACAAAGAAAGGAAAGAAGAAATTGCAATAAATAAATAAAAATATATACCTATGAAGGGATTGCTAGAAAACTCAAGGGTGGAAAATTTGATCACTGAGTGCTCACAGCAATTTATTTTCTGCATCATCACAGGTGAACAGCTTTAAGCCGGGGAGAGAAGTACTCCCCTGACATTCTGCACACCTGTGTGCATGTGTGTGCGCACACCTGCTGTTTTCAAGCTGCTATTCATTACAGGCAATCAGCACTCCTCCCTCTCTCTAGGTATCTCTGAAGACTCTCTTCCTCTGCCACTTTCCAAATTCAGCCATCAGAATGACTCTAGTGAGCTTAGAGTTTGTTAAGTCCTAGATAGCTGAACAAATCATTCTCTCTATACAAATTATCCTTCTATATCTATTTACTTCTTCCTTTTTTAACCTTTCAGTTCTGAATATATTTTCTGACCTCTTGCCAGAAGTGCCAGTTATGTCGTCCCGATTGCTGTGTATTGGCAATAGCGTCTCTGCTTCATCAAATACTCTGGGAGCCTTTCTCCTGATCCAGGACTTTACACTACTTTTATTCTACCTTTCTTTCTCTGGCCTTTCTGAGTCATGCTTAACTCTGATCCCTCCTCCTCCTCTAGGGGCAGACAGATGTACTAAGTGCCCCAAGGATCAGGCATGCATGTTCCTTGCCCAGAGCCATTATATCAAAAGTAAAATCCAAAGTCATATCTACTGAAGGTAGAGAAGCAGGCTGTATATGTTCACTCAGGGATTTAAAATAGCGCTTGGCTTGACATTCCTTCTATTGAAGATCTCTCTCTTAAAGTCAACCGCTAATGTAAATCTTTTTATACAGCAAGAGATTCCTAGAGTCAGTTTTCTCTCATACCTTAATTATTTTATTCAAACTCCTCTTGATCTCTGATTACATTTCTTTTAAAAATCAGCATTTTGGATTGAGCTAAAACTTACATATAACCTAGGTAGCATACCCATCTCATAGTTCTATCCAATTATTTATAGCACTGAAGCTGTTAGTGTTTGTGACTCACTGAGTTCAAAAGTCAATGGGCTACTAACTGGGAAAGTTGGAATATAAACAAGATCCTAACACTAAATAATTGGCCTGATGTTAGGGGTTGGATTTCTTAAACAAAGTCTGCTGAGCAGAATGAGCTCAACATGCAGTGATTCTCCTACCTCTGCCTCCTGAGTGCTAAGTTTACAGCTGTGCTCCACCAGGTCGAGATGTAGGACAAAAATCTTTAGGCTTTCAATATCTTTGGCATCCACCGAGCCTGATATTTCATATTGTTAGTTTAAGGAATGGTTGGGGGAGAAGTAGAGAGGGATGGTGGATCTGAAAATAGTTAAGGGGTAGAAGGTAAGTGTGACTAAAATACATTGTATGAAATTCTCAAAGAATTTACAAAGCATTTTTTAAAAGAAAAAATAAAAAGTAGTACATGTTTAAGCATATTTAAATGCAAAAAGAACTAAAAGGTCGCATATATTTCCTTATTGGTCCACATACAGATTTTCATACCCACTATAGTGATAATGGCTCAATAACAGGCATCTGTCATAGTCACATGGTATTAAACATATAGTTCAATCTTCACAAATCTATAAGTCACTTACTATCACTATGTTAGGATTGGCAAACTGAGTCAAAAACAGGCCATGATCTAGATAAGTTTCTGGAAAACACTTATTTATTTGCTTTCTTTTTTATTTATTCTTCGCATCTTTCACATCATGCATCTCCATCTGATTGATTTCACAATCCCTTCATATCTACCCTCTGTCTTTGCCATAACCCCCCCCAATTAAATTTAAGAGAAAAAAAATCAATCCCATCATGGAAGCTGTGGTCCTGAAGTAAATCCTCTTATCCATATATCTTTACTGATTAGTGTTCATTGCAAAGAGTTGTTGGCCTGGTTTGAAGCCTCTAGTTTGTGCTGCTCTACCAAAGCTAAACCCTCACCGGAACTCCTCTTGATTATCCTGTTGTCGCCCTCCGTCATAGAGATCCTGAAGCTTTGGACATGTAGCACTGATTCCTTCATGTCCTCCAGCAGATCACAAATGGGTGTGTGTTGGAGTGGGCCAACTCATAACCCTGGTTCTGGTCCTGGCTTGGTCAGCCTTCCAGCTCTGCCTTGTTCTCACCTTCAGTGTGAGCTCTCTTACATTGCCCTGGCTAGTTCACCCCTTGCAGTGATGAGCAAGACACAGCGCCATGTCCTGCTTTCATGTCCCCAGGGCCAGTTTTTGTATACCTACACCTTCAGTGTAAGCTTTGCTGTGTTGCCCAGGCATGGCACAGAGGTCACTCCAGTGCTACAGCTGATGAAGGGCAGGGACAGTTCTACTGCTCTTAAGACATCGGGGCCAGTTCTCCCACCTACCTCAAGCATTGATGGGCAAGAGCAGGGTTGGAGAAATGGAAAACACTGTAAAAACATGATCATTTCCAAACGTTTTTTTTTCTAAGTAGTAACTTGATGACTCCTTCATTTACAGTATTCATCAGAGAATAGCTTTTTAGTAAGATCTGTCTTGACTTTGTCTAAGGCAATAGTTTGAGTGTCAAATGGTCATCAAAAATAAAAACTATACATTGTTTAATTAAGCTTTACATGAGACTATATTCTGCAGACTCAAGTTGCTTAAGAAGTGGGAATCTCCTAGGTCTTGGTCATTTTCCTTTTCACACATTACCCTCTCTATATCTCTGTGTGTTTCCCCTTCTCATCAACTGCACAGTACATATCTTAAAATTTTAGAGTTCAATTCAAGGATAACCAGAGTCTGATCCCACAAATGCTTTGTAAAGTAGAATTGGCATATCAACTATGACATTCACATGATAAACAGAATAAAAACTTTGTCTTCTGCATGCATTTTAATTTATGTTCATGTTTTGCCTATTAATTGAAATTAAATTAATTTTAATTAAATATTAAAGCTCTCATGTACTCTTTTATGCATAAATTACATTGTGTTTGCTATTACCTTCAGAGAGAAGGTACATTGCAGCGAATAGTCTCATTCCATTCCAATATAATTGCAAGGTGGTACTTCAGTTTTAGAATGGTATTCCTAGAAGAGCTCCCCAGAGGTAGAACTGTCAGGGAAACAGAACATATGATGTCACAGAATGTGGGATTTCTGTCCTTCAGTGGACAAGTCCCATTAATCAGGCAAATTAATCCTTTCTTACAGAATTTCTTTCTTTCTTCATTTTTTTGTTTCTTGTCTTTGTTTCTCAAGACAGGTCTTCTCTGTGTAGCCCTGGTTGTCTTGGACCTCCCTCTGTAGGTCAGGCTGGCCTCAAAATGAGAGATCCGCCTGCCTCTCCTCTCAAGTGCTAGAATTAAGGGTGTGAGCCACCACCACTTGGCTAGATTTTCTTTTTAAATTGTAGGACATATCCTAATTTGTTTCCATTCTTGTTAACTAGTAGATATAAAAATGTATCTCATTTACTCTTTTAAAATACCTTTCTCAAATTTTCTGTGAAGCTTAATACTTTATTAAGCTCTTTGCTTACCCATATTTGATGGCCAGTGCTCTTTATGAGTTTATGTGTACGTGTGTGACTGCATGTGTGTGTGATACGTGGGAATGTGAGTGTGAGCATGCATTTGACATTGTGCATGGGGAAGTTAGAGGGCAATGTGTGTGTGTGTGTGTGTGTGTGTGAGAGAGAGAGAGAGAGAGAGAAAAAGAGAGAGAGAGAGAGATGTGAATGTGATTGTGAACATGCATTTAACATTACACATAGGGAAGTTAGAGGACAATGTGTGTGTGTGTGTGTGTGTGTGTGTGTGTGTGTGAATGTGAGTGTGAGCATGCATTTGGCATTGTGCATGTGGAAGTTAGAGGACAAAATTTGGGAGTTGGTTCTTTTTCCATCTTTCTGGACCCTTGACTTTTGGCCTAGGTTGTCTGCACCTTCTATCTTAACAAAGAAGTGCTGAGTTTACAGACATTCACCAACACATCCCGATTTTTAAAACGGGAGCTTCAGAGATCCAGGTCTACTTGTTAAGCTTGTGCACCAAGCATTGTACCCACTAAGCCACTTCCGGGTCAAGTGCTCCTTGGAAATACCTTACTTTTTAATTTCATAAGAATTTTATAAACCTTGTATATTTATTGTGATGAGTTAATAATTACATTTTATTTTCATAGTGTCCTCTTATACGCAGTAATAATTTACAAATAATACTTTATCCTATTACATTAAATTTGTTTTCAAATGTGTGTGTATGTGTGTAGGCATACATATGTACATGTAGGGAGCAAGGCAAGGAAATACATCTTATTTTCAGACTGGGTTAAAGCCTTTCCAGCACAGTTTATTAATTATAGTTATATAAATACATATTTGTATAATATTTATAGATATAAATGTATATATGAAATTATATATAGTGTATAAATTACCTATGTTCCACACAAATTTAACAATTCATTTTATCACGTGTATTTTTATAAATTGTTTTATTATTCTGAAAATGCATAATTTTATAATATGCTTATATCTAGCATAAAAGCACTATTATTACTATTACAGTTTTAAATATTTTTCAGGTTCTGCTAAAAATCATGAAATTTGAAGTAATTCAATAGTTTGCCTTTTTTCTAAGTCTGACCTTTCTTAATAAAAAAAAAATCACTGTGAAACAATATGTAATTAAAATATATTAGGTTGCTGAAGCATGGCATTAGGAAATAAAGCACATGTTTCTGGATAACTGGTACATGTTGGTGGATTCAAATAACAGAAGTGGCAAACATCTGTGGGTCAGATAGCAGATACTGTCCTAAAAAGCACCCAGCTCACAGCATACCCAGAATCTATGGAAAACCTCTGTATTTTAAGCCTCTGGACTTGTAGGTCCTCACATGGATGCCTAGGTGTCTTGTCTGGGTTTGCCAAAGTCTCTGTTGAGAGACTCCTTTTCAGTTCACCTCTTATCTGACCACAGAAGACCTATCAAGAGCACACGTCTAATAAAGAAGCACTGGAGAGTTTTGGTGGAGTTGTGCCCTTTTGCTCAGCGTCCAGCTCTATCACCCTTACTTACAGGCAGTTTCTCCGAGAAAAAAAAATCACTGCTTTTCCTTGGGTGTATCAGACTGACCTTCTGAAGCTCCAGGTCACTCAATAACAGGGCAGGTCATATTTCATACTGTATTGGAGTCATATCTGGGATTCACTTCTAAGTCTGCCATCTTCTTGAACAAACTTAATTTAAGCTTGACCATCAATACAACAAGCCTGCCAGCGTCTGCACTGTCAGGCTGTTGAATGTGTTAAGTGGAACAAAAAGCATACAGGCCCAAATAGGGCCTGGCCTAGATAACTGGCTGGACACAAAGGACGTACTGACTTAGATGTCAATGTCTCTGTTTTCTCCATCGCAGCTTCGGCTATAGAAGTCTAGTACTAATGAAGGAGTTGCTGCTCTTATGGCATCTAAGGTCCGTGAATGAATTCGGATCGTCAGACCTGCCAGCATGAGCCTTTCCTGCTGAGCCATCTTGCCAGACTTCAGCATGTCACATTTCATAAACTGTTCACACTGAATACATTCCTCACATTACTGATACTACAAGAATTACATGTCAAATATTTTAGAGAAAAATTTGTGTTTTTAGTTTGATAGCATAGCGTAGATTTTTTTTTTTTTTTTTTTTTTAGAAATTTGGATTAAGGTGAAGACAGCATGAGATCCTAAATTGAAAATTCTAACTTTAATTAAAAATGTACAGGGAAAAACCTAGGAGCAATTGAACAGTTCTAACATTGAGAAAGGAGCACCGGGATGGTTTATATTTAGGCTTGTCAATTTCCCTCTAAATATTTAGAAGGAACAATATAGAAAATTATAGCCAACTGTACGTATGTTATGACAGTCATCATGATTCCGCTGTGCACACTAGGAACCAACAAGTCAATAATGCAGCTCCATGTAAAAGCTCACAGAGACAACTCAGATTCCAGATGTGCTCTCCCCGTATGTATTAAAATGAGACAAGCACAGGGAAGATACGATACAAACAGTAAAGGATGGGTTAAAACTATTTTCTGTGTATAATGTTGGAAGAGGATACCTTTTCGGTACATGGTGTTACTAGCAATTTGGGTTTTCATATTTTTGCAGGAAAACATAGCCACAAAAAAAAAAACCTTGTGAGAAAGCGTCAAAGCTTTTATTTTTTCTTTGAGCTCTGGCATAATATAAATAATTAGTATATTCCTGAGGAAATAGGATTTTGTTTCTTCTTACTTGTTTGATATTGTGCAATTTTCTTAGCTGAATAAAAAGCCTTCAAAAATCCTTTCATTTTAACCACTTACAAAATAATAATCACCTATAATTTTGTCCCTGTTCTTGTAATAAGGTGAAGTTCAGTTCAAACTGCTTATACAAGCGAAGTCAACACTTCATTGTCCAGCTTCTGCCTATAAAATCGACCTGGAAGTCCCTTTTGTGATTCGTGTCGGAAGAAAAACACTGTGCATCCTGTGGATATCATGCCCTATTTTCTACTTTCCATGAGCAGCCTGCGCAACAAATGTCATTTTGCTTTGCAAAATTTCAATTTGTAGTTAGAGTGTTTCAATATGGAAGAAATATTACATTATGAACATCTTATTTGGTCCTTCCGATGTTCTCCTCTCTCTGCTTGCTCTCTTTTATTTTAGGTTTGCAATAAACTTTACTGAGGCTGTACAATAAGCAGCAAGAGGACTCTGCCTTAAACATTCCCTCTTCCTTTCACCTTCTCTACCACCAATAGTTCTTAGACCTAGCTTGTTGTTTCCAGACAGTCTCTCAAACGCCCAATTGAAACCTCATTGCAGTGTATCTTACAAACTCCTGGTATCTTTAACACACACACACCACATCTCTCCCTCTCTGTCTGTCTGTCTCTCACACACATACATTCATATATGCACACACACTCTCTCTCTTCCTCTCTTACACGCAGACACACTCTCACACACACTCTTTCTCTCTTGTACACATGCACACACACACACACACACACTACATTCTCTCTCTTCCTCTCTATCTCTCACACACATACATTCATGTATGCACACACACTCTCTCTTTCTCTCTTACACGCACACTCTTACTCACACACTCTTTCTCTCTTGTACACATGCACACACACACACACACACACTACATTCTCTGTCTTCCTCTCTGTCTGTCTGTCTCTCACACACATACATTCATATATGCACACACACTCTCTCTTTCTCTCTTACACGCACACTCTTACTCACACACTCTTTCTCTCTTGTACACATGCACACACACACACACACACACTACATTCTCTCTCTTCCTCTCTATCTCTCACACACATACATTCATGTATGCACACACACTCTCTCTCTTTCTTTCTTACATGTACACGCTTACTCACACACTCTTTCTCTCTTGTACACATGCACACACACACACACACACACACACGAGTAAATACATACTAGTATAGCAGGGACAGCACTTTTAGCCTATGTTGTCTCCGACCTTTATCTTTGTACTCTAATCATGATTATCTGTTCCTTTGTCCCCAGACACAGCTGATGTCATCACATCACTGGCTTTACCTATTGTTCCAATCCTGGAAGGCTCTTTTATTTTTATGAACATCACTTACTGCATGAAAACTCTGCAGCCTCTAACAGACAATAGAGTATGCCATCAATCGCATAAATCACATGACTTGGGTGAACACATATCAGAAATTTCCTTCCTTTTTCTAATGAGGTCACTCCTGGGTTGTCCCCTCCCCCTTTTCTTGTGATAACAGGCTTGGATATGGTATCTGCTTATTCTAACAAGAAGGGAGACTGGCATTGACACTTAGCTCTTGAAAACAAAATCTTTGACAGAAAGCAAGCAGACTTATCTGATTTTCTATTTCTCTGTCTGTGACACAAGGCAAACCATAAGCGACAATATAAAGAATTTAATACAATTTTCAGAATACTATCAATGCTTAATAACCTTGTAAAAACCTTGTTAGTTCATGTTGCAAGGATATAACTAAAGTGTGGCTGTTAGAACACACAGGGATACATTCAGACAAAGACAAATAAAGCCTTACATACTTTGTGAAAGAAATTTTATGCATCTAATAGTTAATACAGCACCAAACTGTGTAGACATTGACCAGAGGAATTGTAGCTTGCCTCTATATTAATTGTAATAACTAGTATTAATAATAACAAATAGTGACGTAAAAAGATTAATTTTCCCAGTACTGTGCAGGTAAGCATGCATGAAAAAAATTCCTGGAATAACAGCAAAATTTGGTTTTTGGTTTAATATTTGTGGCATTGATTCACTGAATGCCAACACTGAATAACTGAAAAAATAAAGAGTACAACGAATGAACTCACAAATCCTCTGTTAACGTTGTCTTAAGCAAGACCTGGAAGGAAGCACAAACAATGACCTCACACCTCCAACATCTCCTAACGGGCATGTAATATCTACTCCATGTGGAGTAAAACATGGGAGAAAAGGAGACACAAGCAGAGCTGAGTTCAGGTTCTGTGTCAAATTGCATGTAGAAAGAAAGAATAATTGTTCAGAGAACAGCAAAGACAATGTGATAAAAGTATACTTAATACCATGCAAAATCCTTCCTGAAATTAATATTTGCAACATATCCAATTTATTGTGGTGTTCTACATGATGAAGATAGTAGCAGAGATGGTAGCTTGAGAAGCTCATCCATTTTTACACTAAGAGATGCATTTTTAAATGGAAGGGTCACTGACAGATTTATTTATGTGACCAATTTATAAGATGAATATACATATTTTTGGTTTCATATGATAAATAGAATCTATTCCTTGCACTCAAATATGTTTAGAGCTGACTGGAATCTAGATTAAAAGATTAGTTTTGGTTTAATTAGTTTTGTTTTTCCTCAAGTAGGAAGTGCTCTCTGGCTAAAACAATAAATTTAATGAAAATCTGTTGATACTCCAAATTCAGTTAACTATGCAAAAATTTTGAGACTATATCTATTTAAATTCATCCTTCATTGTCAGTAAGCAATAAATGCTATTCTGTTTTACATATTTTGTATTAACAATATCTTTAATTTATTTGCTAAAATACCAAGGGCATGGATCAACATAATTAAAACCAATCTCTTTTTATCCCTCTCTTCCCTCCCTCTCCCTCTCTCGCTCTTTCTCTTTCTCTCTTTCTCTCAAATCTTCAATGGGCATGGGTAGAAAATTAGGCCATCTGAACAGAATAATTTAGGAACAAACAAAATTGGGGTGGCTGTGTTTGTAATAAGAGCGTCTTTCTAATGAAATTACTCTGAGGATGCCATCAGAATATGATTATACTAGACGAGATAACAAATATTAAGCCATCAGCATCCACTATCTGCCCTCTTGTGGTGGATATTATCTACTAGCAAATATGAGAGTAAGCTATGAATCAATCAGCAATATTGATCAGTAAAAATAATTCTTTCATTGTGTCTATTATGATGAATATCTGTATGAAAATACTATTTCTTTTTCTTTCAGTTGTTTTTTAGCATAATTTTAAATATACTGATTTTAATTTTGCAATTGTACTATTCAAACCACTAACATAAAAGTGCCTGATTGGAAATAAACCAGGGGATCTAATTACAGCCCCCAGATGCAGAAGCACTTCCCCACTTTTTCATATTCTGTTCACTGTAATCAGGTGGCTTTGTTGTGCCTATTTAGAAACACAAAGAATTGGGAATATCAGTGCATTGCATAATTGCTGCATTTATCTACATTTATCTGTTGTATTTGGGACTGCTTAATGCTGGACAATTCTTCTTTGGAGCATCAATTTACTCTTCCGACGCTGCATTTATTCAAGCATTAATTGAATGTCTGCATTTCTTTGTATACAACACATGCCATTAACAGCACTTTGTCATCCTTTTATAAGGACGGCCTAATATTAAAGCTTTATGTACTTGCATATGTGATATGAGTACAGGACCAATAATTGCAGCACTGTGCAAGCTCCTGTCATGAAACACCTCTCGAGGGTGTTTGCTGAAATGGCACATTTTCAGTTTATTAATGTATATAATATCCCTGCATCATTTTAGTGTTATATTTCCTAGGACTGCCTGGAAAGACGGTGAGAGCACACAGAGCCACTCTTGTGTTCCCTTGTTCTCTCAACCTCTAATGTCTTCTTCAACTTTTTGCTTTCTCCCATAAACAAGGTGGTTTTGATGTGCCTTCACCATGTTTGAAATGACTTCTCTATGGAATAGACAGGGCGATCTAAGGCCTGTGAGTACAAGCGCTTGTGGCCTTTCCTTCTTCAAGGCATAAAGAAGCACTCTTTAATAGTGCCAGGAAGAGCTAATGATGCTTGCAATATTTCTAAGATGCATATAATTATAATGCAATTGACTAATTTTTACTAATGGTTAAGTTTGCTGGCTTAAATTAAGTCTGTGATTTAGTTCATTTCTTCCTCTCTGTTGTTTTAAATATTCATTATGTATAGTTTCTATTCATTTGGCTTCAATCAGAAGAAACCAATTTTGTGACGTTAACTATATAACAAACAAATCCAAAGAGCGATCACTGTTGTTACACATATCCAGGTACATCTGCTAACTACAGTCCCTACCTGATAAAAGTCTTTTTATTACCAGTGCTAGAATGAGTGAGAGCTGGAGGCTGCCAAGCCCCAAATTAAATGGCTTGTTTTAGAAGTGTCCTCAGTAATTCTGCTTACAAATTATTGGTTCCATCCATAAGATGCTAGGACGTAGAATTCTTTCACAGGAGTGAGGGAGAACAGCTCAGATGTATTTAGTAAACAGTAGCAGTAACTACCACACCTGCATTCCCCAAGCATCTCTGCTCTAGAATATGATTTCCGTGGTTTGCTGCATTCCTTGAGCACACTGTTTTCTCTGTATCTTCTCATTCATTCTCTCTTCTAATTATCCACTGAGCTACTGAACTGAGTTCATAACTTACTCTTTATTTTGCCCTTCTGTTTCTACCTGCCTTCAAACAGTTGACTTTCCAGAAAAGGATGTAAATATTAGTTAGACATAAGACAGAGAACTAAACACAGTGACGGTGCAAATGGAGTGTCTACATGAAGATGGTAGAGTACGGGATGCATCGAAAAGAGTGGTATTTGAACTGAAGTGCAGTGGCCAAAGCTCAGTCCACTAAAACTGAAAATAAAGGAACCTAAAATGCAAAGAGACATGATGAATATAAAGGCATTCTCACGGTTTTACACAGCCATCAGTAATTCAAGTTCTTAGGGGAACTGGTTCTACCTTAGGATGTACACCCATTGCTCAGTTAGGTAAAACTCAGCTTTCTTATCTTCAACAGCACCAATAATATTAGAAATTAATAGGTTTGGCTTCAGGGAGAAAGAAAGAGTCAAGAAAGCACGCAAATAAAGAGGAAGGGAGAGAGAAAGAAAGAGGAGAAGAATAAAAAAGGGGGAAAGCAAGAAAGAGGGAAGGAGGAGAAGAAGAATAAACTAACACTGGGCACATATAGTGGAAAGCACTATAAAACTTTTAGAGAAGCAAATCCAGATAATCTGGTTATCTCAAATTCATTCTCAAAACAATATTGAATCAGTTAAAGCAATTTAAGGATAGTTTGATGACGTCACTATTTATACCACACTACCATAAAGAATGGATTCAATGGAATTTAAACAGGATGAATTATTAGGGGTTACTTCCATAATGTGGTTTAGGTATGGTTAGGTCACAGAGGAGAGTAACAATAGTAGAAAGAAAAGAAGGAAAAAAATATTCAAGGTATGTAGAGAGGGTTCACTCCAGCAATTCTAATAGTAGGGAAGGGAAGGCAAGAAGATTCACATAAATTCCCGACCAGGCTTCAGACGAAGACCTTTGTAGACAATGTGTGGTAAGCTCTGGGTAGGCATCAATGATCAATAGCCTAAGCATCGAGAAGAAATGAAAGATGGCAGGATTCTCAGTGCTTTGAGAAGGGTAGATGTTGATTGTTGCTGCCAATAGATATAGAGGAGAAAAGAAGGTGCCACCATGAGATAAAAAACTCCATACTCCCATGTGGCCTGTCTTTCCTGCACTACCAGGGAAAAGAAATAATTCAGTGAGTAACACCATTTTACTGTTGACAATGCTTACTTGACACACAGAATACCTCATCGGTCACAGCACTTTTGGTTATAAGGTCATCATTTCATAATAATGGGTGCTAGAACAATTTACAAAAAAACATTTTTTCATGCATTATAAAATTTAAGAGATGCTTTCAAGGACACTATTTAAGACAAATTATTGAATGTTTATATATACAGAAATAATTGATATGTAAAATTTAAGTTTTGAAACTGAAAAGAAAACCATCCTTCCAGAGAAATTCCTACCCAAAGGGATGCCTGGGATTTTGTCATTATAATAGTCTCTCAGAGAACCTTCAGCTTTCTTTACTTTTGAATACTTTTATTCTTCCATATAACCTAGTCCATAAATTAACATAAATTTTAAGTGATAGGGTTTCTGAGATTTTACAACCAATCTTCACCTTCCTCTTTTGCAGTCATATATTCTTTCACAGATACTCATTTTTATGCAACATGGACATTTATATTTCTATAGTCCATTTAGAAATGTGAAACTCTCTTTCTTATATTCTTAGGTCATTCAGTATGCATTTCTCAAAAATAGGTATTTTGCTACCTAACCAAAGTAGAATGATAAAACACAGGCAAAGAGGGGGGAGGGTACAATATCTTTATCTGAGATTCACCTCACATTAATTTTCTGACTATTTCAATGATGCTGCATGTTTCTATTTTTCCTAATAAAGAATTGAATTAAGATTCTTGAGTTGAACTAATCTGTCATCTTTCTGTATTTTATTTTATATAGGACATTTTGGGGAATGGTGGCTGGCCTTAACATATTTTTAAACATTTATGTATTAATATGCATGGGTACAGGTCAGTGTGTGTGTGTGTGTGTGTGTGTGTGTGTGTGTGTGTGTGTGTGTGTGTGCCTACAGATGTACAGTTGCTCATGAAAGCCAGAAGAGGGGATGTTAGAGTCCCTCAATCTGGAAGTAAAGGGGTAGTTGTGAAATGAACTATGGTCTTCTGCTAAAGTTCAACTCTCTTAACTGCTGAACCATCTCTCCAGTTCCTGAACATGATGTTTTTGAAGGCTAGTGAGTATAATATCATAGTATTTTGGAAACTGGACAGCATACCACACAGGTGATGTCGTGGCTGGGGCACTTACTGTCAACCTTCTCAACACTGATGACTCTGCTATAGACAGGATGCTTGTGTCTTTCACTTCCCAGAGCCATATGTTGGAATCTAATTCCTAATTAGTTACTCTTAATTTTCTTTTGTCTTTGGTCAAATAAACTTATTTCCAGCTGCCTTTATAAAGTATCAAAAATCAATGTCATAAATAATAAAAATTTATTTCTCATATTTGGGAAAGCTCAAAAGTCCTGGATCAAGGCAGAGTTCAAATATGTGCTCAATGATGCCTATTATATAGGGGGGCTGATCCTACTTCCAAGGGCTCCACTCTCAGTACCCAATCACCTCTTTAAGTTCCCACTTCTATATCCTCTTGCATTAGGAATTAGATTCCAACATATGGCTCTGGGAAGTGAAAGACACAAGCATCCTGTCTATAGCAGAATCTAAATGGAAACAGCGTGGAAATGTCTGTAGAAGCAGGGGGAGGGCAGTGGGGTAGAGGGGGAGTGGGAGGGCCGGGAACAAGGGGAGTAAATGTAAATTTTTCTTTTAACAATAAAAATAAAAAGTCTTTGTCTTTCTGCTGAAGTTTAACACTTTGCTGTCATGGTTTTGACCTTTTCAATGATTCCTGTGAGTAGAAGTTAGTACTTGGAGAAGATTAAGCTTTAGTGCTTCAACGCCCGTTAAAGCGAATCATTTTTGTTCAGTTAATCCTAAATTATAAAGGATCGTAGAGATTTTAAAGGGAAAAACGTGAGGACCTTTGAATTCATGAGGGATTTATGATGTGGCTTCTACAAAGACTTTCCCAGATGGACTCTGAATAAATACTCGAAAAATTTCTACACAATGGAGAAGTAAATGTCTGTACCCTAGGTTTCTATTTTGAAAAGCTCATCATCCCGTGTCTCCTATATAAATATCTCTGCTGTGTTTGTGACTCAGGCTTGTTAACAGCTTTGGCAAGATTCTGAAATACCTACTTAGTATATTTCAAACTGCTGGCATCTTCATCAATACCATTTCCTTGTGTGAAGAATTGTGGTAATAATATAAGTCAACACCTCTTAGTTTGATAGAAACTAACATTTACTAGAATGTACTGGACTGGCAGGTCTTATGACAGGAGTTTAGTCTGTATCCAGAAATTTCACTAATTTTCGTAGAGAGGTATTAAACAGAAAGCATAAGACAGCCTAAATGCCTCAGTTTATTCTCCCTTACAAACTGACTAGTGATTAAAAATACCTTGTTCATGCTATAAAAAGAACACAATTAGTTATATTTCACAAAGAATCAACACTAATCATGCTATGTAAGTAACCCAGAGCACTTGGTAAGAAACAGAGATGGTGAACTCAATTCCATTTTTTTGTGAGAGAGCTACAACCCAATATTTTCTGAAAATAAATCTAAAAAATAATTTTTGGCAAAATTATAATGAGAAGACATGTATCACGTTCAATATTAATGCAAAGGTATTGTGTGAATTTTGCCAATATTAACATATAATAGTTATCACTGCCTAGGGGAATGTCTTTTTCATTCCGGAGTTATCACTATCTGGTATATTATTTCAAAATGTGTTTCCACTGCCTTTCAGTGTCAGGATAGGGTTGGAGTTTTGAGAGGTTAAAGGGCTGCAATATTTCTGAGTGAAAACAGCAAGGTCACATGTAGTTGGCAAATGCAGTTTAGAGGATAGTAGGGAAATGTTGGAGGTGGGAAGAAATAGAACACGGTGTAGTGAGGCAGGCCCTGCACAGGAGAGCAGAGGGTGAACGCCAAATTGATTTTACAGAGGAGCTCAGGTCAGCTCCCACTGTACTCTTGCAGCATCGATGGACTTGGTATTTATTGCTTTTCTTCCCCCACGGAATGTAGGAGGCACACTCATTAAACTGCATGAGATTTCAGAATTTTAGCTCTACAGCCTTAGCCAGCAAACAGTGAGTGTTGTGCAGGCTGTGGAAAGAGTGGCTATCATGTTAGTTTCCCACCAGTGTGTTTAAAACATGGGTAGACAGTATTCACACTTTTCCCGTTAAACGAATCCTTGCTCTTCAAGACTGTATTTAATGTTTTTCCCTTTTTTTATTGTTAAAAGAAAAATTTACATTTACTCCCCTTGTCCCGGGCCCTCCTGTTCCCCCACTATCCCACCGCCTTCCCCCTACTTCCCTGATATGGGGCACGATATCCTGCCCTGTGGAAAGCCCAAGGCCCTCCCCCCTCCATCTCGGCCTAAGAAGGTGTGCATCCATATAGAACAGGTTCCCAAAAGGCCAATACATGCAGAAGAGATAGGTCCCTGTGCCAATATCCTTGGCCTATCTGTTAGTCCCCATTGGCAGCCACATTCAAGAGTCTAGTTTGGTCATATGCTCATTCAGTCCTGGTCCAGCTGGATTTGGTGAGCTCCCAATAGATCAGTGCACTGTCTCAGTTGGTGGGCCAGTCCCTCAAGGTCCTGACTTCCTTGCTCATCTTCTCCCTCCTCCTGCTCTTCCACTGGACCTTGGTAACTCAGTCCCTTCCTCTGATGTGAATATGGGTCTCTTGCTCTATCTCCATCCATCATGCGAAATTTCTATGGTGATGATCAAGATATTCATCAATGTAACTATGGGGAAAAGTTATTTCAGGCACCCTCTCATCTGCTGCCCAAGAACCTAGTTGAGGACCTCCCTGTGAACACCTGGGATCCCCTCTAGAGACAAGTTTCTTGCCAATCATAAAATGACTCCCTTAATGTATGTTTCTTAAATGTTTTAGACATTGATGTAATTTGTTCTTTTCTTTGAGTGTATGACCACTGGCCAGATAGATGATTATAAAGGATCAAATGGGGAGATTGTCTCAGATGAATTGTAAATAGATTATCACAGTATTCAGATGAAGAGGGAAATCAATCACTTCTTCAAAGCCCGCCTCCGCACCCATTATACAACCCTCGGTGCTAGTCTCAAGCTGCCCTTTGTTAACTCGCCTCAATAGAGGATGAACATAGAACTTTAGTACCAGAGTATTAGCCAATTCCCTGTGACTACATCAAAATACCCAAGGTAGGATACTTTTAAAGTATTTTTTTTATTTTATCAGTTTTTGGAGGTTTCATTCTGTAAGTCACTGGTTCCATTGCTCTTATGGCTGTGTATATAAGGTTGGTGGCAGGAAGTGAAGGTTGTTCCCCTCACTATAACATCACATTGTCTCCTGACAGACCATGCATTCAGTGTCCTGAGGCCTTAAACCAGGCCTGATTCCCCTAACACCCCATCATGCACAATATCACTGCCCCATACACCTTTAATACATAGGTTTTCCTTGGATAAATATGATCCAAAATGCTGAACAGCATGAATGCAAAGCTAGCACGTAAAAAGGAATGCACTATAGAAAAAGCAGAGACTAGACGGAAGATACATCGTCCCTCTTAAAGCATTGGCATCATTATAAATATGATGAAATCTATGCCAATCTTATGTCCTTTGCGAGGTAATTTTACGTTGTGTTGTATCCATCAAGAACTCTTGTTTTCTATATTCCACAGCTTTAAAGACAAATTATCTTTGATACGTTCATAGTTACAACTGATAGACACGAAACCACTAAAGAACATCAATTGTTTTGAAGAATTGGCCCAATTCTTTTCTTAGAATATTCTCAGAAAGTACGAGCAATGTATCTGTTCAGTCTAAATTGCAATCTAGGTGGAATTCACATTACACTCAGCTCCCTACCCCACATGCGGACCCTTCCATATCACAGTGAAAAGTAGAGATAAATTACATTCATCCTACTTCCTTCACTGAGATAAGAAAGTAGATGTATCCATCTTCTGAGGTTGCCCACAATATGGAGGAAAGAAGAGGGTTTTGATTTACTCTAACTAGAAAATAAACTTAATCACAACACCTGTTACATGAACGGCACAGGTAATCTTGCATTTGCTTTCTGGAGGGTGGAGACAGTGATAGGAGGACCTCAGAAAGCAGGAGAGAGCTTGTGGAATCATTCTAGCTCTCAAGGTGAAGTATTTTAATCAATGAATTCACTTGCAAGTCACAATTCCTTCCATTTTTTCTTTTTATTATTATTATTATTATTTATTTTTTTAAAAAAAATTACATTTACCCCCCTTATCCCGGGCCCTCCCGCTCCCCCACTACCCCACCACCCTCCCCCTGCTTCCTTAAGATGGGGCAGGATACCCTGTCCTGTGGGAAGCCCAAGGCCCTCTCCCCTCCATCTCGGTCTTAGAAAGTGTGAATCCATATAGAATAGGTTCCCAAAAAGCCAATACATGCAGAAGAGATAGGTCCTAGTGCTATTATCATTGGCTTCTCAGTCAGTCCCCATTGGCAGCCACATTCAGAGAGTCCAGTTTGGTCATATGCTCATTCAGTCCTGGTCCAGCTGGATTTGATGAGCTCCCAATAGATCAGGCACACTGTCTCAGTTGGTGGGCCGGTCCCTTGCAGTCCTGACTTCCTTGCTCATCTTCTTCCTCCTTCTGCTTTTCCACTGGACCTTGGGAGCTCAATCCCTTGCTCTGATGTGAATATGGGTCTCTGGCTCTATCTCCATCCATCATGTGAAATTTCTATGGTGACGATCAAGATATTCAACAATGTAACTATGGGACAAGGTCAGTTCAGGCACCCTCTCCTCTGCTGCCCAAGTACCTAGCTGGGGACATCCCTGGGAACACCTGCGATCCCCTCTAGAGACAAGTCTCTTGCCAATTTTAAAATGACTCCCTTAATGTAGATATCTTATTCCCTTGTTCAATATCCACCCTTCCTCCATCTCCACCCTCCCACAACCCCAGGCTCTCCCGAGTTCTTCCCTTTTCCCTTCTAACCCCCTCCCTTTTGCCTACCCCCATCCTGAACCCCTACAATTCCTTCCATTATACAATAAAGCTATTTTTGTGTTTTTAGAACTATACAAATGGCAAAAAATCTCAGACTAACATCAATTACAAAGGTCACCAATGGCTAATAACCATTTACAGTTACAGTTAACAATATTCAACTGGGTTCTTATTAATTAAATTTGTTGTTTGACAAACGCATGCATGTATATGATACTTTCTGATTACTCTTACCTTCCACTTTCTCATCTTCTTCCCACCCTCGTCAATCTCCCACTTTATAAGCCTATAACTCCCTTTCCATGTTCATTGCTTGTTTGTTTTGTCAACCACTGAATATAACCAGGGATATCTGAATGCTCATGGGTGTGGAACTGTCCAGTGGAACTTGGTGGGCTCACCTGTGGGTTCACAACCGAAGAAAACAACTCTTCCTCCACCAGCAGCCGTCAGTAGCCAACAGTTCCCACCGAAAGGTGGAGCTCCTTGAGGCCTCCAGTCTCCATGAATGAATGTTGACAGGCCCAACATTGTGCAGTCCCAGTGACAGCAGGTAGCCCAATGCGGTCACTGAATTCTTAAATTGGGATTCTGCTATAGTGCATTGCCTTGATCTCTCTATGGTTGCAGTGCTATCAGTTCACACATGTGAACTCAGTCCCAGGCTCCCACATGGGTTCATCGCAGCTGATGAAGCCCATGGTGGAGCTCACTTGATGATCCTTCCACCTCCTCTCTCTTCTCCCACACAATTTTTTTCCAACCTTGTTATTAATTAAACTCCTGTCTTTCTCTTCCTCATTCCATCTCTATAAAATTTTCATTATGCTAATATCTCCAACCTCTATTTTTTATTAAATTAAATGCCATTTCTCTTCTCTTCTGGGCCTTAAATTGTTGCTATAGCAAATTACACAAACTTTGCTGTTTACAATAGCAAATACACGTTATCTAATAATTCTGCAAATCAAAGGTTCAGAGAAAGCTCAAGTTGATTATTTGATTATTTTGAAATCAAGGTGACAGCCATATGGACTCTTTTAAGTAAAATCTGAAGAAAAGGCTTCATCCACTTCCAAACTGATGCAAGTGATCAGCAGAGTCCAGTTTCTTGCTGCTGTTGTCTCCACTTCTCTATTTTTTGAAATTTATCTATTCATTTTCTGATTACCACCCAGAAGGCATTCTCAGTTTTAAAGACTGCTAACATTCCTTGTCTCACACCCCCTCCATTTTCCAAGCCTTTAAAGAATTGTGCTTATAGATAACAGAGAGACCATGCACGTACCCCAAATCCTCAGGGTGGTTCTGCCAAAGACTATCTGAACAGCGTGACAGCCTGTAATTTCTCGAACTGTACACTATCATTGTTTCCAAGGTTTGTGTGTCCAAGGACAATCATATGGCAGAGTTCTGATGCTATTCCATACACAGGGAGAGGGACAAGCATTCAACAGTGAACTTACACCGCAAAATCTGACCCTGAAGGTTTGTTATGCAAGAATCATGGAAGCAGAAGCCTTATATTAACAAGTAGGTGGAACAGCTGTGGAATGAAAAGCAAGCAGAGACAGCTGTCTTCTGATTATTTGTTCCTTAGTTTGCAGACCTAGAGCAAGCTCCTCAAGTCTCTCTGGATGATGTCCAGAAGCTTGACATTTGTAACTCATGAGTTTAGAACACAACCCTCATAAATAAAGAAAGGCACAAAGGAGACAAGGAAACAGGCTGAAGCTTGTCCTTCAGTGACTGGTGGTTTTGAGGCACATGTGATGGTTCCGACTAAGGCTGGGACTCACCGGAGAGAAGCTCTGAGGTTACTGGCACATGCACCCTATGTTCCATTAGTTTAGGTGAATTAAGTCACACACTGTTGCCTGAGGATAGAGAGGAAGAAAGAAATTGGGCCACTATTTCCAGTCACTGTTTTATGGGTGTTTGGCTCTCAGTGAGTATAAGGTTGGTGATGAGCCTTCTTTTTCATGTACAGTGAGAATCGGATAGTTTAAAATACATTTTTTAATGCAGCATGATGCTTAATTTAAAACCCACAATGACAAATATACCAATGAAAAAGTAGTTGTCTTTCTTAACACTGGTTCTTCATTGGTGTGGGGTTTTCTCTGTTGTGGATGCTGAGACTGTATAGAGAACATTAGTCTCTCTGTTAGGGCACACCCACACTGTCCTCAAAGGTATGTGGAACAATGCTAATCTTTCCTTTATGTGCTGTTTATACAGCTTATGTAAAATCCAACTCTTAATTTTTGTTTTAATCCCAGTCCAGGCACGAGTTACATACAAATCTTCAACTCTGTATTTTTTAAACTCTAGGCATGTTGGGTTGTGCTGTTCACGATCCAGGCTTGTTAATTGCCTGGATCAAGTCCTCTATATTCTCATTGATTTTTTAAAAATCTGCTCAATATATCTATAAGTAAGAGGTGTGTTAAAATAATTCTTTTCCGAGCCTTCGTCTATTCACTTCAAATTTAATTGCTGTGTTTTAAAGCAATATCATAGGATACAGAGACTGTTTGGATTGGAATATCTTCCTGATAATTTGAAATTTTATCAAAACAAAGTAGACCTCTTTGTCTCTATTAATGTCATTCTTCCTTGACAAACTACTTGGTCTGTTAATGACATAGAAGCAACCAGCATGAGTTGTTGGCTATTTGATTTCTTTCAAGCATTCTGTTACTTTTCAATGGTGCCTATTTTAAGAAACAGGTGGCACTGTCTTTAGTTCTAGCCTTTTACTTGTATAACTTTTATCATTTAGAGTGTTTCCTTCATTAAGATTATTCCATTAGGAGACACATTCTGTGGGATCCTGGATTTTGTTGTTTTCTCATTGAGGACTTCCAAAGTGGTACCTGAAACAAAGTAAGGGTTTGAGACATGTTTTCTAAATAAATGAGTGAATGAATGGCTTTGGTTACCTTCCTTTGATTTCTACACTGTCTTTTTCCCATCCAGATGCAATGGTGTTTGGTGGTTAAGAATTTCCAGTGTTCAGCTAGACATATGGCTTATCAGTCAAAAGAATCCACTGCTATTGCAAAAGTCTTGAATTTGTTTCCCAATATTCATATCAGGCAGCTCACAGCTGCCTGGAACTCTAGCTCCAGGGAATCTGGTGGCCTCTTCTGGCCTCTGGGCACCATATACATATGCAGGCAGAATGTTCTTGCACATACAGAAGAGATAAATCTAAGAAGCTTGCAATCTGAGGAGAGAGAGGAGCTCACATCCCAACATCAGCATCTACCAGTTCTATGACCCTAAGCAAATAGCTTTACTCTTTCTATGCCTGGGCACTTCTGTGAGAATTTGGATGACAGAGTGTATAGTCTCCTAAGATGATTGTGAGAAGTAAATAAATATAATCTTATATACAATGTGTGTCATATGAGGGCTAGCTGGTATCCACTCCCTCGTTAAATTGAAGTGTATACATTTCTTACTTTTTCAAATATTACCGTGACTAATTAACTACACAAAGTGTAAAATTAGTTGTCAGTTGAACTCTGATTATATCTAATGTATGTGGTTTAGCATAAGATTATACTTACAGATAAATTTAACCCTTAAATTAGGCAGGGGTTCCTTTATACCAACAGTGCTTACATACATAATTCATGATCATTAATATGTAGGCATCATTCCTCCCCTCTTTCTCTCCAACTTAATTTTGAGACTCCATCAATTATTTTGAGCTTACAAGTTTTATATAATGTCTCTAAGTATGAACACACACACATATTGCTAGGATTTCACTGTCTTTTTGAAAATTCATATCTTTAATTTGATTTGAAAATTTTTAAGTCACTATAACTTTAGATGTTGCTGGTCCTTCTCTTCATTCCTCTTTTTGCAGAACTCCAATTAATTACATTTCTTAATTTTTCACTCATGATTCCAATTTCCTTTGCTCATCTCTAACACACTCTGCCTCTTGTGAATTCAAGCTTCCTTTTTATTCTCCAGGTTCACTAATGCAACAAGTACTTCCTTCAGCTATGCACAATGCAATTTTTCTATTTATTTCTAGGCAGTACAATTTTTGTTTAAAGGATATATACATATATATATGTGTGTCATGTATATGTATGTGCATGCATATATATGCATAAGCATATATTATATAGTCTGTCTTATAATCTGTATCCGGTTTCCTCTGTGCACATATGTGTCTATGTGGTATGCAAATAGTATATATGCATGCATGTACTGTGATCCACATATGAAGATCTGAGGAGGACAAAGGGTGTCTGTGTTTGTCCCTCTCTACCATATTCCCTTGACATGAAGCCTTTCATTGAACTTGAAGGTTGGATGGTTGTCAGGAAATCACCTTCCTATCCCTTCCAGTCAGGTGCTGGAGATGTAGGTGGGTGCTTTGCCAGTCCTTTTTTGTAACATGGGTTCTAGAATTTGCTCTCCAATCTTCACGCTTGCACAAATACTACTACCCAGTGAGCCATCCATCCTGGCTTGAGTATCCTCTTTCACATCTGCAATAACACAAGCAGGCCCCCTGCCCTTCCACTACTGTGCTGAACTTTTCCTTCTGGTTTATGCAATGCATGTTTTCTTGTAGTATGCAGCCTATTTTAGTCATGTAATTCCGGGATCTCCAAGAGAAAGTCAGCTCTACATCTCATGTATTGCTCTGGAGCTGATCTGATTTACAAGAAGAATTTTAAATCCATTTTCTTTTTTTTTTTTTACTGGAATTTTAGGTGTTTTAGACTGTAGCATTTCCCTATGTATTTTGTTCATATATTTGCTAATATCGTGTCCTTGGGGCTCCTGCCTTCATGCTCTAGCTCTTTGGCTCTGTTGTTCTCTGAGGATTCTGGGGTGATAGCAACCACATTACCCTCTGTGAGCCACCAGCCTTTTCCTCTCTGTCTGCACCTCAAACCTCTGCACCTCAATGACCTTGAACTCTTCAACAAAGGCTCTGCTCTGGAGTAATTTCATTCTTTTTCTTAGAGTAACACACATTGCAGAGTAACAGCTCTGCCAGTCCGTCTAAGGCTGGGAGTGTGCGAACTTTCATTTATGTCCTCCAGTCTCCACTCTGTTCAGTCTATGCTTGTAGTAGTTCTGCTAGTCTACAACCCCAAACAAGTGAAGTCCCAAGGATGTTGTGGGAAGCTACATCATTGGAATTCAAGTGCTTCATAAGTTTTTCTTGTAGAACACCTGATCTTGCTGAGAGAAACCAGTAGATTCATGGGTACCCTAACTCAGCATTTTGGCAGAAAGTTGCCCAGCAATGACCTCAGCCATCTCTCTAGGTCATATTTTCCCAATATCATATGTTCCAATTTTGGCACTTTTTATATTCTAGATAGATAAAGATGTGCCCAAGCGATCACATCCTGGTTCCCTTTTGTGGGAGAGTTCTTGCCCCAATACATAAGTTTTTCTCTCTCCTTTCATTACCAGCAGCAGGGAGAAAGTCAGTTGTGCTGTCCTTAGCTTGATGGACAGGTCCTCAGGTGAGCAGCCAGTGCACCCCATGTATAGTCACTTTCCATCCAGCAGAAAAACGTGACTCAGCCGAATTCAACCATAAACCAAACTCCCCTCTTCCCCCCCCCAGTTTTCTGTAACATGTTTCTTATTTACTTCTAAAACCTCACCAGGGAAGACTGAACCTCTCTCACTCCATCTTTCACCAGTGCAATTCTGTCCATAGGAACTCAAATATTCTCTAAAGGAACAGAAACCGTCTCGACCCTGTCTTCCACGTCTTTCCCAGAGTGGATTTCCACCCTGTGTTTTCATCAATGATTGCAGCAGTACTCCATCTTCCTGAATGTATGTCATATGACTGCCAGGTATCTGTCACCTGCATAGCAGAACACAAAAGAATGCAAATCTCTTAGAAGTCTGGACTCAAAAGTCTGAAACTAAGGTATCAGCAAAGCCACTCTCCCTCTGGAGGCTCTAGAGAAGAGGCATTTGTGTCTGTTGCTGGTTCTAGGTATTTGTGCGTGTGTTAGCTTAACTCCAGTACCCGTTCCCTTCTGTGAATTGTTATTTTGTCTGAGTTTCTATATTCCCTTTCATTCACTTTGAGAACAGCAGTCTTTGGATTTGGGAACCAAATTTATCTAAAGTAAACTCAAAATTCCCTTTTACCATATAAAATATTGTTCTAGAACAGTCTTTCCAACTTATCCGTCGTGACCCATCTGGCAAACCTCTGTCTTCAAAATGTTTACATTAGGATTTAGAACAGCAGTAAAATTACAGTTATAAAGTAGTAACAAAATAATTTTGTAGTTGGCAGGCACCACAACATGGGGAACTGTATTAAAATGTCACAACATTAGGATGGTTAGGAACAACTGTTCTAGATGGATATATATTTTGGCTGATTTCAAACCCTGTTTTTGGTAAATATAAACCTCAACACTATCTTCTTTTTTTCTTATCATTTTTTTAACAAAAGAAAGACAAAGGATTAAAATTTAATAACAACTAATAATGAATATTCAGGCTTGGAAATGAAACATAGATAAAACAAAATGCAAGGGAAATTTATGATTTCTGCTTCCTTTCCTATACTGTAATAATAATTTTAATTATACACCTTGGGGCACAGAGGGAAAAATATTCTTACAATATGACAATGCACAATAAATACAATGATTAAGGTCTAACAGTATGGCCACTCGATGACAACACCAACAAGCCCCATGTCACCTCTTCACGCTGAGATATACAATATTCTTGAAAATAACGTTTTTTTTTTTTAAGCTGCTACTGCTCAAGGTACTCCAAACATTTCACAGCCAGGATAAAAAGGATGCTTCCACTATCCTCTCCTAGAAATAAGGAAAGGGTAAACAGAGTTCTCCTTTACTACAGCTCTGGGGCCCATGTCACATGAATGCAAAATGACTATGATACGTGGCCTTCGCACATGTCCTTGGGATTCCCGCAATGTTCGCTGAAAACACAACTGGGAATTAACTATGTTGTGGCCAGTTCAAGAGGAAGACAGAAAGGAAGACCGGGCAGAAGTCTCTATCCGCACATTCCTTGTTTTCCTCCTATGACAAGCTTAAGAAGCACAGAAGAGAGTGACCTTGAGAGTAAATCCTGGTGGATGTTACTCAGTGGGCATAATCACCGGTAACATTGATCATGAAACTGTGTAGAGTCAGAGTCAGTCCTTGAGAAGTGAGGCACTTGCTCTTCACAGCAAATCGTAAGTGATAACCTCCCGACTGTTGCCATGTCTATTTCATAGTATCCATGACCCTAAGCCAGTCCCCTCAGGCTACATCCTAGCTCTCTAGGATGCTAACACTGTACAATCTAATACATCCTCTCACTGCCTGCCTGTTTCAGTATCCTCCTAGATATAGATCTATATTATGCTTACAATAAAGAAAGCTTAGATCAGAAATATTCAACAATTAATTTATCCTATGCACATATAAAGCCAGATAACACAAATTATTAGTAAAAAATGTTCTTTTTTTTTCCTATGGTTGAGAGAGACAGAAGGAATGAATTCCAGGGGCACAAGGAAAGTTTGAAGAGGTGATAGGAAGTTGACTATCATGATCAGACTCACTGTTTCACAAAGAGAGACCCATGTTCAAACTTATGGAATTTCATACACAATACATATTTACACTTTAATATACACCATATTCAGTAAAATTGAAAAACAAAATATTGTTAATTAATTTTTATGTGTGGGAAATTAAAATTTTATATTCCCAATTGTAATGTTAAGTGTGCCTTTATGACTATCCCCCAGTCTTTTTCTTTCACCTTATTTTTTTAAAAAAGAAGACAAA
>JAQHUG010000102.1:2224013-2240892 GCA_028555095.1 Dicrostonyx torquatus | reverse complement strand
GTGGGGAGGGGAGAGTAGAGGAGGCAGGAGAACATGAGGAATATGGAAGTTTGAGTTGGGGGAGGTTCAGAGAGCTAGAGCAAAGAAAGAGATATCTTGATAGAATTAGTGAGAAACTGGCACTAGGAAAATTCACAGGAATCCACAAGAATGACCCCAGCTAAGAATCTAACCAATAGTGGCTAGGGTTCCTTAAATGCCTGTTCTTGTAATCAGATTGATGACTACCTTAATTGTCATCATAGAGCCTCCATCCAATAACTTATGGAAGCAGATGCAGAACTTCACAGCTAAGGACTAGGCTGAGCTACTGGAGTCCAGTCATAGATAAGGAGAATAGGAGCAATATTATGAACAAAGGGACAAAGATCATGATAGGGAAACTCAGAGAAACAGCTGACCCGTGGGAGCTCACTGACTCTGGACTGAAAGCTGGTGAATCCGCACAGGGCCGAACTAAGCCCTCTAAATGTGGGTGGCAGTTGTGTGGCTTGGGCAATGGGGCCACTGGAGGTGAAACAGTTATTTATTCCTAGTGCATAAACTGGCTTTTTTGAGCCCATTCATTATGAAGGGAAAACTTGCTCAGCCTAGATACAGGGGGGAGAGCCTTGGTCCTACCTCAAGTGATGTGACAGACCTTCTTGATTCCTCATTGAGGGTCTCACCCTCTCTGAGAAGTGAATGAAGGGTGCGGTGGGGGGAAGGTGGGGGAAGCGAGAGGAGGGACAGGAGAGAGAATTTCAAATGGTATTTAAAATAAAAGAAAGATTGTTTTTAAAAAATTTTTAAAAGAGGATATAATAATGAAGAAAATTATTTTCATTCAAACCTAGAAAAACAAGCATCAATTTTTTTCTCATATGCAGCATTCATGTGGACATGTGTGCTCATGCGTGTGTGTGTGTGTGTGTGTGTGTGTGTGCAAGAGTGGAAAAACAGACGGGGCTTATGAAAGGAGAGAAGCAGACTTAAAGAGTAGATGGGGTAATAAAGGACAGTAATAGAGTACAGGTACTGTGAGAGGAGAAGGAGGAATTCTTCTGGGGAAGGAGGAGAGTAGAAAGAATGGTTGGGGATATGGGAGGCAATGGAAGACAAATGAGGAGAAAACATAAAAATATAGCTGTGCAAGAAAATGTCCCAGTGTAACTCATTTCTTTATGCATGAACAAAGAATGAATTTAAAATGGTAAGTTGATATCTTGTCACAAGACAGCAAATGATTATTTCAAAAGGTATCATGGATAAGTTAATATCATAAAATCTTGAGAAAGCAGCAATATTTATACATGCACCCCATCTAGACACTTAGTTCCCATCCTCCTTCCGCCATCAGCTTCTTCACAGACTTGACTTGTGGCCACAGAAAACCTAACAAGATCAGAGCTGAAGTCTGAGATTAGCCTTGTATCTCATTGCCACAAAACCCTTTTTACAACAGAATAAACATTGACGTTGCCTTACTTTCTAGGTAGATTTTTTTTTAACCTGTAAAAGATGTGCCAGAGTAAAAGTTCAAAGATTGAACTTTAATAATAAAGAGGTGAAAGCAGAGAGACAGTGTCATAAAAGATACTTAATAATCTTTTGTGGTGAGAGGTTTAGAAATATCTTCATGAGATTTAACCATTTAAGATTAAAACTTAGAACATTATCATGGCTTTGTAATCAGCATCGCAATCAAAAAATCAAGTTTGAGATCAGTGAACTAATGAAATCCTACAATGATCATCCCTGGTTTCTTAGTAACCATCCAATTGGAATTCAATAGTCACCACACAGTAATTTTCACTATACTAAAAATAAAGGTAACTGTGAGCAGATTAAATAATAACAGCTTGATTTCTATAACATTTGTATGCACATGACTGTCACATGTACGTTCTAATATCCTTTTTGTGTAGTACTTTTTTATCTTCTGCTCCTGCTTCATCTCTCTCTCTCTTTTCTCTGTCTCTCTCTCTGTCTCTCTCTCTCTCTCTCTCTCTCTCTCTCACACACACACACACACTTGAACAAGCTCAGTAACACACATATTACACACATAGATATACGTATAATTTGTAGACAGGACAGACAATCTCTTATTCTAACTAATCAGCTATGAGTTATAGCAGCTGTGTTAGCAATGGTTGTGATATGTCTTTACGTAGGCAGAACTGGTGGGCCTTTCTGTTTTCCCAACAATTTCAATTTCATAAAAAAATGGAAATAAAATGTGCCTAGCTATTTCATCATTTCCTTATAAATAATTCAATTTTCATTTATCAGATACATAAGGTGATTCTTGTACTATGTTTTTCTACTTGAGCAAGAAAAGGAGATAGATATGCTTTGATCTAAAAAATTCAATAAATGTAAAAAAGCAGAAATATTATCATACTTACTCAGTGATAATGTGTTTATGGCTGATCTTATATTACTCTAGTACCTTCATGGATAAGTATGCATTTTTCTAATAAAATGTCTTTAAATGACACTAGTTTAATGTAAACAATAATGCATTCTGTAGTTCATACGAACTGAAATATAAAGTATTCAGAAAATATGAAGAGCACAATGGATGTATGCTATTATAGAATTTTATGCTATATGTGAAGTTGTATTTTAGATGAAGGACTCTTCTGATCAGGTGACAGTGTACATTATAAATCCTAATTGAATTCCTGAATGATAAGCCTTCTAAGTACCAGAGAAAAGTACAGAAATCAATAACCATATGCACAAGATAGAACAGAGGCTTAAAATTATTCGAGCAAAAATTGTAAGAAAAGGAAAATGTGAATGAAACCAAAAGGAGGCAGAAAAAAATTGAAATGTGGTTAATTTAAACCTAGTCACATCAACCATCATAGGAGAAGAAAATCTTAATTCACTAATTGAAGTCTTTCATGTGTCATTACTTCCCTTAGATGTCCATGTTTATATTGATTATTTATTATAAATAAAAGATACCTGGAGGCTGAGTCTCAGGGTTCTTCAATTTTAGAAGTTAGGAAAACAAGAAAACATAAAAGGAAAATGAGAAGAAATGACCAGAAGACCGCAAGAAATTAGTAGTGTAGAAGCCAAGAGAAGAAAGTGTTCGTAAAGGGAAAATGATTAACCTACATCAAATGTAACTGGCAGATCAAATAAGATGATGACTGGAAATTGACCACTGAGTCTAGGCACAGATGTCACTGGAGGCCTTGGTGAGGACTTTCCTGAGAGCAGCTGGGATGAAAGCCTGTGCACATCAGAACCTGAGAGGCAGAGAATTAGCGAGTGTGAATGGTAAACCTTGAAGCAAACATAATCTTTAGATGGTGCCGGAAGAGGAATGTAGAACCAAGTACGAAGACTAAACAGCCCTTTGTAGTGAGACACAGGGAGCTTCCTGGGATGTAGAACATTCAGAAAGTTTTCAGCCGGTCAGGAAGCATTTATGGTTTGGAGCAAAGAAGGCATCAGTAGGAAAAATCTGTTGTTGAGTTACCACCTCAAGGTGTAGACAGAAGTTGTTATTTAGCTAACAATAAAAATATAAAACATTTAAAACATGAATGGTAGTCATATGATCAGGGGCCCAGAAACAAATATGCTTGTAACAACAGATACTAGTTTTCTGAAGACTATTTGTATGTGTGTGTGTATGTAACATGTATATATGTATGTGTGTGTCTGTGTGTGTGTGTAATGTGCATCTCTGTGTGTGTTCTAATTAAATTGGGAGTGCCTCACAGACTTTCCTTAGAGTCATAACTTCCCCAAATACTAACGTAAAGAGCAAATGAGAGCATGATCCAAAATCAAAGTATAGGCTTCTTCCTAAAAGATTGTCTAATGGAATTTATTTTGCTAACACTTTCTTATAAATATGGGTATTTCATGATGAAAAACATTTAAAATCAACAACTAAAATTATGCTGAATTCTAGTCTGATAATAATCCATCTACTTTAAAAATCTTGCTAAAAATGTTAATTGATCAAAGTGCTGTGCGTACCAAAAATCAAGTTTCTCAGCATAGAATCCCATAGCCATCTCTGCTCTCTGACTGCAGTGAGCATATGAAATTAAACTGACTTGCTGTCTCAATAACAGAAGGATTTACACAGGTGATCAGATACAAAAGAAGGATCATCGCAAGTAATTAACTTTCTTCTGCCATGCTGTCTAATGAAATATAACTCAAGTAAGAAGCAGAGAAATCAGAGAGAAGGATTGAAAATAAATGCTTTGAGCATAAGACAGTGTTGTCTAAAAGTAGAAAAAATTAAATTAAATTTTTACAATGTACAAGTTTCCTACAGAGGTCAGATATGATTATCTATATACATATATATTTATTCTCACAAGTTTCTTATTTAACAGAAACAGAAAGAAAAGAGACAGCATTCTACAAAAGTAATATGCATATAAATATTCCAGAATTAAAATTAATAGTAAGTGAGAGAATTTATATAAGGAAGGCAAGACAATTATTACAAAAAGCTAGAATCTGACTCTCATAAGGACAGAGAGGTGGCATGGTCTACATGAGAATACACTAGTTTATAAAATGGCCTTTCTAGTTTATCCACAGATGTAACTCAGTCCCAAACAAATCTTAACAGTGTCATTGACGAAACATAAACACATTCTAAAATTACCTTGTAAATGTGCAAGGAAATACAATTTTGGAAAAAACAATAAATGAAAGGAGAAAAGCTGAACTATGAGATGCAGAGCTATATCAGATGAAAACAATGACTGTAGTATGTTAAATAAATACCACATTATAAATTCCTCCAAAGTATATTGGTATGAATATATATTTTATCATGCTTTTGATTATATGATCAGAAATTATCTGCCTATCCCTCTTCTAGTTAGAGTACAAAGGGTTGCAATTATTTTCATACAATACTCTTTGCCAGGTTCTCAACTGAGGATCATATAATGAAAGGTAAGAAAAAGAAATATGAATTCATCTAATAAGTTTCTGATGGTTTGAGAAGCTTCATAAATGAACATCTAAAGAAATGGGCAAACTTTTTTTTTTTTTGGACAGTTTGAAGAATGTTGATCAGAAGGATGATTAACAGAGGAACTTAGCAAAGCCTGACTGCTCACTTCCTTTATTCTTTTTCTCTATCAGAGGACCCTCTGAAAAGATACCTTAACAATCTATACTAGAGGTGGGTAAGTGATTATTTTATAGACTGCACCAAGGGTGGACAGAGTCGAGGAAAGATGTCTGCTTCTGCCATCTTTTCCCATATCATATGCTATATTTTGTGGTTAACTGCACTGGAACCCATCATCCTATGATCTGAAACTCTCTTAAGGTAACTCACAGTCCATAAACTGAATTAGTGTGTGGTTCTAATCCATTGAATTAGTCCTTCTAGGTCTATCACAGGTAGTTCAGCCGAACTAACAGTTACCAGTGTGTCTCCTTCAAGTGGGTAAGGCTGCAGGTGGGCATCCCCTAAAACTGGCGATCCGGGTAGTATGAACAGCCAGGTGTTTAATAAGAGAACTTTATACTAAAGCAGTAAAACTAGATTCATATTCACAACAAATAGCTTTTGAATACAGGGAAAATCAAGAAAAGTTCTGGATCCAGTTGTAACGACTTTGAATAAGGTGGGCGGGAGACATGACAGTCCAGCAGAGAGGGATTACCTGATGTGTCAGGAAGCTGAGCAGGCGCCACCAGATACAAAGTCTGGACAGAATCTTTGGCAACTTCTTTGAAATCTTTATGTAGTCCAATTTTTTGATTACTATGTCTAGGCACTGGCAAGTACCTTATATCTTAGTGTTCACATGCATTAACTCTGTATGAGCTAAGGGACTCCGTGAAGCAGTCTTCAGCAGTCAGACTCTAAGAACCCTGAGAGATAGACTCACCTAAAGTTAAGTGTGGCAAGACGTGGAGATGTCTGACTAGGGAAACACCCATAGGAAAAATTAAATACTGTAATAGATTATCTTTCGACAGCTCCTATGTTATTAGTAACTCTTTAAGGTGGCTGTGCCCAGATTATGCAAGTCACTCCCAAATAATCAGATAACAATGTAAGAAAATATTGTAATTTTATTTTATGTAATTATCACAATAATTCCAAAGCCTGAAATTGAAGAAAAGAAAGGGATACCAGTTTGGTAGCCCTCTGTATACATACATATTCATAAATCTAAATATAAAGAAATTAGAAAGAATAAACATAAGCTTATCTGATAACTCTGGTCTTTCCTTAGACAGAGCAGAGTTGTGTGTACAGGAGACAAGGTCTACATTTACCTGGCCTGCACTTATATTTTTATTAATTCCTTATTAACAGAGTTTTGAAGTTGTTCTCTATCTACTTCTGCTGTGATATTTAGGTCATGTGTTATCTCTCTGAATAAAGATATGGAAATAGAATGAAATATACAAAAACGATCTTGAGAGAACTCTGGGTTTCATATAAAATTCTAATAAATGTATTATTCCTACCTAGGTTCATGATGAGAAGGTTTTTATTGTTGTTAAGTCTAAATTCTTTATAAATAATTAGGTATAATAATAAAACTGAATATAAGTGAATAGAAAAGTCTTTGGGGGATATTTTAGCATCAAATATCCTCAAAAATGATCACAGAGAAACCTAAGTGTGGTGACACATGCGTTTATTTCCAGAATTCCAGACAGAGGCAGGGGAATTGGGGGAACAAATGATAAAGGCCATCTTTGTCTACAAACTGACTTGAGGCCATCCTGGAATACTATATCTCAAACAACAACAGTTTTTAACAAAAGTTAAAAGGAGGTATTTGTGGAGATTTATTTATTAAAATGATTTCATGCCACAGTTGTGGAAGGCAGAGAAGTAAACACTGGAACCAGACATTCACCAATTGATGTGTGCTACGGAAATCTTAGGTACCACCTAACTTGGACCTTGGATAGTGTAGGTTAAAATTGTTCACCTAGGAAACAAAAACGCTCATGACTACTTAGTCCTTAGGCTCCACGTCCATTATTGTCCTAGAAGAAATCAATGCCTTTTACTAAGAAGAAACACATAGTTAAGTGTTAGGTATGGCCCCTCAAGCATTCCCACTGCAATGCTGAAAATCTCCAGAGGGGGAAAAAAGGTTTTCTAGAGATGTACCTACATAAAACTGGCTGCATTTCATGGCTGGAATAGAAGGTTGTCAAAGATGATATAGTCTATATTTTAAAGTGTGATCCCTCTGGGATTAATTCTCTTTTTAGTTCTTCATGTAATACTCATTCATACAGAAAATAATTATTGCAGTAAATTTAACTCTTTCAGTAAGCATTGTGATAAATGTGGAAATATACAGGTGACTAAAATACATTTTCTAGAAGTGGTTTATAGTTAAGTATGGGTGACAGGCAAGCGGAAAAGGAATGGGATGAGTACTGCAGCTGTTACAGAAGCCTGGGTACTAGGGGAGGATGCAAGGCATCAATTAACTAGACAGGTGGGCAGATCTTCCCATCAGATTAACTGCACACTAATGTTTCTCTTCTTAGTACATGCGACATTTTGTTCACAAGTTTTCTGAGCCTTCAGAAATATAGATTAAAAAGAAACCAATTTTGACTCATTATTGAGGAGGATATAACTCTGAGAAAATCACCTTTACCTGATTTATCTCTTCTTTAATGTATGGAAAATTATAGATATTACAATTTTCATATTAAATTCCTTTTTAAGAATAATGACCCTCATTTTCCAATTATGGATATTTTGGTTGTGAGCCTAGCCTTTAACGGCTGAGCCATCTCTCCAGCCCCAATTATGGATATTTTAAGTGAAAGAGAATGCTTTTGTCTGCTTCAAATTTCAGTGGTGTTAACTCATCAATTCTACCTTCAAAGTCAGCTTGTAAGTACTACCTATGATTATGGACTATAGCTTTTAAAATTTCTGTATGCTATAAATATTTTAAATCTACAGCATGGCCATATTGAAAGCCAAACATTAAATTACCATAGAGTTTCAAAATAACATATTGGCTATCAAAATGACCACCCATGAGTACACATTATGTTTTCCAAAAATAATACAATGAGAATAATATAAAATGATACAACTCATAATGAAATTATTCATCAATAACTAGGTGTTAAAATTAAAAAGTCAGTATAGTGGTGGTGGCACACGCTTTTAATCCTAGCACTTGGGAGCCAGAGGCAGGCGGATCTCTGTGAGTTTGAGGCCAACCTGCTCTACGACGTTAGTTCCAGGACAGCCAAAGCTACATAGATTAAATCCTGCCTCAAAAAAAATAAAAAACAAACAAAAACTGTAAAGTCAGGAGCCAAGAGAAGTCTCAGTAGTTTATTGGTCTCACAGAATTTCCTAGTTTGGTTTGCAACACCCACACTGGGCAGCTGGTAACTTCTCCTAACTCCAGTCCCATGCCCTCCTTTGAACTCCATGAACACTTGCACTCACACACACACAGTACCTCAAAGAATTTATACAAATAATATCTTTAAAAGTTGGAAATTCATTCTCTATCAGTTGTGAAACAATGATTGATTCCTGATTTAAAAAAAAAAACTCCTTTATAGAGTGGTATGCATTTAGTTCATTTTTCAAACTCACAGTAACTGTGAATGTGCCAGGAGAATCACAAAGGGTATATATTGCATGTAGACATGATTCAAGATAAATGGAATCACCTAAAAATTTGTGACTTTATTGTATTTTAAATAACTAAGCGAAGGCTTAATTGTGTAAGGTGCCATTCAATGAATATGGTTACAAAATAAAAACAATGCTGTAATTTAGTTCCAAAATGTTTCTACCATCAGAAAATAAAGCATTTTCAAAATCACTCTGAAGGAGAATATCTGATAATGGAATAAACATGCCTTTATGCACTTATGAGAACTGTGGTAACTCAAAGAGATTTTGAATTGAATCATGTATAGCCATCCTAAAAGCTTAACAGGGTTTTCCTACATTAACACTTAGATGTAGGTTGTTCTTGCAACTGGATTAACATGGACATGTTTTTGTCTTTCACTTGGCTTTGTCCTATAACCTCTTGTGGCCACCATAGTCTGCTGTACAGACCTTCTCATACACTATATATTAGTCTGTCTTAAGGAAGGGTGACAGATGTCTTAATCTTTCTTTCCATAGTCGTTGAGGAAATCTGTAGTCAGTCAGCACTTGCATGACCCTAAATGAGCTCCCTAAGCCCACTTCCTATCAATCCCCTTCATACATTACCACACTTGAAGCTCAAACGCACAAAGCAATGCTGTATTCCTATTGTCTCAGAGTGCTCAGTATAAAGCTAACATAACTTCCCTCTTCCTCTCCAGAAACACCCCTGAAATAACAGCCTCTCCACTGCCCTCTGCTTTTTCCTGTTCAATGCTGCATATCACCTTTCTAGTGCAACAATGTGCATTTATTTTATGGCTTTCATTTATCTCATGGAATCACACATGACTTGGCAATAATAGCTCCATCTGCTTTATCCAAAGACAAGATTACTCTTAGTTTGTGTAATACTTCTAAATTGTTGATACTCAATAGTTGATAAAATGCTAGGAGGAAGGAAGGGGTGGATGAAGGGAGAGAGGGAGTGGAGGAAGAAAGACAGACATAGATGGGGCAATCTAAGAAAACTGCCCAATTTTCTTAGAACTATGAATAAACTTGTAGCCTATTTGCTCATGAATAATGTCACAAGACTCATGAAAACCCACCAAAAGGAAATATATTTACCAGTGTGAGTTCTATTTATCAAGGCCACTAAAAACTTTCAAAAAAATTGGAGATTTTATTGAAGGATAACAAGAGAATTCTATCCATATCTAGAAATAGCCATATTATGACTTCAGAATATCCTGAACCTTGTCCTAGGCCATGGAAGGTTTGATACTAAGTGGAACACAGTAAAACTCGACTTTACGGAGTCTTCTAGACTCATGGAGTTGTATCCAACTGGAACAATGCTGGTGATTAGAAATCCATTCATCACACTATCTGGGGCACTGGCAGGAAAATGCCCTTGATTGCTACAGAGCTCACATTTCCTCCCAGAATGCTGCAGTGTAGAACTCTCAGGTTTCCACATCAGTAAACATTCTGTCAGGGAGACAGAAATGGAATTTCTCATTCTAGACCAAATACTTTATGTTCTGAAAGAAAAACTATTTTTCAATAGTGTTACAGCTTGTGCCCAAAATAAGTTGGAAGAGGAAATGTTGGAATTAGGAGGATGCTCAGTGCACATGTAGGACTTCATCCAATATTAAAGCCAATATCTATCTTCCCTAGAGGATGAATTCGGTATTATAGAAAATATAACTTTGGACTGTTTCATTATCAATGCAATTTTTTAATGCCCGATTTAAATCAAGAAAAATTTCTCTACCCATGATGTAAAATCTATGCTGTAGACTCAACCAAATAAATAATCCCTAGTGTAGATAGAACTCATAATGAGATCTGAACTCTTGGATTTTCATCTGGTTCCCAAGGTTTCCCATTATTCCGGATTTCTATCTGACAGGTACTAATATCTTTTAACCTAAAAAATAGATTGAAATATTTCAGTCCTGGGGGTGGTAATATTAAACAAATTATTTGTATATGTTTGGCTAAGTGAGCCACCCCAGTAACAATAATCAATACCTTTTCCATCATTTAACATCATTTCTATATTATTTCTTAGATCAAAAAAGACTTAAAAAATGTAACTTTAATTGGAGTGCCTATATTTCCTATTACATTCTTAGATCAACATTTGAGGTGTGCCTTCTATACTGATGTTTTTGCATCTATAGTTCACAGAGAACCATGGTTTATTAACATGATGTGTGAGGAGGACAAATCCTTTGTCAAACTATTTGTTGTAATACAGTTATTGTGTGTCAGAATCTTATCAAAACACATTTGTATTCATTTGAAAAAATCTGCAATATACAGTTTATTATCTCTATGGAAAAATAATTAAGTTCTACCTGATACATACATCTTCCCTTTTTTGGCAGGGGGGGGGAGGAGGCTGGGGTGGAATCATCCAGATAGTGAGGAACTGTTAAGTCCTTGTGGTCGTTCTTTCTCATTTCGCTTTGTGGTTAACAGGTAGAACAGCTGGATAATTAGCATTCACAAGTGTGCATGGGTAATATAGACTCTGAGAATTCCTCTGACCTCTGTTCAAAAGTCATCTTAGAAGGTTGTTGTTTAGACTCCTTACAGTACAACATAACCTCCTCATATAAGCCACACAGACCAAACAAATTCCTCATGGTGAATCCAGCAGCTGCTCTTCTACATATGTTCTTACAAGGCCACTTTTTTCTCATTTCTCATTTTCTCCTTGAAGCAGAGTTGTACTAGATATCAATTCCATTTTACATAACCCCTACATTTGAGAGCTTCAGGTGTCCTGACTTCTATTCATAAAAACCTCAGAGCATTTTTCCATCTGGTCTTAATTCATACACTTCCCTGGCAAAAGAATCCTTTATCTCCGAGATCTCTACACTGAAAACTCACAAAAATAGCTTAGTCTGACTGATGTGAATGGGCGCTCATATTTATATGACCTACAGAGATAGCATACATTTTTCCATAACATAATTTAAATGCATTTATGCTTGTACATATTAATATGCTATCAAATAAAAAGTTAAATTACCACCAACAAATGAATTAAAACCTAAAATTCATTGCCAAATATTCATACCTGAAAACATACATACAAGTAACATTATATAGACTGAGCAGGCTACAACTTAGAAATATACATATATATGCAATAACAATTGTTGAACACACAGGCAATGAATTTGAAGGTGAGCAGGGAGGAGGACATAGGATGGTGTGGAGAGAGAAAGGGAAAGAGAATGTTGCAATTACATTATAAACTTGAAATCAAAGGTGTTTCAAAGAGAGTCATCAGTATAAACAGTGCAGTAGACATGGTTTGGAAGGTTGGAAAATGCAATTCTTCCAAACATCTGTTAGTATATCATGTATTGTAGATGGAGAATTAAGAAGATTATTAATAGAACTCAAAGGTTTTATACAGTATGGACTATATATTATATAAAAATACCATATAAAACAAAGCATACAAACATAAATGAAATATCTTATATGCACACCCTTTTGCTCTCCTGCCCTCTTACCCTCTCACTCTCTCTCTGTATTTCCCTAAGGCCTTGCAGTCAAGTATGTACAATTGCTTCACCCTTTACTAGTCCCTGGAAATTCCAGATGTTTTGTGAAAATATTGTTCAAAGTATCATTCAATCAGTCATCTACTCCCATTTCTCAATGAGATCCTCCTTTAAAGAAAAATTGTACACTAGACTGATGTAGGAGGGCCCTTTCTGTATTTCCGTTCTTTCATTGGTTAAATAAAGCAGGCTGCCTGGCCTGTAAGACAGGGTAGCCCTTAGGTGGGCGGAGTAGAGAGAACAGAAGGCTGGAGAAGAAAGGAAGTGTAACAGACGCCATGATGCTCCAGCTGGAGATGGATGCAGGTTAGACTTTTCCGGTAAGTCATCACCTTGTGGTGACACACAGATTATTAGGAAGGGGTTAGTTTATGATGTGAGGGCTAGCCAAGAAGAGGCTAACGACAATGGGCCAGGCAGTGTTTAAATGAATACAGTTTTCTTGTGGTTATTTTGGGCTTAAACTAGCGGCCGCAGCTGGGAGCCAGGCACAGGGAACAAAAGGGCCTGCATTCCTCTCAGGTGCCAGGAACACAGCCCACCCTTTTACAACACTAGACATTATTTGGAAGTTTGGAAAATGAAGTTTTCACAAACACTGATTAGGAACTTATGCCACACCTGAACAGCAAGATTCATCTGAAGTCTACAGTGAGAGAGATTGATTGCTAAATGGCTGCTTTTAAACTGAGTAAGAATGGAGAGTTTCCTTTTATTCTTTTCCCTAGTCAAAATTATCCATCATTCTTCTTTGATATAATCAAACATTAAGCTGCCAGACACCAGCAAGCTCCTTAAACAGCTATGTTATGCAAATTCTCTAGTACAAGAATCTCGATTGAACCCCAAAGAATGCCTGTATGCTGAAATTTTACCTAGAGTTACATTACACTAGAAACTGGTGTCTGGGGAGTACTTTGACTTAAGGATAACTTGTTGAGATTACAATTTTTATTCATCTACTATAAAAGGCCAATAGGGAGATTGTATCTAGCCAAGCCATTGCTGGCACTGCTTCAGGTCCCAGTTAAACTAAAAATCCTTAGTAATATATGTTAAATAAATAAAATGAGTCTGATATACCATTTACAAGATTCAAAATGTAAAGAAATATATATATATATATGTATATATATATACAGAGAGAGAGGGAGAAAGAGAGATAAGTACTATTTTAAATCTAATAGTGGGCACACTGTACAATTTGTATAGAGCTGAGAGTTGGACACTTGAATAGAATAGAAACAAAGCAAACATAAATAGAACTTATAAAAGCTTTGCAACTGCAGATAACAGAGAAAAAAATAATAGATATTATTAAGACACTTGGTTTTCCAATTAGGAATTTTAAAAGGTGTATATGTACCTCACACAGTGTGAAAATTGATTCCAGCTACACAAAAGGCTTAAATGTAAAAAGACAAATCTTCAAGAGAATATTTAGAGAAACAAAATTCATAATAAAAAAGCAAGTTTGTTTACTAAAAAACAGCATGAAAAGAGTAAAAGTAAATAAGCTGAAAGAAAATGTCCATGACACAGATAGCCTTAAAGTGTTCGTATCTTTTGAGTCAACAATAAAAAGGCAGGTCTCTAAAGTCTGTTAGAACTTGTGAGAATTTCACTGAAGTTCCAAGAGATAAAACCTAAAGGTTCTCATACCTTTTCTACCTATGTAGAAAAATGTAAGCAAAGCAAAACTGCAATGACATGTCATTACAAGGAGAAACCAAAATGTTTGAGACTGTAGAGAAGATGATGGATGAGGAACAAGACTTTCAAATACCACAGGAAAAGTACAACCTGATAACCTTAAGTAGGCAGTTTGGTATAAGCAAGCTAAACTCAGAATATACATACTTCTCGATTCTTCTTTATATTTTTTAATTTAAGCTTCCATGTGGGTGCTCAAAACCACACCCAGGTCTTCTGTTAGAGCATCAATTGCTCTTAACCATTGAGTCATCTGTCCAACCCCAATTCTGATCACATTTTATGTAATATATTCCTCCTCCTTTTTAGAAATTATAATGATATATCTGAAAGAAAATGTAGTGTCTTTTGTACTTGTTTTTGCTTGAATAAGTGGCTTACTTTGTAAATCACATAAATAAGGCTTCCCAAATGCTGTAAACTCTGAGAACATTATTTTTCTTTTAATATTATTAATTGTAATCATACTTAATGATAGTGCGTTCTAATTCAATTTATATTTTCCCTTTATCATAGTTTTACTTTGCTCTAAGTAAATGTGAGGGAAAAAGCTGTTTCTGTGATAATTTAAATCGCTAATGGATGACATTAGATGAAGACATGTCTTTCAGAGAAGCTTGGTGGAACTACTAAGAATTTAACAATGATATATGGCTGATAAAGAGATTTGTATGGAAGACAAGAGGAAATCATCTTACAAATGGGCATAGTGAAAGGCAATGTTGACAAAAGACTCACCACATATTATTTCACTCAAACTTCAAATCTCTATCATAATCTGTAATCATAATCATTTAAGTTGTACTAGGCTAGAGTCAGTCAATGGCAAACATCCTGAAAGCATACCATGACCAAATGATATAGCAAGTCATGTTTCTTTTGGAAAATACGATGTGAAAAAAGAGAAACTTTGCCTGATGGCGGTGGCTCTTACTTTTAACTCAAGCAGTCAGGAGGCAGAGGTAGGTGAATCTCTAAGTTTTCTGCCAGCCCAGTCTACAATGCAAGTTCCAAGATGAACCAGGGCAACAGAGACAGGGGAGAGAGGGAGAGAGAGATACAGACAGACAGAGAGAGGGGGAGAAAGAGAGGATTACTTTTAGATTAGGATTTAGATTTTTAATAAAGGAACAGAGAAAAGAGTGGTGTGCTGTGTTTGAAGCAACCACAAACATCTAAATCCTGAAGAATGGCAAGTCAAGTTTGCTTTGTTCAACCAATCTGAGCACAACACAAAAAGCTTGCCACTCTGGGTACATCAAATTGCTGAGATAGACAACTTTCCTTCTTAGGCGAGCAAATCCCCAACCATGCTGCAGAGGCAGCAGGTAATTCTTCTGCAGATAGGATCATTCCTATCTGAAGTTTCTGGTTTATTTTTTTCTTTTTTCCCCTTTGTGATAAGGATGTAGTTGTACAGATATGAACAGAAAAGTATGAAGGGTCAACAACAGATGGAGTTAGCTCAAAGTAGCAAGGGTATTTATACTGGTGTACTTGCAATGTCTGCAAATGAGAGGATTTTGAAAATTACTCCTGAGTAGCCTATACGGAAGACGTTAGTGGGAATTTAGATTAATTTATTCATTGTGTTCTGGGATGGGTGCATGTGCCAAAGCACACACAGGAAAATGCAGGGAGATCATGAGGGAGTTGTTCCTCTCCTTCCACCATGGTTCTAAGGCTCTAACTTGGAATCTGAAGGCCCAATGACAAGGACCTTTACTTTTACATGATTTGTCATCTATAATGTGATAGGAGAGGTGTGTGTGTGTGTGTGTGCATTTATAGAGTATCAAAAATACTCTGAATGCCTTCTAACATAAAAGTCACAAGTATATCAGAGTACTATTTCTTCTAGTACAATCTCCTGACTATGAGACCCAAAAAAGGGTGTGACTTTTTTCTGGTCTCTGTAATCATGTATCTATGACTTAATTGAATATTTTACCCAAACACATGTTTTTAGGTTTATTTTGCTAATAAAAGACTGTCTCTATAACTTATGATCTTAGGTCAATCTAACTTTGGAAACAGGATGAATCATTACAACCTTTTCTGCCCTATTTTTTTTCTAGAGATCCTCAGGATCTTAGCACAAACATATGTGAGGGAAGAGGAGGATCTGCCTGCTTTCATACAAACCAGCAACTACTTAACTCCTTTAGATACTGAAGTTTTCAAATACCTCTGAAGACCACTACTCTATGTGGGCAGCAAGTCATAAGGGCATAGTCATTGAAAGATATATAATAAGAAGAATAAATACAAGTTTTAAAAAATCAAAACTGGTTAAACAAAGACATGACAGAATAGGCACTGAAGATATAAGAACAACATGACCGATTTTGAAGGTAAGGACTCCTAACTCTATGTTAATTTTCACTTATTTCCACTTCAATTTTTCCTAACAGATGTTGGGAAGACAATTTAAGACTTTGAGTGTGGCATCACCTATTGACAGACTGATATGGGTCCTGTGTGAAATGAAACTTGTGGAAAAATAATCTGATGAAAGAGTATACTTTAATAAGCATCTCAATGTCACCCTGTAAGAATTTAAGAAATTCCCAAATGCATGTGTATTGTTGACATGGGTGTGACCATGTCAAAGATTCAATGCCTCAGACTGATGGGAAATTGGCAAAGACTCCAACCCAGGTAGGGCTTAGAGGGATGGAAAAGCTTTCTCTTGTCCAAATGTAAATGCAGACAGTGTATACAGAAAATATCCTCTGTAGCTTTCTTCCTCACACCCACGTTTACAGCCTTAAGACTGTCTTCCTACAGAGTCTGCACCTGCCAAGATTAGTGAGATCTAACTCCATGTTCAACTCCATTTCCTTGTTCATCTCTGTGTGATAATCTTGCCTCACCTTTCAACTCTATATAATAAGCATGCTTATCTTCTGGGGTCTTACAGCTTCTTTATCAGAGAGCACAGTCCATCCAATCCCAGCAT
>JAQHUG010000102.1:2211355-2222008 GCA_028555095.1 Dicrostonyx torquatus | reverse complement strand
TCCCTTATCATCCAGTTAGGTCAAATCCTGCAGCTGTTTCAGTTTTGAAATATGATTCTCATAATAATTTTAGATGCTTTGCTTTTTTAAGACACAATTTCCTGGGCTCATATCTGTCAAAGGAGAGTATTTTGTTCATATGTACTAACAGTTCTGAATACTACAATACATATCCATGCATGAAAAAAGTCGCTCTTAATTGAGGTAACGTAGATGCTGCATTGCCTGAACAAAATGAATTAGACTAGACAACATTTCAAGGTCGTTTGTAGATTTAGCTATTATATGTCACCCGAGCAGATGTTATTTCTAGAGAAAGGTGACAGGTGAGGTAAACCATGCCAGAATATGTGCACAGGAAGACCTACCTGCTCATCATTTCTCCATCTAGAAAGAGTATAACCCAAGACAAATCAACAAAATGCCCTTTTCTGTGGAGCAGATCCCAGAAACCAAATGAAAGAACACTTGAAAAGAGTCTTCGTAAAGAGTGAGGATGGGGATACTTTGCAAACAAAACACCTCCACTTAGGCTTATTAATGCAAAGGATGACTCCCCCGACATGCATAGATCATTATGGACTTAGACTTAGGGAACACTACATTAATAAACCACCCTGATATGGCAACCATTTTCCAAGCACTGATGTCATAATCTGCATTGCTTTACCTTGTCCCTCTGCTGTCCCAATAAAATAGTCTCAAGCTTGCAGAAACAACATAAGAGAGAATTCTTTAAGATAAGTCTACGACAGATGTCACCTTTCCAATAGTTCTTCACTCATAACTAAAGGCATGGACCTACCAGACTCTATGATGACTGGAAAACAAGACAGAATTTTATGCACTACCATCACCTTACTTTGTTGTCAGAATAATGCTATTTCCCACATCTCAAAAGTGAGATAACACAGAGAATATTGAAGGCAGTGAGACAAAACTGCTTCCTTAGACTCAGTTACATTCACTATATTTCCCTTGCATTGGGAATATGTGACATACCTCAAAGTTAATAAAGAAGCTAAAGAGCTCTCTGACACCTAAAATAAGAAATCTCCATAGACTTTAAGATAGGGCAGAAAAGAAAGGATGGAGAATGGGGTTCCATGGGGCATTTGCCATGACACTGCATTGCACGTTGCCTCTGTGAGTGATCTCACACACGGAATCTTCCGACCTTCCTTTGCACAGATAACCTTTCACCCACTTAGGAAGACAGAGCGACTGCAGGCCAAATATCATATTAGATATCCATTGTTCAAATAGGAAATCCATATTAGATATCCATTTCAAATAGGAAATGGAAGATAGATTAACCAACTCCCTCAAGGAAAAGGAAACAAAAATTAAATTGAAGTACAAAGCAAACAGACAGAAAACTAAGCTAGATAGTTTCAAACAAGTCAACAAGGTCATGTCTTAAAAATGGTTTATTATTGCCATGGTTATAGCCTGAGGGCTGCCAGGAAGAGAGTCAACTCTTCAAAATAATCCAGTCAGAAGGTCAAAGGAGTAAGAAGCCTTTACGTTCTTGTCACACTGAAGGATCATATTCATTATTGACTCTTCAGGAATGAAACTGCAATCCTACATATGTGGGCATTGATTCTTATAGGTTCTGGATAGTTTTAGTTAATGACGTATAGACTGAGAGATCATCAGGCCCTACTGAGAGAGCCTATTAAATCTAGCAGTGAAAATTAAAGTCACTGTACAGGGACAACAGAATAGATATCCGCAGGCACACAGGGAAAGCACTTGCTCAGAAGATCCTGTTTCCTGAGACCTATTCAGGAAGAGGAGAGCCTTAATTCTTCCCATCACAGGATCACTACGAGTAAGGTACCAGTATGACACCACTGGGGGCTTGTGAGACATCCTGCAGGTAAGAGGATTTGCTGCCAAGCCTGACGATCTAAAGTTGATTCTTGGGTTCCAGGTGGTGGTAGAGAACACATTCTTAAAGCTGTCTTCTGATCTCCTTCAGTGTGCTATGACATGTACGAGTCCACACATACATACAAACACACACATACACACATATATACATACATGCACACATATATACATACATGCACACACATTACACACATAGGCACACACCACAAATATAAACAAATGCAATTGTTTTAAAAGTAGTAGTATCAAAGTATCACAGGATGCTATTGTGTCTCTTTGGGAATCAAAAATGTTACCTGCTCTAATGAGTCAGGGGAGTCTTGCTTACAAATAGAGTTGACAAAATTAGTATAATATTTAATGTGTTTCTGTGTTTCTGTGGCCCCCTTACCACCAACCATCTGAGGTGTGTGTTTGGGGGGGGGGCTTTGCCCTGAGTAATTACATTAAAATAAATGCATAATAGTATGAAAAATGTAAAATTTGTCTATTTGAGCTTCTCCAATATTAACCTTCAGATTATGAAACACTTTATAAATATCATTACGTCAATGTGAATAATTTTGACTGCCTGTCTTAAAATAGAGAACATTGCTTTTTCTCAAAGAAACCTTTATAATAGACATCAGAATCCTCAGGTCAGTATCCTCTACATTATTCCATAAAAGAGATAGAAAACAAACTGCTCTTATTGTAAGTTATGGATGGAAAAGGTGTTCCAAACACAGTGTAGAAAATGCTCTATCTCATTCGGGCACAACTATAACCATTAAAGACTTAGAAAGTCATAAAGTGCAGGCGAGCCTCCAGGCTTTAACTGCTGCAATTGAATCTCTGTGTTTCAATTGTCTTCACAATAAAAGCCCCGAGTTTTGCTATCTCTTACCAGACAGAAGAAAGAAAATCTGTTGAGGTCAGGTAACTGCAGGCAGGAAGAGTTACTATATTGTGTTGGTTTTCATTGCTATGAAATTGTATGGCAGAACAACTTTGAGAAACTATTCTTGCCTTGGCTCATGGTTTCAGAGGTTTTGATCATGGTTGGCTGGTAGGTCATTGTGTTGGTCCTCAGGCAAGGCCTATTAAACTTTTCCACTTTCTTCTAATAACGCCATTAAACTCCAGAGCCCTCATGAGCCCATTTCTTCCGATAAACCCATAAGCTGGCAAGGAGTCCTTTAACATATGAGTCTTCAGGGGGCATTTCAGACTTACACCATAACATATATATTAATAACATTCCTGAGGGAAAGAATATGGCGAGTAAACTATGCTTTACTTATGTAAAATTGGTCTCTAGGTGTTTCCTTTTCCCCTCACTTCTGCGACCCTGGTTGTGTTTCTTGTCACCATCCTAAACTGAAAAGAAAAGTATAAGTCATACCCTCAATACAAAATAAATTCACAGAAAACATATTTCTTGCAAACTTCTGGATATTTGCATAATACATAAGGGCCATAACAAACACGGAATACCATTTCAGAGAAGTGATGACCCACTGAGCTGCCTGTCCATCACTTGCATGTCTTAACTATCTTACTACTTTTTTTTCAGAGTCTACAAAACACATGCAATTCTGAGCATGAATGTTGGATATAATATAAAATATGTAAAATTTACATTTTAATGCTCTCTCTATTCCTTCCCAGTTAGTAATTCAGAGTATATCAAAACGGACAGAAAATAACACTTTGCTGAAACCTAGGAAACACAACATCTCCCAGCGCAAGGGATAAACTATTACAAAACACACATATGTTTACTTTTATTCCATTCTTCCCCTATATTGAATAGGCTGGTTTGTTTGGAATAAAGGAGCTGTCTACCAATAGAGAAATATGTTGTATTGAATCATAACTTATTCTTGCACAAAACATTGGGACATCAGAAAAAACATTGCTTAAAGAAATTAATAGTTCATAGAAACATTCTTAGGCTTGCTATGTTACTTTGAATGAACACCAAATAAGTGGAGGGCCAGAAAAATACCAAGAAAAAGCAGTTACAATCTTGGTAATTGGTGTGATCTCACTTACTCTGTTAAACAATGCACAGGAGTGGCTGTCTGTTATACTTTGGCACCAAATCAGAAGGTGGTGCTTCTAACAGACACCTCAAGATTTCCATCTCAATATCAAATTATAGCATTGTACAGTCAGTCTCATTCTGTCATAAAAAGCTATAACCAGAGATATTCAAGTTGTATCAAAATGTTGAGTGATAACACTTACAAAAGTCCTTGAACTTATAAATCTGGGCGTCAAAAGCAGGCAAAAGATAGATGCCCCTATAAAGAAGGTGAAATTTGTACAAATGTCTTATACAAAGCACTGGTTATTCATGACTTCATACAAGAATTTGGTGAATATGAGTTAGCATAGGGTTATTGTTCTTTTTAAGGTCAAACTCACTATTCATTTGTTTTAATTCTATAACTAAATGAAAACTCTCTTACACAATGAAACTTAGGAGGGAAACATGTGAGCTTCAAAATTTTGTTTCTATTTTGGACTGACAATATGTCCTATATTTCTAGATTCTAAAAACTTCACGTAGCATGATCCTTAAGTTCATTCTACAAGCCTTCACTTTCCTCCGAGGTAATCCAAGGTATTTTATTTTATTTTATGGAGGCTGTTGTAAATGGAACTATTCCCTAATTTCTTTGGGTGCGTGTTTGTCATTCGTGTACAAAAAGGCTGCCGACTTATGTGTGTTAATTTTGTATCCTGCTACTTTTCTGAATAGGCTTATGAGTTGTAGGAAATTTCTGATGAAGTCTTGGGGTCTTTTATGTATATAATTATATCATTTGCATACAAGGATACTTTGACTTCTTCATTTCTTATTTGTATCATATTCTTCCTTTAATTTAATTCTATTGCAGTAAGACTTCCAGTATTATATCAAAGAGGAGATGGAAGAGTAGATAGCTGAATTTTGTTCTTTACGTTAGTAGAATCCTTAGCCCTAAGCAGAACATTTAACTCATACATTTTCCTCCCAAGGTTCAAGAATCACTGTAAAAGAGAATGAGAGATTGTAATATCCAGAGCCAGTAGATAGCTACAAGGAAATGCTATTTTCAGGACACAATAGGGCAAGTGCACATATGAACTCACAGCAGTTGAGACAAGATACACAACACCTGTGCAAACTCAAAATCCAAGTATGGAGGAGGAAGATGAACATGATGTCCAACCCCTAGCTAAGATGCTCCTGGAAATTGACAATGGCTAGGAGAGTCAATTTCATTCAAGGATACAGCCTCCAGTGTGTCGAACACCCTCCACTGAAGGTCACACACCCGAAAGTACACAGGCGGCACAAGTAGGACTTTCGTTATTGTTGCTGTTTTATTTTTTTAAAAAGGACATAATTGGGTGAATTAGGAAGAGTGGCAGATTAGGGAAGAGTGGTGAAAGTGGATACATATGATCAAAACGCATTGTAGGAAATTCTCAGAGAACTGACAAAAATGAAGGGAAGTAAGACAAAAATAACTTTAAACGCTAAAAACTTTACATCTAGAAAACATGCTTCTTATATTTAAAAGTATCCAACATGTTTAACAAGTGTGTATGTGTGTTTAACAACCTCTACAAGCAAAAGAGGAGGCTGCCAACATAGATGATACAAGACACAGTGGTGCCAATTCCAGTACAATGAGCTTGTCGAGAGCGAGACAATCCCAACTAAGGAAGCATAGCTGTGAGGAGCCAGAATGAAGGAAGAGGACTGCTCCTCAGCTAGAGAAACACACTTCTAAGTGTCCCCTCAAAATTAAGCATAATTGACTGCTACTACAAAGAAAGTATTCCAATGATGAGACGTTTGAGAAGTTATGGACCTTTGTCCCTCTTTGTTAGGATTTATTAGCATATCAGACATCCAAGGATTTCCACACTTGCAGTATAACTATTTTCCTAGTAAGATAATCATACTTTTTCTACAGCTAATCTCTCATTCATCTTTCAAAAATGTTGTATTTTTGAAATCCTCAGTTTGAGAAATCCATATGGGTCTAGTATGTACTAGGCTATGATGGTCCATTTACTCCTCTACTCCACATTTTATATGAGTAATTTTATAGTTTACTAATTTGTATATCTATACACAAGGTTTTAAACTACATAAATGTATTTTTACAAAGAAACTTCAAAATTTAGTCCTTTTAGTTATACAAATGGATGTGTTCTACAAAAGTGATGCTATCAGATAACCAAGTAGTAAACCCCTGTAGGTAGAATCCCAGAAATCTTGGGTGATGAGCTGGAATAAAGAGAACAGCCCAGAAACAATGGCACTAGCCACTTGCAGAAGCTGAAGCAGGTGGTGATGACAATATTTTATGAACCAATTGTCATCAAATGATCAGCCTGGATACAAAATTAAGAATCATTTCTTTCTTAAAATGTCTTGTAATTGCATTAGTGTTCCCTAGAAAATGTGCCTAAATAGTCACTATTTCAAGATACTAGATTCTAAGCCAACTCTATGAGCTACTAAAGAGGCTCCCCGGATTAGTGTTCATAGAAGAGCTAGTCTGAGGTCTTTTCTGGGGGAACTTGAAATGTGAGCAGAGAGAACCTACTTGTTTTAGTAAACAGGTCATGAGAGGCATAGCAGAACAGTGCATGTACTTAAGTGGAAAATGAGATGTTTTTAGGAAGGTAAGATGAGATCAGATTTCAGTGTATTGGAACTTGTCCAGCATTATAATAGCTTAGGGAGAGGATGAGACGAGAGAAAGATTTACCCAAATCTGAGGTGAGAGACTCCTAGTTTAAGAAGAGATGACAAGATCTACAAAATTATACTTACAAAAAATCAAAGGTAAAAACTTATGGACATAGTCTTCATTATAACATAAAAGGAAATAAATGCAAGAGACTTTTCAAAAATGTGTGAAATGACCACAGGCAAAGGAAAGCAAATTCTAAAAGAAAGAAGACACAGGTAAAACAAACGTAGAATTTGAAATCATAAAAGATAATCTTAGTACAGCTGAAACATATGTTAAATTCAAAATCATACAAGATCTCTTAATACTTTGATTTTGTTACCAATAGATGAGGGTTGAGTTTCTAAATATGGGATAACTATGAGATTACTTCCAAGAAGACAAAGAGAAATTGAATTTTAGTGGGTCACATATTCTTCCAATAGTTGTCAATTAAATTGGGGGTACTTAAGTATAATTATGTAAGAAAAGAATCAGTATTTTCAGGGAAAGTTAACATATTTATAACAATAAGAGGTGTTAATATATTTTAAGCTATTGCTCCCAAGAATGAGTCAAATATATAATTTTGCACCTGCCTTGTTCTACATTTTTGTAACAGAACCAGAGGTTTTAAAATTCTTCAAACAATAACAAAACACAAAATAAAAAATGACATCCAAAGCCCCTGTTTTGAATTAGAATTCAATGTACACTTTTTACCCAGTTGTAATTTTCTTGTCTATCATTCCCTAGATCCCAAATTAGACTTATTTGGCTTGATGCCAGAGGATGGGTCTCTAAATTATAATGACAGTCAACTTTTATACAGAGTACTATTTAGAATAGGAACTGCGAAGCTGGGCAGAGCTTCAATGAGGCAGACACGAGATGTGGTTCCAATTCTGGCAGGGCAACTGCAAAACTGCACACTCAATATTCAATACCATTTAAAGGAATCAGATACACACAAACAGCCAGTGGGTGAAGGGAACAGGTGTGAGAGAAGTGATTAAAATATTTGCTGGCATGAACAGAAAGTGGTGTGCTTTTTATCGTCCCATGAAATATGTTCCCGTGAGTTTAATACTTCAAGCACTCTTCAGAAAGGAGCTGAAACAATTGACCTTATGAAAGTGAACGTATTTTATCTAACTGTAGGTTAGAGTTACTCTATGAGCTTAGCAATAAAACCTCACAGAATGTTCCAAAATCATAAAACAGATGTCAAGAGGAAGTAAAGCAATCTGAAAGGAATAACAATGGTATAATTTTGAGTTATCAGCGGATATGAAAAGGGAATATTGGACACTGGCAACTCATTTTTTTTTAAAAAAAGAAATTATTTGATATAATGAGTGCTTGGAAAAGACTTTGGGGTAAAAAAAGGTCTTCTAGGGAAAAAAAGATGCTTAGAAAACACCCTTACATTGAGGTCTGTGGACATACTGAGCATGAAGAGTGTTAGCTGTGCCGTCACAAGGGCCTGAGTTCAATCCCAGCACCCACATTAAGAAAGCTGGGTATAAGATGGGTAGTGGTGGTGCACACCTTTAATCCCAGCATTTGGGAAGCAGAGGCTGGCAGATCTCTGGGAGTTCGAGGCCAGCCTGGTCTGCAAGAGCTAGTTCCAGGACTAGTTCCTAAGCTACAGAGAACCCCCACAAAACAAAACAAAGCAAAAAATCTGGATGTGCTGGCAAGTGTTTCTAATCCTTGTACTGCAAAGGGAGAGACAGTTAGGTCTCTGTGATCATTGTCTGGCCAGCTTGACGCAATATGCAAGGTCTTAGTCCCAGTGAGTCAAAATTCAAAAGAATAACAAAAGTGGATAATATCTGAGGAACAACCTCAGGCAGACCTCTGGCCTACACAGCCACCCCCTGCACACATACTCCACACTACCAGCATCACATAAACACACACCTCTCTCACACACACACCCCATACACAACAACAACAGCAACAACAGGCGTACTATTGATTAGTCTTTCTGGAATTAAGACGTTATTTGAGATGGAAATCATATTATTGCATTTCTATGTCACTTAGAAATGAACCACTAAATAACTCAGTTTGGAAGATTTTCAGTGTTATGTGCACAATAAATTTATATAGGCATTTACCATGAAAATAGTTATGGAAAAGTGGTATATCCCCATAGGGCCATCATCTACCAACTAAAATAAATGGGTAAAGATGCTTCTGCGGGTGTTCCATAAATGATTATACTGAAAAAAAAATGTTAGTTTGGTTATTTTAAAATTTAGATAGTGAAATCTTTTGATTTTATTTTTATCTTCTTCTTTGACACTTCTCTGTCTGTTTTGTATCTGTGTTCCAGGTACCATGAGGCAAATAGCTTGGTCTCATGTCCCTTCCACTATGATCTGCCTCATAGCAGTAGAGCAAGCTGACCAAACAACTAAAATCTGACCAGAAGAAATCATTTTTCCCTTTTGTTAGTTTAGGCCAGGCATCACTTCACCCATGAAAACTAACTAATCTGAACATGTGTAGCAGGGAAGTTGGGTAGTTGCTATAACAGCCTCATAATATTATTCAAAAGTTCACAGAACTTGCTTGTTGGAAGAATGTAGATGAGTTTGGAGTTATGTGCAAAGAATCCCTAGCATGATGCAGCAAAATTTAATAGGTGAAAGCCTAGAAGCCCAGAACCCTGCTAGAAATATGAAGAGTGGATATTAGGTCTTCACAGTGGGGCTTGAAAAGTGAACTAGAAGTCACTTACTACAGTTTGAAAAGGAGTTTAGATGCACCCTGCCTTTCTTTAGTCCCATCCCTTCTTTTTATGCCTACATTCTAGCATCTTGAGTGAGGATGTTTACTCTTTTCCAGTATAATTTGCTTCTAATTTTTATGGAGCTCACCTAAAAGTTTACCTTGAATGTAAGTAGAGAACCCCCAGAACTTGAATTTTTTTGATTTATAACTTAGCACTCTATTGCTGTGAAAAGACACCATTACCACAGTAACTCTTAAAAAGGACAGCATTTAACAGAGGTTGGCTTACAGTTTCAGAAGCTCACTCCATTACCCACTTGGGAAGAAGCATGGATGCATGCTGGCAGACATGACCCTGGGAAGGCAGTGAGAGTTCAGCATCTGGATCTGCTAGCTCAAGAGAGAGACAATGGGCCTTTTGAATCTCAAAGCCTATCTTAGGCAACACAGTTTTTTCAACAATGCCTCATCTCCTTTCAAATAGTGCCATTCATTGGTGACCAAGTATTCAAATAAATGAGCTTATGCAAGTCATTCTTATTCAAACCACCTCAATTGAATTTAAAGTCACCTTCATGAAAAGAAACCCCAACCTGACACTATTAGTGAAGGCAAGAACATCAGACAAAATAAGTCATTGGCCTTATGGGAAGACCTGTTACTATTGCTCTGCCTAAGGAACTGGGCAATAAAATCACTCCTAATGACATATAGGAATGAATCACCTCTTCACTCAGTCATCAGAGAAACTTTTTCTTGTTGGAGCTGGGAACCAACACAGAGACCCACAACTGGACCATAAGCAGAGAGGAAAAGACCTTGGGCTACTCAGTCCTCAATGGGCTGTTTTTATTAAAACTCTCTCCCCAGGGATCAGGGGGGTATGTGGAAGATGGGGTAGAGGAAGACTCTGAAAGCTAGAGGTTGTGAGCAACTTTAGTTAAACAGCATTTTCCAGACACAAAAGGGCAGGTGCACATATGAGCTAACAAAAATGGTGACAACCTGTAAAAGACCTGGACATGCTGAAGCCAGATAAAACCTCAGCACAGAGGGTAAGGGGTTACAATTTCCATCTCCAGACAAGAAACTACTGGCAATTGTTAGCTACTGAAAAAGGAAAAATCAGTTATCTTCAAAGGGATGACATTGGATATCTCTACCATAGTCTAGGGCATTTCCTATGCTCAGGAGTATTGAGTTTGTTAAAAGAAAAAGAAAAAAATATATACACTGTGCTTTTGGGTGGATTTTGTTGTTATTGTTTTGGCTTTTATTTAGGAGA